>OZ026624.1:64160207-64614207 GCA_964020975.1 Hermodice carunculata
CTGTCCTTCTATCTTCCAGTCTGAAATATCTGCATTGGCAATATTTCCTATACTGTAGTATTGTAAGATACTAAACAGCATGTGTGGACAATTCCTAGAACAAGGGTGTGTTACATACCAAAATTAGGTCACTGTGTCATTCCCCTCAGACACTCTAGAAAATGCTTGTGTGTGTCATATTTCCTGCACTTTAAGAACTAGTGATACCAAACTTGGTGAGAAAAATTCTTATGACAGGGGTGTGTTGCATGCCAAAATTAGGTCACTGTGACCTTGACTTTTGACCTCATCATAGAAGAGGCTTGTGCAGACTATATTTCCTAAACTGTAATAATTGGAGATATACCAAACTTGGTGTGTGGATACTTCTTGGGGTAGCATTATCATGTGCCAAAACAGGGTTAATTTGGCATTCATCTTTGACACTGTCATATAAAAAGTTTGCGTTGGCCATAGTTCCTATGCTGTAAATATTACGGGTATCATTGACCTCTAGTTGGGGACTTCCTATGTATTAGCACACATCACAGCCACCCTTGTTTGGTAAACTTTAAATATACATGCATTTTATTCTGTAGAAAAAGAATGAAAAGTATAATAAATCCTGTGCAAGGCAAACAGTATGTACAGTGAAACTTGTTTTGAGAGACCACCTCTAGAGCAGGCCAAATAGTGGTCATATGAGGCAGGTGGTCTCTCAATGGAGGTGCAATAACATGGGAGAGATAGCAAAAGGGACTTTGGAAATATGGTCTTGAAAGGCAGGTAGTCTTTCATTACAGTGGTCTCTCAAAACAGATTTCACTGTATTACTATTAAATACTTTCATGTGAAAAACCCTTTACATGTATTTTGTTATATATCCATGAAAAATCTGTTAGAAAGGGATGATTAACACTTTAGTCTTCAGTAAGGGATCTATGCTGTAACATTGCTTAAAATAAAACCCTGTGTTATAACAAAACGCTTCTTGTGATCTGCAGGTACAACAGCCCATGAGCTGATAGAGGGCATAGAAAAATTGACGGAGAACGCAATACATGGGCAATTCTTTGACATGTACCCAACAAGGGATGTTGAATTGAGGAAATGGCTCGGCAAGTGGATCAAAAAAGGTAAGTACAATACATGTTTTTGCCAGTACAGGCTTGCACAAAACATTATGCTCGCCAGGAGTTGCCACAAAATATTCTCTTTTTTTATATATCAGTGTTAATTCTCACACGTGCAGTAGGTCAGGCCTCAGTTTAAAAATCTAAGATGGTCGTCTTTTATAAAGCATGATTTTCATGTTGAAGGAGAATGGGGTAAAAAGAATGAAAATCTTCCATTGTATCCTCAGTCCATTACATTTCAAACATACAGTACTCTTGATGATAAGATCACAGTCATAGCTATCTGTTGCTGGATTTGTGTCACTGCGTATTGTGTCAACATTTACTGAAATTCAATATTCAACTTTATGTTCACAAATAACACAAATTGAACTGTGCAGAATTGACAGGCACTCGATGGCAGTAACCACTGAGGTGGAGTAGTGTAACGTCACAGTTCTTGATATCTTCATTTACATTTCAAAAACAAAAAGAAAACAATTTAATAAAAAAATAAAGACACAGAATGTCAAACAATTACAAATGAGGCAATTATTAACTGAAAAAAGGTTTCAATTTGCAGATCTAGCCAATCTCTACAACATATCAATATCCTGCCCAAGTTATGTCAGCAACATGAAGAATGGTCTTATTTTAGTGTTAATGTTATCCATCAGAGGGTAGCACCTCCTTATTTGCGTATCTGGATTGTCTGCATACAAAGCAGTCCTGTTAAAACCACCACAATGATTATTGACGAAATGTGCAATTTGTAAATGTGTGTATGTGGATATAAAGTACACTGTATTTCAACCCAGAGTCATGAATGAATGTTTGCGAAACATAATTGGTTTCCACAAGATAAAGAAAATGTGCCATTACTATTCAGGAAGGGCACAGTTGGGCTCCTGGAAAGCGGTGTCACTTGCAGTCCCTGTAAAAGCAATCTTGTATGAAGCATGGTTCGAATGCTCGTATCTGTTTCTTCTCAAGTGTATCACTTTTCAGGTTTTCCAGATCAGCCCGTTCACCACAATTATTTGGGTGAAATTTTTGCAACAGACCTGTGAAGAGTGATATGTAAAATGGCGAAATATTTACACTTTTTGTAATCTTCATGCATGTTCCTGAAAGTCATTTACCTTTTGTTTGAAGTAATCACATTTTGTGAAGTTTAAACATAAAAGGTGAATTTTTGGGTGAACTTTTGACCAGCCTGTGTTGACGCTATGCCTCCCAAGAACCCTGGGCCAATCATACCTCATATGGTTTCACAGTCAAGCCAAAGGCAGTGTGCTGACTTGGAAAGTGGGATGTACAGGGAAGGTGCCAGTTACATTTAATTTGACTAATCGGGTAAGGGGGAGGGGGATGTCAAATGCCTGCCACCATGTGGTTTTAAGAAAAATCTTTCATATATAAGTTGTAGAACCACTAGCAAAGTCAACAATTACGGAGCACTTTAGATTCATGAAGTATCAAATAAAACAGAGCCTGGGTGATCCATATAGGTACAGTTGATGTCAGCATTCCCTTTGAAGGCCATTGTCCGACAATTATCAGAGGTTTAATGAATAAACTTTGAAGTGGTTCAACTCCCTGTTTTGCTTCTTAAAATTTGGACTTGTGAGCTTATTCTGATTGTGTAAATAAAAAAACGGTGCCAGAGTTTGCATCTCTGCCGTAATTTTACCAGGATAACCATTGAAATAGCATTTGATGTTCCAATAAGGTATCGTTTTCTCAGTTAACTTCTCATTATTATCCCAAAATAAGGAAACATGGGAAAACTTGAACATGTAGTTTGAAAAAACATTTTCACTCATGTTTTTCTTCTTTGAAAACAAAAAAATGAGTAGTGCTTGAAATTTCGGTGACAACTTTGTGTTATTGTCGCTTAAACACCAAATCAATCATATAATTATATTGCAAACTGTTGTATCGCAGGTTTGTTAAAGCACTTTCCAAGAGGACTCTTTTGTTTTGTTAGTCTACTCACTAAACTCACGTATTAAATGATGTATACCTGTAAAGTAGTTCACTTATTACTGTGTTTTATGTCCATGGTTACATTGTGTTTCTGATGTCAACAATTGGCAGTACAGACGTGAAATAATTAAGGGCCTAGAACACTTTGCAACAATAAAATTAGAAAATGCTATTTTTTGTTGACTATTATAGTGTTTATTCTACAATTTTCATTTCAACCCATAAAAACTATATATTTTTATGAAAGAAGACATCTTGATAAATTTAAAACCAGCAACAGATCTTTTGTAACTGTTTAGTCATTAAATCTTAATTAGGTTCAAATTGCAATTAAATTTTTCATATTTTGAGTATAAGCCAAAAAATAGCTCAAACACATTTCCAAATAAACATTTGGTTTTGATCAAAATAGATAAAGCATATTTTTGGCTACAAAACAGTATCTCAAATTTTTCATAAAGGTTCTAGTTCACATTTTAAAGCTTTTTAAGTTTTATTCAACATTTTTTAAAAATTTTAATAAAATTTCATTAATCTATAGAAAATTACCTAAGCCCTTTTTAAAAAATCTGGGATGCAGTATTTTAGACACAGGTGCTAGCTATAATTTGATAGTACAAGCTACCATGTATGTTAATTTTTGACAATGCTACTTTTTATTTTATGTAAATTTTATAAATTTTAATTAGAATTAAATTGAAAAAATTGTAATGGTTGAATTTTAAATTCAATAGTTAATTTAAATTTAGTCAAATGTTTTCTTTCAGAAAATATATGCTTTTGGTAGTCTTGCATGAAAAATTAATGAAATAATTTCATATTACTACATGAAAGTCACAAAGTGTTCTAGCCCCATAAGTCTGAACGTACACAATATAGATTAAGATTGGCCACATTTCTTGGTGTGGGATAGGCACAAAGCAATAGTACAGATAAAGAAAAGCTCTTGACTGCAGATGTTACATCCAGACAAGTTTTATCAGCTATTCTCCATTACCATGTTTCTTGCTATATTTAGCAAGAAACTTGAGTATGGAGTACAAAAATATATGGCATTAAGCTTTAAAACATTTGACATGCTGGCAGTTGACCCAGCAAAGCTTCCAAAAGCAAAACCTACTGATGGAGGTGGTATTTTTGTAGATGTTAGCAGGTAGTGTCTACTGGCACAAGTTCTGTTGCATGTTTGAACGCAAAGTGTGCATGTTTGCCGAATATCGAACATGTACAAGCCCGCCAATTCGGGAGGTGAATCCGAATGTTAAACCTTACAGTTTTAAAGGATCTACCCACATTTATTTCAGAAGTCAGGTAAACAGTCTGGACACACATTTCAGATGTGCAGAAGTGTGAATGTTAATTCTGAAAATAAGTACAGTGAAACTTGTTTTGAGAGACCACTGGAATGAAATACTACCTGCCTTTTAAGACCATATTTCCAAAGTCCCTTTTGCTATCTTTCCCATGTTATTGCACCTCCATTGAGAGACCACCTGCCTTTTGTGACCACTTTCCAGCCTGCCCTAGAAGGCGGTCTCTCAGAACAGTTTTCACTGTAGTGTGAAGGCAGCATAAGAGAGTTTTAAAGTTGGGCTTGGAGAGTGACTTCATAGTTTCAGCATTGTTAAAGATTGGACAATGACAGAGTTTGGACTGTATACATTGTAGGCTCCTTGGACGATAATATTATACAAAGCTAGTGCCTGGCAGGTCAGGCAACTGCTGAAAAGGAGTATTTTCAGTAAAAAATGTTTGCGAAGAAAGTTACGCTTCCCCTTCAACACAGCTCATCAAGATCTGATGTAACATTTGCCAGCTGGTTCTGAGTAACACATAAATGGTTATAACCATTCTGTTAATCCTTAGATGGAAGCAGTTTGTATGATGAATTCAGGTGTGTAATGTTTGTGTAGTAATGTAGCTCCAACTTATCACAAGTATGGAAGCAGCCATGACAGTGTGGCAAACCTTATGGCAAGGTTTGGAGAGGATTTTTTTTAGCCAGCTGACACATACTGACTGTCACAAGAAATGTAGGGGACTCACTTAGTTTGGGAGTGGATATTACTTAATAATCATACCAATCCAATAATTAACCAGTCAGGCCGGACTATCAGTAAAATAACTACCAAAGTGCACTGTACTAATCTCGTAACAAAATATTGCTTTAATAATAACTTTATGAAATGCCCCGATATTGGGGAAATACAAATAAATAGACTACAAGAGATCATACATATACACAGAACCTATAAATCATAAATAATATAAAATAAACTAAAATGGGTGAATGAGGCCACCCCTAGAGGGCTGGGTCGACCCAAGGATCTGACAGGTATGTAAAGGTCAGAACCTCCGGGCAGCCTCGGCTCCGACTGATTTCTTTAGAACATCGATTGATCTCAATCATTATTAACCCAAACAGTCTTGAATCAAAAATACACATAAAATAAAACTAAAAAGCTCAAATGAGCAGCAAGCTCAATCGGTGTTCTAAAGAACTCCTACGATTATAATCTGGGTGGTTAACCAAGTAGCCAAGGATGTTTGTAATGCCATCTGGTGGCATAGGAGGCGTGCATGTAAAGCCCTGATGAGACAGACACGTCAAGGGGATGTCATAGCTGAGCATGCAGTGGCACAACAGTGCCGGAATGGTCCCTTGTTCAAGAATATGTTTTGATAAAATGTGAAAAATTACAGTACGAACAGGAGAATTAATTCCACTGATTCTGTGTACAAGAGAAGCGACATCTTGTTTCACACTATTAAAGACAGAAGGAATACTAAGTGCCCTGAGAGGATGCCAAGGCCCAAGCAAGCTGTAATAAGAGTACCCGAGTGGATTCTAATTGCATCCAGTTATTATTGGATTATTAATACAGCTCATCCGATATGTAATGCTCGGCATCAAAAGAACCTTAAGCACAGTATGTAACTCTCAGAATTTAATGTCAATAGGATCAGTGCCAAGAGTCCACTGAAATGAAGACACATTTTTAGTGAGATAAAATTGACAATTTCGACCAGCCCTATACATTAAGGGTTAGTGCAACAGAAAAAAAACTGCTAATCATCAGCATACTTGGTACATATATTGATATTATAAGTTCTTGGAGGCCAGAAATAGTGGCTGATAAAAGCATAACGTTGTCTGTGTAGGCCAAACTATTCAATTTAGTGTGACCAATGGGATTCCATGATTAGGTGACAGGGTGTTCCCCTGTCTGGTGCCACAGGTTACCTGAAACCAGTCACTAAATGTGCAATTCCACTTTACCACTGAATAAAGGTTTTTATACCATTTATAGAGAAACAGCCAGTTGGTAGTATCAACCTGTCCCTGAAGTTAGTAAAATAATCCCTCATGCAAGATTTTATCAACACATTAGGGTGTTCAAACTACAGATGTATACAGGAGAATTTTTGGCACTGCAGAAGGAGATAACATCATTTGATAAAGAAGTACACATATCAGCCCCTCTCAACAGTGTCTGGAATATCAATAGACAATTAAGCTAGTTTAGAATACACAGAGCATTTAGTAATAGGGTGGTAATTCAAAGGACAATTAGGATTTAGCCCAGGTGTTTTGTTTTTTTTTAAGTATAGGAATGATGGCTGTTCTGTAGAACATCAGAAACGAGAGTAAAAAGAGCTGATAAATGTTTACACAAGATATTACTACACGTATTTCCATACACATGATGACCAGAGGGCACTCCATGATCCAGGCGAGGAGAGCTATTATGAAAAGTGCGGAAATAAAGGCTTTAAAGGGAATGAGAAGTGCTGCTATCACCAGGTGGATAATTGTATGTTAATTATATGCACGGGGCAGACCAATATACATCCCTTGTCAGCTCAAGAAGTGGGTAACACCTCAACCAATGTCCGTCACCCTGACATGCCCCACCGACAAACAGAGATGAAAGAAAAGTTAAATATCACACGACCATTGTAGGATGACATCCCAGCTAACAGCCCACCCAGGAAGGAAAAAGTGGCCCACTTTTTCTGCCCACTTCCAATTACCTTTAATGTCATCAGGTGATATAAACTCATTAGGGTGGTTAAACATATGCTTCTGAAATTTCTGCTTTACATCTAACCACATTTTCTCATCAGGTGACGGGGGGGGGGGGGGGAGTCAACCATCATACTCCTGTAATATTGGACAAGAGCATGAACCTGTAGTAGTGTTTCTTTAGTCTCCAGTTAATTTTATTCCAGAATTGTGGTAGCTTTCTTTCGTTATCTTAACTGTCCATGGCCAGAAATTTATCGTTACTTTGGGCCACAACATACACGCTGCTGCTTGTACCTTCTGCATCTCTTTTGAACATGCTTCCAGAACTCAAATACAGGTCCAGATTTGGAGACCAAAACCTTTTGTGATCCAGAAGTTTAGACAGTTCCGGCCACCAATAGGACTTAGGCTTAAAAAAATTTGGGGTAATGCAACTGGGCTGCTTCATGTAGTGTATTATTAATGCATTTTATTTAATGTAAAGAGAAACTTAAGGAACCCAAATGTGTAAACCCATGTACCGTTTAAAATTTTTTTATCTTGGTGTTACCCAGTAACCAAGGAACATCCTATAGGAACACAGTATTGCCCTGTTGTAATACCCATACAGGGCATATAGCGTTGCACATGTCAGTCGGTCGGTCGGTCGGTTGGTAGACTGTGGTTTCCGCACAATAACTCAAGAAGTTTTCGAGCTAGGACTTTGATACTGTACAGGTGTATCATTCTAGTCAAAAGCTAGGCAAAGTTTGAAGATGGGTGACCTTGACATGATTTCCAAGGTCACGGTGGTACCTGAGTTAACTTTGGTTTCCGCACAATAAGCGAAGAGGTTTTTAAGCTAGGACTTTTATATTGCACAGGACTATAGTCCATATTTGTGGCTAGGCAAAGTTTGAAGATGGATGACCTTGACCTCATTTTAAAGGTCACAGAGCCACTTTACTGAAACAGTTTCATGATTTCTGCATGATAACTTATACCTTGGAGCTAGGACTTTTATATTGCACAGCTTTATGGTTCTCTGTAAGGGCTAAATTGAGTTTGAAGATGGGTGACCGTGACCCAGTTTTCAGGGTCACAGAGAGATTGTAGTTAGACTGTGGTTTCTGCACAATAACTCAAGAAGTTTTTGAGCTAGGACTTTGATACTGTACAGGTGTATCATTCTAGTCAAAAGCTAGGTAACGTTTGAAGATGGATGACCTTGACCTAATTTCCAAGGTCACAGTGGTACCCTGAGTTAACTTTGGTTTCCACAAAATAACTGAAGAGGTTTTTCAGCTAGGACTTTTATATTGCACTGGATAATTATCTGTATTCGTGGCTAGGTCAGGTTTGAAGATGGATGACCGTGACCTAGTTTCAAAGGTCACAGAGCCACTTGGTTGAATACTGTTTCTGCATGATAACTTGCGTTTTAAGAGGTAGCACTTTTATATTGCACAGCTTTATGGTTGCCTATAAGGGCTACTTTGAGTTTGAACATGGGTGACCTTGACCCAGTTTTGAGGGTCACACACAGACAGTAGACTTTCTGTGGTTTTTGCACAATGAATGAAAAGTTTCTGAGCAAGGACTTGGATACTGCACTGCTATATAGTCCTTGTTAAGGGCTCATAGGACAGATAAAGTTTGGTGACCTTGATCTAAATTCCAAGGTCACATATTCACCTGATTTTACTTTGGTTTCTGCATGATAACTGAAGAGGTTTTTAAGCTAGGACTTTTCTATTGTACAAGATTATAGTCCACATTCGGGGCTAGTCGAAGATTAAGGTTTAAATATAAGTGACATTGATGTATGATTAACATTCACTAATTTTGTAAGGTCACGAGTGCCACATCTACCACTATCAATAGGGTAGCAAGGGCAAAGGTAATGAGGGCGGGGGACATCTATGTTTTACAAACATATCTTGTTTTCAAATAGAGTAACTACTGCTTTTATTTTTTAATTTTTTTAATTTGTGCTTTATTCATGTGAAAGTTATATAAAATAAGCATAAATTTATAATTTTTGCAAGGTGTTGTGCATATGGGTGTCTATGGCAGTTTGTGTCAACCTGGCTATACCGAAGGGTTGCTCATGGTTTCTCTCCAGTATGAAGTTGGCTTAATTGTACATTTTAAGGGGAGCGATCACATCATTATCTCCATAAGCAATGAATTGGGATTTGACACCTACCAATTAATGAATCTCAACACTGCTGGTATCAGTACTTGGTGGCATATACACAAATTCAACAAGAGGACAGTATATGGTGAAGCCCTCACACAAGATGCCGATGACGATTTTAATTTTTATGGCGGAGTGGTCAGGCATGGCTGACGTGACAAGTCAAACTGCTCCTATGAATCCATCTGCCCCCTCCCCCCTCCATTTATACATACTCAGCGATTTGTTTGTGTAAGGGACAAAGAATTTAACAATAATGCTAGGCCTACAGAAAAGCCCACTGACAGGCAAACTGCTTTTTGGGAGTAAAGCGGTTGCACTTCCGAGTTTACATGCCTGTCGCGCCATCTGTATGAAAATGTGTCAATAATTTCATAGCCTTGACCTTGCAAATTGTGTTCAAAATTCACAGTTATGGTCATGTTCTCCTTTTGATTTTGTTCACAATAAAATACTCCGGTGCTCCTTGTAGATGTCCACATGTTCTCTGTTCGCAATAAGGTGCTGTAGTGGAGAAGTACATCCTTAAAGTTTACATGTCACATGTGAAATTGCCATCATCCTGGAGCTATGAAAAGTGCTATTGCCAGGTACAGCGTCCTTGTTATCCAAGGGGCAGTTCTTTCGAAAATAACCACTAGGTGGCAGTAATCTTCATCTACAGACTGCTGGGCCTGGGTGTCATGTTGGTATTTGTTGTGTGAGGGTGATTTTTACAGCCTTTTTATGTGGTTCATCATGACAGAAAAGTGAGTAAAATCTTAAACCCTGTAACCCTTGAATTGACACTTGAGTCAACAACTTTCTTTGACAAGAGCTGGGCACTAAGTATCCAAGTCATGGGAAGGAAAGTTGTTGACCTGGGGTATGTGATCTTGACAGGGCACATCTACAATTCTCAGTCAGAATTGTTTTTCATTTCTGTTGAAATTAGTTGAAAACAATGAAGCAGACAACATTTGACCACCAGCTGGTTTAGGTCTGGTTTAAGGGGGGAAAGGGTTAACTCGCCTTCGGCTTGGGTTCAGACTCTCCTCTCATCGGCTCAAAATTGAGACCGGTAGCTAGTTAAGGCTGCCATGTGAGCGCCGATCATGTTTGTGTGCTGACATGCAAGATGAATCGCATTTGGTTCAACCATGCCCTCTTGTGAACCATCTTGGAGTTCAGTATAATAGGACTGGTGCTGTGTACCCAGATTTAATTGTTAGTGGAGGAGAAAAGGATTTTGATTTTATTCATGATGTAATGCGGGTTTTTGTTTTTTTTTGTTTTTTTTTTTTTTTTTTGTTTTTTTTTTTTCATGATTTAGGCATTTCTGTCTACATCTTGATTATGATGACTATATATTGATCTGTACATTTTGTTTGGACCACGAGTCAATAAACTACTACTACTCTTGGGCCTGCCCTCTGATTCTATTGTCTGGTGATAATGACATCTAGAGGTGGAAGGTGACATGCTGTCTGGAAATGCCTGAGATTTAATTAATTTATATTTTAATTTCCAAGCTAAAATTCAGGTGATATATATCAAGATAATGTTCCATTTTTAAATGACAAACTTGAAAATGATAATTTTAGAACAATACAAGACAATTATTACTGAGATCATATATCTTGGAAAGCTTAGAACATAGGAAGGTAACTACAAACTTTAAACCTAGTAGTGCTTCAATGTATTCAGTTTTCTGTCACAATCTGAATACATTGAAGCACTACTTCAACCTTATAGTACATTATAATTTGAGTGGATAAAGATGCAGAGGTTTTGACATTTTTTTTTTTTACACAACCGTGGTTTGTATGCATCTTGAGGTTGTAGAAAAGAGTTCTATTTCCTAATGGTTTGTATCTTCAGATTTTGCATAATATGGAAAAAATGTTCACCTGAAATGTGTTTCTTGTGTGTTGCATAAACAAATTGTGCAACAATAACTCTGTGCATGTACTAAATCGTTTGAGCTGTTGAACTGTTCCTTTTGCCAGTATACGTCTCTGTTTGGTGTCAGTCTCATGAAAAATTGGGAGTGGTCGAAGGGGTCTCACACAATACAAAAGAATGTTCAATACATGCATGATTGGCATATACTAATGAGATGTTTGCCAAATAGAGACTGTTGTATTGTGGAAGTATCTTTTTGTTACCCACTAATTTTAAGACTCATCATAAAGACTGTGCATATCCTTATAATGCCATGTATAGATGGCATAAAATAGCCTTTTAATGTCATTTATAGCAGAAGTAAATGTTGCCATAAACCCTATTGACCCTGCTATACATCATCCACTTGCGCAAAGACGACTGATGGGGGCTTTTTTAGGGGTTTTGCATATCAACATAACAAGGTCCAAAATGAGGTAAATTTCACATAACATGGCAAAACTTTTGAATATCAGATAACTGTAATTTAAATTTTTATAACAAATAACACAGGAGAAACAATGCATAACATGGGTAAAACTAGAAGAAAAAAGAGAGAGAGATACAACCCGTAATAGGGCCTCACTGATGTAAAAAAATGACTTCCTTATACGCTCGCATATGAATATATGTGGCTGTCAGGGTATGCTGGATCACATGGAGCGAGTGTGCACAAGCATGATCCGGGGTATGATTTTCCGCCATGTAAGTTTGCTTTTTCCAGCCTTCGATCATGAATTTCATTCATATCTTGTTCTGTCATACAAATTTGTTCCATTCAACAACAAAGTTTTGTTTAAAACATCAATAATGACACGATGCATGAGAGACAGCCTTCAACACATCGTGTTGACGCAAATCTTTGCTTGGTCACCATGCGGAGACTAATATGCGTATTTTCATTGCCTTCCAAAGTTCCATAAGGAATTTTCACTCCTGCCTTTATCTGTTGCTAGATTTGTTCGATCAAAGTGTTTTTTTCATAAACTGATGTAATATTTAGCATATTGGTCCGATAATCCTTGTGGGAATATGACTTGTTCACCTTCCCAACATTTCATACATGTACATGAGACCATGGAGGAATGACGATGAGTGTGATTGAACAGTGAGCAGCACATGATCAAAGCACATTTATAATGAGGTCAAATAACGTCTCCATTCCTGTTCTTGGCTATTATTGGAGGGATACCCCAGGAATACTTTTTCTTAGGCAATAAGATAGCTTGTTACATAGAAAAATGAAAATATGAGGATTCCAGCAGTATAAAACACAATCACGGACAATGCCGTTCATGATGACTGCAAAGGTGCAAAGTCACTAAGTTTTGGTGTAAATTTTGCAGTTTTATCATTCAAAATGTAGTATAGTGAAAAATGGGCAGTTGTTTGATTTTAATCCATTTGATAAGAATATAATTTTTAGCTCTGCTGACCAAAGGTCACAGAGCTTATGTGACCACTCATGTGTGTCCATCCGTCCGTAAACTTTTGCTTGTTAGCACGATACCATCCACAGTTTTCAAGTCAGCCCAATATAACTTTCAGGACCTATAGGGGTATAAGAATATAGCTGTATTTCCACGTTGGTGGTGCCACCTTCACTATTATGCAATATAGGGGTCAAAATATGAAAATCTTGGGAACTCTGTAGCATCTTTAATTTTTGGCAGATCTTCACCAAATTCGATGGGATTGTGGGGGAGGTCAAAATCTAAGTTGCTAATGATACTAGTGGTGCCACCTATAATTTAACCGAAATGATGAGCCAAAATGTGGTTTAAGGTATAAAATTCCATATCTTGAAAAGTAATTGGATTAGACTTGCAAAAAATAAGATATATAGACAATGTCCAAAGGTAGAATATAATATGTCAGTGACCTTGACCAATTTTCATGAGGTCACCATTCCTGTAAAGTTGAAAGAGGTGATTTTGTAATGGCAGGGTGTAGGTTGGACAGCGATGGCAATGTCAGCACAACATCAGGCCCATGGGCCTCTTATATTACATAATCTGGGTGACCTTGATCCTCTGTCCCAAGGTCACTGGGGATATAAAGTTAAGGACTCACTCCTTGTTGTCTTGGCACATGCAACAATATGCATCACAGGAATTGCACAAATAAACTATAATTACATGTGGAGGGAAGTGCCATCTGGTGGATAGTTTGCACACTGAATTTACCTAAGCTTTATATGTTCAGTAGCCATTTGAGGACTCGCAACGTTGAAATGAACAGGTGAAATATAGCTGTGGTGCCTGCAGAGCATTAGGCCCATGGGTCTCTTGTTTTTATAACAAAACTGGAATAGCTGTCTGCAAGTATTGAAGTTAGTCTATGATAAAATGGGCACGCTTGCAGGTAAATGAAGATTGCGGGCCAGTGGGAAGCTGATGAAGGTTGGCTTGCCTTTGCGTGCAGCTTAAATCGACAACGCTGGCAAACAATGTTCAAATAAATGTCAGGTGTGCTCGACAATAGCGTGCTAGGGGTGTGCAGTTTATTGATATGCTCATGTATTTCAGTGATGGAGCCAAAATTTATCCTTGTATTGTTCAGTAATGAAGGATAGTGTACGATATGTTGGGAGTTTAATCTCAATTGTTTGCTGGCACGCTAAGTTAGGAAGTACATAATGTATTGACCATTTATGATGGATTTGACTGAATTTCAGGCACTTGACGTTTTTTTACCTCCGTTTTATCTTTTTTTTTTGTTCAGTTTGGCATATGGCATCAAAGGTACTTTAACACATGCTCAGCAAGTGCCAATTCCATCTAGGGCTTAGCCCTTGTGTAGGGAAGCAGGTTTATTAAAATGAAATTCAATTAAAAGGATTAAAACAGACAGCAACTTAACTATCAGAGGGTTTGTGGGGCAATTTGAGGAGGAACTTGTAGCACGTATATATATTTGAAACACAAGCACATAGGTGTAGAGTGAAACCTAGTTTAAAAGACTATCCCTAGGGAGGAGCATAGTGTGGTCTCTCAGGACAAGTGGTCCTTCAGAGGTGGCCTTGCAAGACAGGTGTCTGAAGGCATGGAACAGGTGTAAAGACACCTGTACTCCATCATGTCCAAAGGTTCTCATGCATGGTAGTTACCAGCATGTACATCTGTTCATGTGACAATGAATTACGTGTGAGTGTGGATTGTTACAGTACACTGGGTCTCTTCAGGACACTATTTTTCACTTGTTAACACACCACGCTCACATTTTACACAGAGTGATGTGGCAGAACTCAGAATAATGATATAGTGTTGAGCTATGTTCCTGTCATATTTAAATAGTTGTAACATGTATGTCAGCTTCTGATGAGTGATGTGAAGTGAGGAAGCTGGTCATACTGTGTTTTGATAAATGATCACAGGTGGCCTGCGTGGGCTACACCCAATCTCATTTGCCTTTGTTCTTAGTATGCGAGGATACATTATTGGAGGGAACTGAAAGATAAAGTGGCATGTTGTTTTCTTTTGTTTCATTTTGTGTGACTAAGGATTGATAAATACTCTTGTTGCATGGACCGGTTTTGACCAAGTTATAAACATAGAAAGGACATGCAGTGTATGTGACACTATACATACTGTGCATATGGTAGAGAAATACAGTCGCTCCTTTAAGAGATCACTATGGTGACAGACTGCATTTATCATGTCTTTAGGCCACATTATTTGGCATCCATTCAGAGAGTTACTGCATATGACCCCTGTAGGACCTGACCAAGGGGTGATATGTCAAAGTGGAGACCACACAAAACAGAGGCAGAGTGCAGAGTTATCATTTTTTATAGGTCCACCCCAAGAAGGGGAACCATTTTGTTTTTGGGTTGTCAGACTGTCCGTGGTTCTGCCTGTTCAGCATTTGTCAACACCATATCTCAAGACTTCATTGTCACCTAAAACTCAAATTAACCTCATTTGTCCCATGACACCATTTCATGATTTAAGTACATTTTGGTGACCTTGATCTCATTTTCAAGGTCACAGGCTTTGTTGGTTATTTTTTTTTTTTTTTTTGCATTGACTCTTTCATTAACATGACACTTGACACACATCAGGCTGAAAGTACATGTCAGGTTGCAAAATTAGATCACAAGATAAATCATCTGGGTTGCAGGTGCTGACTAATCCATGCAGCTATGTGTTTTTGATTAATGACCACAAGATGACAGCTCCTCACATTTGCAACCAAGTGTTTCAGGGATTAGTGTTTCCAGTAGTGATCACTAGGTGACAGCACCTTACAGTCTCAACACATAAACCGGTTATGAATCATTCAAATTGTATCTGGTACTACACAATAAATTCTGTAGCACAATACCAGTATAAGGAGGAATCACTTAGCATCCAATGCTGTACTTTGACTGAGGGGGTCTTGAGACCTTTAGATAATTAGAGTTTGATAATGGGCATAGTTTTATAAAACTTCACATGCACACATGTATTGAGATAAATGGGACCGTGTGTCATGTCATTCATGTAGATCACAGATTCACATGTGGGTTAGAGTGACGTATCCATATACTATTGATCAGTCCACTGTAAATTTTTGGTGCTTAAAGGGCTTGGCTTTATGAACTTCAAATACACACATGTATTATGACCAAAGAATGTGTCTTGAAACAAATGTAGGTCAATTCCCAGGGTTACTCTGGCTGCAGACAGAGGGCAGTTTACTTCTAGCAATCTATGATTGTACTTTAAGAGTAAATTGCATCATGTCTGTAGTACATGACTGATGTAGCCAAGTATCTGCTGAAATAGATTCTAGGATCATATGATCTGTTTGTAGTAGACCACAGGGTAAAAACGAAAAATCACTTTTTGGTGTCTGACTGAGGAATTTGTTTTCAGATATGTTTGTAAATTGTGAAGACAAGAGACAGTGATGAGTTTATGTTGGATTTAACCACTGGAGAAGAATGATGAATGCAGACCATATGAGGCAAATGAACAGCGTGCTGTATCCATGAATGCATCTGTTACTGCACAATGGAAATAGATTTGATAAAATTTGTTTTGTTTGTATGATGCACATGTAAAAGAAATATAGTCGCGTGCATAATTATGTGCATGATACTGTGTGCACATAATGAGAACATTCAGAATTAATAAAAAATAGATCGATTTTTCTTCTGTCTTTTTTTTCCTTGGAAGTTTTGTAACATTCTATTCAGAAGCAATCTTAACACTAACCTCATTTCTAAATATCTGACTCACTTCATGACAAGTTTTTATGGGTTCCCAGTCATTTCCTTTGTCTATTAACTTATTTATGAGCTGTACTTCCATATTCATCACAAGCTATTGCAGACAGAATGCAGCACTTGAAGAACTGTCACTGAGGACTGTCATCACTGCCTGGTTCTAATGTGAACCTTGTAATTAGTTTCTCTTACACTTTCTGGGTCTGAAAGTGGTATGAGTATAGCATTATTCATATGGTCTGCCAAAATATGGCTTATATTCGATGTCTGTCCACCCAGTTATTGCTGCGGAGATGGGGGGGGGGGCGACACTAGCGTATCTGTGCTCCATGCAGTGCTGTGGTCTTTGTGCTCAATAAGTACGTGAAATGTTTAAATGTTTTAATATTGAGACACCTTAACTGTCAAGAAAGACCTCCTTGATGTAGTACAGTCAGTCAGTTCAGCTGCTTACCCTGCTGCTATTCAGGCATGGTACCTTAGAATGTATGCAATAACCGCAGAATGCAAACAGTCAAAGTCTGTATCTGTTAGTGATGCGCTCATCATCGAATATAATAAAAATACGGTTGAAATTTGCAAAAAGTCAAGCACCTACAAAGCAATTTTTATTTTCAGTTATAATACGAATGAATTTTTACAAAGATATTTGGAAATTTCTACAAAAAAAAAGTCATGTTTTTTTCACTTTTGCAGGAAGCCAGCACAAAGGGGAACATTCTCCTTGTTTACTTGTTTGACTGTAGAAGTGATGACTGCTATAGCTGAATTGTCATCGATAGTTGGGCGGTGTGTGCAATAGCATGGCTGAGAACCAGGCATTAATGCGTGAATCGATTATGATCGATCATCGGTTGACTGTCCTCAGCCAATGATCGATGATGAAATTTCAGCTGATTCCAGTCACTAGTGTCTGTGCATCTATCCAAACCAGAGCGCTTTCCAAACTATATTGTTTTTTCTTGAGGGGTTGGCAGTGTGTCTTGTATATACATGTATCTTAGGGGGCTGGCTGTTCTGTGATCTGATTGGTCATCTTGAATTGAATCTGTGACTTCCATTATAACTGCACTCAAATTATGACAGACTTAAAATGTCTTTGCTGATTGACTCATTTATGTGACATTTTTGCAGGAATCAGATGGTGTCATTACACTGAGGTTTTACCAAATAAGTAAAAGAAGAATGTGCCCTTTCCACAATAAGGCCACTCTTCTATCTCAACCACCTTGCTGCACTCTCCATTTTCTATTTTTGTCAGGACCACAGTTGGCCCTAATAGAGATTTCACTGTATTTCTACCAAGGCATCATCCTCACCAGTTAACTTGATACATTCCTAGGCTAGCATTAGCCACCAGTCAATTAGCCATAGGCTTACAGAGATAGGACTAGGTGTAAAGAAATTTTTAACTTTTAACCACATTGACCAGGCTAAAAGCAGTTTTCCTTTCTCTGGTTTTTTTTTTTGTTTTTTTTTTGTTTTTTTTTTGGTTTTTTCTGTTGGTTTGGTTTTTGGTACCTTGGGAGGTCTTGACTGATTTTGTCAAATGGTCACACTCCAGTGATTTTTGGTAATTTTTTTTTGGGGGGGGGGGGGGGCAGATCTTCAAAACTGCCAAGTCAATTGATTTGAAACTACATTGGGACATTTCTGGGGACCTCTGGAGATTAATTTATTCAACAGGTGGCACTTTTTTTTTTTCACTTTTTTAAAAAATGTTGTGTGTTTCAACTTTTCTTGACTTTTTCGTGCATATCAATAAGCTGGAGCCTCTTCAGACTGAATGGAAATATACCTGGACTTGATCTCCAGGAAAAGTGTTCACTATATGGTGGTGCAGATATTTTCTGATTTTTGGACAACTTAGCAAAATTCAGAAAAATCAGTAAAGGGATATGTTCGTGTTAGCAAAAGTAATAATGGTCTTATACAAAGGTCACCTTGATATTTTTGAAGTGCACAGGACTGTCACAGTGCTCGGGGGGGGGGGGGGGGGGGGGGGGTATTTGTATTGGCTTTGCCTAGTGACATAATTTTGGCTATAACATTTTTGTCATTTTAGCCAAATAATAGGCTACAACCATTGAGTTCCTGGTGCCAGCCCAGCATTCTGTACAGATCAAATTAAGTTCCATATGAAGGTAGCAAAGTCATTGGTGACGGCTTGTTGCTTTGTGTAGCATTTATACCAGGGCAGAAGGAGCAGGACTTACCAGACAAAACATGGATGACTGACCTTAAACTACAGTAACCCATCTTTTGAGAGATCACCTCTAGGACATGTGAAAAAAACAGTCTCATAAACAGTGGTTTCACATTGCAAGTAAAATGACACAAAAAAGACGTTAAACTGGTGAGTGTGGTTGTAAAAGACAGATGGCCTTTCAGTGGAGGGTCTCTCAAAAAAATTGTGCTGTATGAGCATGGTGGTATCAGAATCAAATGCAGTATTTAGTATTGAAGAATTGGAAAATTGTGGTTTAATGACAGATGCATGTATAAGCATACGCTTGATTAGGACAAATCAGTCAATAGATTATCGCTAATAAGTTAAACTTGAACACAACCTCATGCGCCACATTGTCTTTGAATATATGCCACCATTGGTCCTTTAACATAACCTCAGACCGCACACTGTCTTTGAATATGCCACCATTGGTCTTTTAACACAACCTTAAGCCCCAGATTGTCTTTGAATATGCCACCTGATTGGTCCTTAAGTGCAACCTCAGGCCCTATACGGTCTTTGAACATGCCACCTGATTGGTCCTTTAACACAACCTCAGGCCCCACACTGTCTTTGAATACTCCACCATTGGTCCAAGTCCCTGTGGACTTGACTATCCACAGTCCTCTTATGTAAAGCAGCACATAAGTCACACCAATACTTGCTTTTGGTTGGCTGGAAGTTTATATATGTCTCTATGAAACCCAACATTCGCCAGCGAAAATATTCATGGTACAAATGAGAGTCATGGTGTAGGATGCGTAGATAGCGAGCAAGTTCACGTGGGGAAGCAAAATCATCCACATGTATGAAAGAATGAGGAGGGGCTACTTTTTCATAGTCTTCCCTTGGTGGCCCCATGACAATGGGTACAGTGTAGCTAGCCAGAGCATTCAACCAGAATTTCTCTGTGATGTAGTTGCGACAGTTACTGTTTTCAAAGGCAATGTAGAATTTATATTTCCGTCTCAGTATATCTCGACACAAAGTAGGGTCCTTGCATTTCATATTGCCACAGTTACCATAAACATCAATGTTCACATACTTTTGAAGTTTCTTAACATATTCCTCTCTGTGATTGGGTGTTTTACAATTGGTTACAAACCAGGCAGCCAATCGGGTCTTTCCTCTCGCATAATTGGGGAGGGGCCGTGTACTCCAGTCAGGTGGCAATTTTGAATGATATGGTTTATACGCACCATACGGGGATGACAGGTCAGCTGCCGGTGAATATGTTGCTGTCCAATTGAATAAGCCATTGTACTGTTTCAGATAATTTCCTGTGTGATAAGGTGACTCGAGGACATAAAATATCCAATGTTGATTACTATTCTGCCTTTTAGGCAAATCTCTTCGACTGTGTATATCTCGAATATGAATTAAAACAGCATCAGATTTGTTAAGAAGTGATTTATTGTCACTCAAGATGCACCTGTATTGTGGACATTGAAGTTTCCTGAATATGGCATCACCAGTTGGTACTCCCCAGCTTTTGCCATAAAACTTGGTCCATCTCAGAATCACTTTATAAGCAGCTTTGTAGGGCTGCTCTGTATCAAATCCATCCACTTGATATGGGCTGTCAAGCAACTCTCTATTAGTCCTGTAACTGCCCTGAAGAGGGGGAAGTAATTGTGCCAAATGTGCCGAATCCAACTTTTCAATTTTGTTGGAGGGTGCCTTGCTAATGCAAGATGGTAGGTAGAAGTTGACGGAGGAGAAGGTTCCAATGGTGACGCCAATGACGATGAGACAACCCCAAGAGAGCGCAGTTAGCACCAGCAGCAGTAAGGTGCACGTGTACTGGAGGCGACGATTGTGTATGTACCACCACAGCTGTTGTAGAGACAAGCCTGTCTCCATTACGAATGATCATATGGCCCGTCGCTGTTCTGATAGCAACATGTGACTAACCACTCCCGGGGGGCCCACGTAGAAGTGACAGGCACAGTACAAGTTTTGTATTGGTCCAGTACGCTGTCGTTTTATTTTGTCATAAGCCCTCCATTACAGGCACCAGACTCATTGCATATCAGGCACAAGAAGTATAACCTCGGTAGTGCTACAATGGGACCTCGAGTCTCCCTTTAGTTGGCTTTATATTTGCCGTCAGCTTAATCACAATCAATAATGATGTCTAACATCCATCCATTTTATCAAAATCTGAAACAGAAAAAAAAAAAAAAAACCCACCGAGTCTCTGTTGTTAAAATAACACAGAGTGTCCAGTGAGGTAGCTTCCCACACCTGCCGGGTATCTCAATGGAGTGGATGCCCATGCCAACTGCCCAGCACAATAAATAGCTCTCTCTGTGGCCCGGACCACTTGCTGCACCTTCAGGTTCTCCGCGCAGACCCACTCCTGATACACTGATAGAAACATCAGAGCAGATCTGTAATTCACCAGGTTATTATTGGTAAGCGTTTCATCTTACATCATTGTATGGAACATAGCACGGGAGGAATCCGTTAATGGACGGGGAACATGCCATATTGTGCTTTGCGGGGAGTCCATTAGTTCACCTCCAGTGTGATTCAAATGCAATGAAACCTGGAAACCACTATGGTTGATGCATGTTTGTGGCCGCTCAAATTGGCTCCAGGCAGCTTTTATTCGCACACCAACACCCACTTTTCAGGTGAAGAGCTTCTAAAAGCCAGTTACTCGTCTCTCCGTTTGATCTTGACGTATAGCGTTCCTGGCATTGGCAGTTTCTGCAAACAGAGTTGAGATACAATTAAGTGACTGAGATTTTGAAGTCTGTGTCAACACAGCAGTGCTCCTGATGGATGGTGCTTCAAATATTCATAAACCGATGGCCGTAGATTTCATTGTGCTACCCGCGTTTAATGAATCCCAAAATATGTTTTGCATTTCAACTACACGCATGTATTTCAACCCCTACTATTCATAGACACTGAAAGTAGCTTCAGTAAATTGCTGATGTTCTGGTGCTATATTTGATATACCAGTATGTATTATGCAAAGGTTAAAGGATGAAAGATAGGGTTTTTTACCTGAGGAAAACATGAAAAGAAAAAATGTTTCAGAGTTATACATATCTGAAATTTTGGTTTCCAAACATGCCTGTTCCAACATTCAATCATGAAAGTAATCTTGGAGGGTTTGACTTCCTGGTCTCATACCATTCTCGCTGCACATTTTCAGTATTCATCTGTGTGGGGGTGTAAAAATGACATGATATAAGCTGGCGATTTTGCATGTGCATATATGGTCAAAATATGGCAGACCAGTTGTGTCCCACTGTTGTATGGTCATATTTCACAGAATGATATTGTCAGTGGAAAAAAAAAAAAAAAAAAAAGACAGCGCTCTTCATTTCTGCTCTCACCATTGACAGGGAAAGTCCATGTATTGCTGCATCTGTTGACAATGCTTTTTGTCAGCTCTTACTACAAACAGTGGTCCCTGTCTACAGAGACCACTTCAGCGAGACCACCTGCCTTCACAGACCACCCTTTCAGGATATTAAGTTTGGTGTTTTTCATCAAATGTATAGCTTCTGTGAAAGACCACCTGTCTAGAGAGACCACAATTTGATTATACCCAAAGGTGGTCGTCAAGGCAGGTTTCACCACACATGGACAATATCAGGGTGTCTGATGACAGTGCTATTCTTGTCAGCTTTTCCTTTAGCATATATAGATATATATGTGGACAGTATTACTATCTCTGGTGCATGGTAATCAAAAGGATTGCCTCATGTTATGTCGTGATTGTAACCAATTACTTAAAAACACGCCATTACTTTTGGACCTGTATCAACTATCGGCGCAACCTTCTCGTCTAAGCTCCATCTTTGACCCAGGGGGGATGCTTGGCACGTGGGGGGGGGGGGGGGGGGGTATAATTTATGAAACCAAAAGTGTGTATTTTGCAAATATTTCAGAGCATCAATAATGATATGATACATGCTGTGGCCGCGATTCACTTTGATATCCAAATCAACTGTATTGTTGTGCGACTGTCCCACAATGCATTGCGCCATGTTCAAAATGGCACTCACCAACATGCATGATTTGCCAGGGTATGATTTTCTCAAAAAACATAGCAAAATTGTACAAAACAGGCCAAAAATTGACCATCATTTTCCATATTCTGTGAAAGTGTACAGACCCATTTAACCCCCTCCCCCTTCTGTACTATAAGTACTAATTCAAAAATGATGAAAACATTGAACCATCCCTTAACGATGCAAGTTCGTTTTCCTTGTTATCTAATTACTTTATGTGACATATTCAGTGACCTGACACTTTTTATGGGAACAGGTGGTGTCATTATAATGAGTTTTCACTGTATGTGCATATTTGTTGCTGGCATGAAAAAGCCTATCACATGAGAAGTGTCTGTCCAAGGTTTTGAAAATTGCATGTATGCATTTTGCAAGACCTATGACAGACTCTTTTCATGTGTTGGGCTTATGTATGAATAATGATGAAATTCATGTATACTGTTATTCCATCATCATCATCATCATCGAAGCTCTTGGCATCAGAGTGAAACTTACCTTACCTTGACTAATTCCCTAGGTCACAGGCTAATATCACTAAACACAATACACAGTGCGTGAATACAAATCATATGACCCACTGCAAGCATAGCCATTGTTTACTAAAATTCTACTGCTGGCTATCAGGACCAATAAGTGACTTTTACGCTTTTTTTTTTGAAGCATAACAAAGGAGTGAAGACAGTATGAAGGTAACAACAGGTTATAGCTCTCAAACATGTTTCTCTTGTAATTAGAATGAGGAGAATCGACCCTGGAGTATGTTTCCAAAGGTAATAAATATGCCGTATCGCTGGCTCATATTCTCTGCCTGTTATCTTTCATACTAAAAACCACTCAACTTGGCACAGGAGCACTATTCATTATCTTTAATACCACCATCAACCTGATCTCTCATACAGGGTCGAGTATTGTCACGTGCCCTGCCGCACAACTTTCCAATTCAAATTGTCATGATCACATTGCACCAGGCAGCCAGTTGAAAAAGGGAGACAGCTTAAATTTACAGTCTCGATCTTGTGATACTGTAGTCCTGCTTTTGAGAGACTGCTAGTAAGTCAGGTCTAAACATGGTCACATAGAGTAGTGGTCCCTCATTGGATGTAAAATAACACGGAAAAGATAGACTGATGGATCTGGTGAATGTGGTCTTAAAAGGCAGGTAGTCTCTCACTGGACTGGTCTCTCAACTGAGGGACCACTGTATTTTAAAACCGTTTCCTGGTAAGGGGGGAACTTGTAGATCCAAAAAATGAGTCTTGTTTGGGGGTCTCAATCTTAAAGTTACACTTATTCAAAGGTAGGGGATGGTCTTTGGTTGAAAGACAATAAGCATGGTATTGAGATTGCCAGAACATCAAGTCACTTGTGTTTGGCAGACTACCCAGGTTTTTGCTGTCTTAGCTAGTGGCACAAATGGCTCAAGAAAAAGTCCAGCTGGACCATGGAGACATAGTACTGCAAGTTACACTCTTTTTGCATTTTTTCCACTTAAATGTGTGAATCATGAAAGTCTGGACAGACAGTTTACTCAATAAAATCCCCTCACAACAAGTGGTCACTGGCTAGAAGTGCATGCAGCTAACTACTGTGAATTCACCATATTTTGCTGTGTTTTTATTTTTGCTTATTTTGCTGATTGCAGAAAACCCTGAAAATAAAAGCACAGTGAAATTCTGTTTTAACACAGGTTTAATTGGAACTTTGTTCAAAATAGTGAAATTAAAATTTCAGTGTAATGCCTGACACCCAAAAACCGTGAAAATTAAACCACTTGAAAATAAGTGCATTCACAGAATGCAAGGAGTCTTACTGGAGCATACATCACATGTACATGGATTGAAAACTTTTGTGGCTGGTAAAATTGCAAATATATGACCTCATATATGTGTCAACTTTTGAAAAATAAATTATAAAAATTTATAGAAGTGAAAGTAATGCAGCTAGCAGTACCTCAAGCTTGACATAAACTACTGAGCAAATTATCCTGACATTGTCAACAAAAATAATTAATCAGATAAATGACGATGCTGAAATTTTGTGCCAGTTACTGCGTGGAATTCATCTGCTAATTTTGATGAACAAATCTTAAGTCTTCAAGTTACTTCCAGAGATGCTGATGTATGCATTGGTAACTAACCAATCGGTGGTTTCAGATTAAGAAATGTAGACCTGTACAATCATGATCAACCAATCATAGGCCTTAGTTTAAGAAATACAGATCTGTGCTGTGAAGATTAGCCAACCAGTGGCTGTAGTTTGAAAAGTGCAAGTATATATACATGTAACACTGTGATGATCAACCAAACAGTGGCCATAGTTTGAGAAAATTTTGATCCATATTTTAATGGTCATCCGACCAGTGGACACAACTTTAGAGAAAAAAAAAAAAGAAGAAGAAAAAAACTCCTATTATGAGAATCAACCAGTCAGTGGTCAGTTGTCTCACGGATACTGGTACTGTAATGCAATGTCTGTCTCAGCCACAAGCCCAGCTGAGCTGTAAATATGTGATAAACCAGACAGTGAAATTGGTTTGATACCAAATGTATTCATGGTGCTAAAGAATTTGTTGGGCATTGTCAGCCACCTTGATTAGTTGCCACTAAGGCAGAAAGTAAATTGCTAGATGTTGATATTAAAGGGCAAACAAGTGTCACCGGAGGGCAGGCACTGTGGCCAATATTAGCTTTACGCTGTTTCCCATGGACCATAGACTGTGCGCAGGGCTCTTTTGTAAACCGTTTGGCTACATTATTGAACAGGCTGCATGTCCGACAATTCTGCTGAAAATTACAAAGTCATTTTTTCTATCATCTATTGTCAATATGCAGTGGCAGAAACACAAAATGCAAGCAACTGTTGATGATGATCCTGGTCCAATACAAGTCACTGGGAGTTGGATTGATTAACATGATGAAAGAGGCTTTACCAGTTGAAGGCAGTTCTAAGACTTGACTGTTCGATAGTGAATATAGTATGGCCACATTAAATTTAACATTGAATTATTCTTTTTTTCCCCCATTTTGGTCAGTATGTTTACCAGATTTATTGAAGTGCTCAAGGCAAGAATAATCATTTGCTCTGTATTTTTTTTTTTTTTTTTTTTTTAATTTCCTGTCCTTTCGATTATGGAGCAGAGCAGATATTATTGCCAACATATGTGTGATCTGTGTGTTTGTCCATCTGTCTATTCATTTTGTAGGCCTGGGACGCATTTACATGGAGCACATGTCTATTAGAGCCTTGAGAACAGTTAAGACACCAAAAACCTTTGCATGGCCGATTTTGAAATTTTAACGGTTTTTACAAGATGAATGTCCTTTCTATTAGTTGTCAAAATTTCGAGCTTTTAACTAAAGTAGAAATATGAGAAAAACGCCAAAAACCACACAGGCATATGGACATCCGAACATCCACATGTCATTCTTTTGGTTTTCAGCCGCCTAACGGAACAGTGCCACCCATCAATCATACTTACAGCCTGTCACGTGGCTGCAGGTAGCAACGCAACGGCTCATGGCAAAAAGCGAGTGGTATCAGGGCGGCAATGCGAAAAAAGGCAGCATGCCGAAAGTATGCTTGTGGGCAGGGAAAAGATGCAAACATGCTAACATATCATAGCCTTAGTGGTTTACTTTGTAGTTATCTGGCTTGTTTTGCGTTCTAATGAAGGGAGACTTTAAATGTTCAAGAGGAGTGGGAATCGTCTGACGATGTCCCTTCAAACTTCAAAGGCCGTGCCGCGATGGATTACCCCAGTGGTCCTTCACACCAAAGACAGGCGGGGAAAAAACTGACACCCTAATCAACAATACCCACTTACATAATAATACTTTATTGGAACCCAGGGATGAAGAAATAAAAGTACAAATAAACACATTGAAATAAGCATGAACGTGAACAGGAGAGAAAACACACAAAATAGCGTTACAAAGCTCAGGTTGGAAAGAGAAATGATTCTCATTGAGAAAACAACTACAAAATAATCACAAGCTAACTAAGTAAAGTGTAAAGACAAGTCTAACAAGCTAACTACATAAAGTATACAGATAGGAGGCCAGTAAATACAATAAAACACTATCCCTAAAAACGGGATGAAGAGGTAGGGGGTGGAAGACCAAACCCGCCATCCGTACACTGACCACTAGCGGCCGCAGGCCGCCCCACCAAAGCAAGGCAACACAACTTTCGTTGCCAGGCTTGAGGTCACGGGGCCAGAAGGGCCGCCTCCATGACGTCACACTTTGAAACCAGACTGTTGCTATCACCGTTTGACAGATCGCTGAATAATGTTTTCCGTATTTCAAAGGCTCTTTTATTCATGTGATTGGCCAAGAATTGATTGACAACCTCCCCAAATGTTCAGGGACGATGTTTGCTACGTTTTGTACAAATATCAGCTCAACTTGAGCAAATGGTATTGTTTTCAGAGGCAAATGATCAACTTCAGAAGCCTTTGAAGCTTGTTTTGTGAGAAAGGATAATAGGACGAGAGCCCCACCTAAGAATGGTTATTCCAAGAAAACGGCTGGGCGAAATTTAATCCGGTTAATGGCTTTTGATTCTTTAATGTCTGAACTGCAAAAACGATTCAGCGATTTTCTAAATTTTGTTTAATTCTTTTTCTATCAAATGAAGAAAATGAACATCCTGAAAATCAAAGGGAAAATTGAAGCGTCAAACTTTGAGGATGGATAACAGAAAAACGAAACCAAACATTAAAAATCGCAGGATCGTTTTTTGTTACCAATATGTCAGGATTAAGATCCAAGTGTAATTATGATTTTATCACAGATAATTAGTGACTTATATTGACATTTATGGGGTGGATGCTTTACGGTCAACTTTCAATTGTTTATTCAACAATTAACATCACAGATACCCAAATACGGGACATACAAATTCTTTGGAGTATGACGAGTACACACATATATGTTATCCTAACGCAAATACATTTTGAGCTAGGATTGACTAATGTGGGATTTATTTTTGGTGTCTTACCTGTCCTTAAGGATATGTCATGATGCAAAAGTAGGTCACCTAGGCTAGTTACCTAGGTTTCAAGCATCAAATGATCCTTGTATTTGGCTGTTTTGTCTTGTGATCACAAGGTAGCAGCACCTTACTGTCTAGTGATCAGAATGGTCCCTTCATTGGTTTAATATTACATGTAGCACGACAAATTAAGTCTGATAGCAGACCAACATGTAGGAAATATAAAATAAGTGATAGGGGATCTATGAATACAGAGCACAGTACCAACCTGGGGCAGGATTACCAGTCTCATCCAGTGTTTGGATAAAAAGGGCTTGATGTAACCAGAAGTGTCAATGAGTCATTCAAATGGCTTCCAGTGCCAGGCACTATATGTCACAAGGCCCTTTGAAGCCACACCAGGCTATAACTATGACAGTTGCAGGTCTAGTGTGGCTCTGATCTGTTACATTAATGATTAAAAGTCAGCCATAAATGTATGCTGTGTGGGCATATTGCGGAGTCCCTATAATCGTTTGGAGTGTTGTGCAAGGGGATTCAAGATCGTTTTTCCCAGACACTTATATTATGACTGAACTTTTTCATGCCCTGTCAATGTATGAGTAGCCTGAGGATGAGGCTTCTGTGTTTTAGTCCAACATTTAGATAAGGTTACGAGGTGTATTTGTATGAGTTTCACGAACATGTATATACAAAAAGACTCAAACAAATAGTTCCACCTAATTTGGCTGCAAAGTCTACACACATAAAAAATTTAAAACAAATGTTTATGAGAAAGCACTGTAAATTCTCTTTAATTTTGTCCCGTTCATATTGTTGCTTATTTTGCTGATGGCACAATTTGTGAAAATATATGTCTGAAAAATAAAAGTGAATATTTATCCACATGAAAATGAGCACATTCAGAGTACATTGTGGTGATGATGTTTGCCTGAAGGGTGAGTAATTAGGCATATTGGCCAGAATGTCCTTTCGTCACTTCCAAGAGGTCAAAGGCAAGCCATTGTGGTTCACTTTTGTTACGGTAGTCACTGAAATATCAAGACTGAAAGAGTCAGGCACAGTTATCACCAGCGTGACTCACATTATCGTAATGTGTCTCAAGTTGCATGCATATATTGTGTAGTTTCTGCTTTGATGACTTTGTCTTCCGGCTGCAGGAGGCGTCAAATAAAGATTGCCACATTTTTCAATCATGTTAAGTGTAAAAAACTTCCCCACATTTGGTCAAATCATGTAACTGATACATTAAACATTCCAGGTGAAACCCGTCATTTATTGTGATCGATGTGCTGTCTAGCTACTGCATGAAGAGCTGGACAAATATTAATGCCAAGTTTGGTCAAAATAGGATAAAAGTAAATCAAATGCTTAGGAGATGACTCTTGGCTACTCTGTCCTGGGTGTCAATATGTATGGTCGATTAGAAGTTAGGCAAATATTATGACCAAGTTTGGTCACAATATGATACAAGTAAATCAAGCTATAGGAGATGTCTATCCGCTACTTTGTTCATGGTGTCAATAGGTGTGGTTGATTAGAAGTTAGGCAACTAGTATGGGTCAGTGCCGTGACACGGTGTTGAAGAGCCGCACAGTAGTATTGATGAGAAGTAGCTGAGGAAGTGGAACTAACTCATTTGTGGGCAGTCATTGGGGATTGATTTAATGGAAAAAGTGCAAAGCATAGCAATCCCCCAGGTCATCAGAATCCATTTATATGTCTCTCGTGTTTACGAGCACGACATACATCACAGTCCCTGCTGATGACATTCTATTTGCCGGCCAAGCTGCTTTATAGCACTCCATCACAGACACTGTATATTTCTAGATGGGCCGCGTCCGGGTCAGATAATGACACTATAATGTGAGTTGAATCAACCAACATTAAACTCGGCCACTACTTTGGCTTCTTGTGCTACAGATGCTTCCAGGGGCATATAGCTTCCCCTTTGTGCTGGGACTATAAAGATTAATGATCACAGGAAGAACACAGTTCATTTTGGGTGGACACGTTTTAGTGAGACTCGAGGTTTTATTTCACAGGAAGGGTGTTCAGGGAGGTGCTTTATGCTACCTGTGCTAACAGAAGTTCTGTTGGTTTGCCATTTGGTGCCGGGAACGCTCGTGAATTGTGATAGATTTTTTACAGGATGCTGTGCGGACTATTGAGAGGATCATGCAGACGTTTTGTGTTTACTGTCCTGTACAGCAGGGATGGGGCTGTTTTGTCATTTATCCATGCTTTTAATAGTCTGACAATACAGTTAAGGGCAAGGTGTAGCTACGTATTATTAAAATCACACAACATTGATATATTCTAACAAATTCTCAAAAGATACAACATCATTGTATATGTATGCAGGAAATTTATGCATGCTGAGAAAACAACTAGCTGAACACTGTTACACGTAAATCATGCAAAGAGCCAAACAGAGTCAAACAAAAAACACTTTAACTTGCATTGAGTTATTGTATTTTCCTTCAAGGATACGATGGGTTGGCTAAAATTAAGCTCATAAACCTGAAAGAGCTTATGCCCAAGGGAAAAAGATCATTTTGTTGCCTTATCCTCAGTATCTGCTGTAATCTTGAATTGAGCCTTTCGATCAACAAAGTGGCTTTTGCCAATGTGCGAGCCGCAAGTGAGCTTTATGGGAGAAAAGCAAGCGGATACTTACTAACAGTTTCACGAGGCAAACAGAATGGGAAGCAACGGGGAAAGACATACAACTGTTAAAATACTGGCTGTCATCTGGTAATGGTAAAGCTCAGCATGAACATGACTAGTATAAGTTCTGAGAGCTAGTTATACCATCCTGGGAATTGACTCTTTGAGTGCTGGGTTTTGGAATGAGCTAATAGCTTACACACATTGTATGAAAGCAGGTCAGTGGCAGCTGTTGACAATTGGAACTTTTTTTTTCTGTGGAAATCAATACAGGCACGCTGGTACTTGAATGAAAGGTCTTTTTATGATGAATTTCAATGTGGAGTTGCACATTTTGTTGTGATTATCGGCAAAAGACTAATAAGTGACTGACTTTTAGTCATGTTTGTCCTGCCACTTATTATTGGTGTTGCCCTGGTATATGTGTGCATAGGACTGCTATGTTGTTATTGTGCATCCCCCATAGGCGGGGTCCATATAGTATTTAGTCCGATGGTCCGCCATCTCCTCCGCAGCGTGTCTAATTTTCCTTATGTTTATGTCCCTTCTTGACCTATTGCCTTCTGATCTGGTACAGATAAGCTATTGGTCTGAGAAATTTTTCCCATATAATAGGATATAACCTTCAGGACAGAGGTCAAGGTCGAATCTTTGTTGCATTTTATGCTGACTCAGCAATTTTCACATAGTGGCTTATACATTCTTAGTGGTGCATCGTAGGGCTAAGGTTACTATTGAACATCAATAGGAAATTACCTATGGGCTTTCAATTTGTATGGTGTATTTTCAATCTGAGTGATCTTGAAAGGTCAAACTGCTTACATTCGTGTTGAGTATTATATATGCAAGTCAATGTGGATTGCTTTGCTAATCCACATTTTCAACTTCTTCTCCAAAACGATTAGCCAGATATACTTCAAACTTGGTGGGGATGTACATCGGGTAGGTATCTACAAACTGTGTCCAAATGGTCCAATTATTTTTGGATTTTTAAGGGGGGGGGAGGATTTTTGCATTCCTACTGATTACCATGCAAGTCATAGGGGTCTGCAATGGTAGTTCACATTTTAACTTCTTAAAAACTGTGAGCCAGATTCACTTGAAACTTATGATACAGAAACTCCATAGATTTGGGGAATTTTGAACTGATGATTCTGAATGACCTTCAGTTCATAGGTCAAGGTCACAATGCCTGGCAAAATAAAATTGTTTCCCTGCCACATCGTCAAATCGATTGAAGTCCATCAGACTTGGTCAGCATTTACCCAGGTGAGACTTCCCTTAAATTTGTTCAGAGATGACCTTTGAGGTCAAAGGTCAAGGTCAAACTTTCTGCAGAAGAATGGTGGCACTCTTATGGGGTGGCCTCTGGTGAGAGGTGCCTGCTTAGGGGATGCATTATGTTTTTCGCACGAAAAACTCGCTTCTTTTTTTGTCTTTGCTGAGACAGAGAAATCAGTTAATTATAAAAGTTAGCTTCTGACACTGACAGTTTAGATCAGCTCATCAACTGAAACAAGCGTTAAATATCAACAATAGCTTGTGTGGTTATGGGTGAAAGTAGCAGTTACCCACAACCATATGCACTAGTACTGCCACCTGTCTTCCGCTGGATTAACTCTTTAAATGCCAACTTTCAGACTGAATCAGCAGCTTTTCATGGCGCACATTGGGTGCATTGCACCCAATGCATGCCGAGAAAAGCTATTGACCTGGGAAATTTTCCCTGGAACTAGAGGCATGCTGGTACTTTAATGAACAATCTGTCTACGAGGAATACAAATCTGAGATCCTAATGCTAATTCAGACTAGTTTGACTTAAGTAGATTGACTTTAGATGTGATTGGGACTGAAAAAGTTAATGCAGACACTGCTGGTCACATATGGAAGGAGAGTATCTTTGGGGTTGTCAGCTGCAATGGTCAGTTCATTGCAGTATATCCAAAAGGTGTGGACATACTTTGCTCAAATTTGGCCGAAGGTACATTATGATCACAGATGAACTTTTTTATTTTCTGGGTGGATATGTCTGTGGTGGTGCTGCCTCCTGAGGAGATGCATAATCAGCCAAGGTACATTTTATTTTGCTCGTGCTTTTGTGATTTTGTGGTGGGATAACGTGAACTACCACAGAAAAAACTATTGACTGACACCCTAGAGGGATGACAATGGAGGATACAATGCAGAAACAAATTTTCCTTTTTTTTTTGGGTTGCTTTTACACAGTGTTCGTGATCAAATTAACAGTGGCCTGGTACTTACGTGAGTCAATATTTCATAAGAACTACAAACAGGGACACAGGTGTGAATGCCTAATTGACAGAGTGCTCAAAGTGCTCCCAGGTGCTGCTTTGCTAACAGGAGTGCCACATGTATTGATGATAGCTCACCGTCATGACAACTCTCAAATACTAGGGAGGGGCAAGTGGTATTTTACTTTGTCATTGTTGAATCTTTCTATTTTCTTTGAGCTGTGAATGTGAGAGAATATTTAAGATGATCCATAAAAGACTTATGCTGAGGATGAAAAGTGATGTAGTGTTAGGGTGAATCTTGAATTCTGAAAAGGTCATGTATATGTGTATAATCTGTGAAGGGGATTGCTGTTTACCCTCCCCCCCCGCACTGCCATGCTTCGTGTTCCTGACTTCCCAATGAACACAGGTGGACCAGACTGCCCATAAAATAACCGTGCCTGCTCGAGAGTACTACTGACCCAAACTTCAAAGGCTTGAATCAACAATGAATTTTTTGATGGGAGAAGGAATGGTTTTGTTTGATTATCATGATTATTGCTGAAACAATACAAAGTGATAAAAGCATATGTTTTGTTGTACATTTTATCAATGATAAAGAAATGTATTTGGTTAATATGCTTTTCTTAAGAGCCAAGCTCTATACCGTGGTAGTGAAATTTACACATCATGCCCAGACAGTGCATCACTGTAATCAGGGTCACGCTGCTTGTACACACTTAAAGTGCAAAGGAGAGGGGAAAACGTGAAATGTGAGTTAGGGCAGGCTGTGACATCAGTATTGTCTGGAACTAATGGTTTAAGTGTAAGGATAGTGTAGCTGAAGAGTGATGTTACATGGTTAAACTGTAAGGAAAGTTTAGTTGAAGAATGATGTTAAATGGTTAAACTGTAAGGATGGTTTAGCTGAAGAAAGATGTTGAATGGTTAAACTGTAAGGATGTCCTAGCTGAAGAATGATGTTAAATGGTGAAACTGTAAGGATGGTTTAGCTGAAGAATGATGTTAAATGGTGAAACTGTAAGGATGGTTTGGCGAAAGAATGGTGTAAAATGGTTAAACTGATAGCTGAAGAATGATGTTAAATAGGTAAACTGTAAGGATGGTCTACATGTAGCTGAAGAATGGTGGGGAATGTTTAACTCAAGAATGGTGTTAAATGGTTAAACTGTAAGGAAGGTTTAGCTGAAGAATGATGTTGAATGGTTAAACTGTAAGGATGGTGTAGCTTAAAATTGTATGAAGAATGGTTAAACGTAAAGGTAGTTTATCTCAAGAATGATGTAAAATGGTTAAACTGTAAGGAAGGTTTAGCTGAAGAATAATGTAGAATGGTTAAACTGTAAGGATGGTTTGCTGACGAATGATGCAGAATGGTTACACTTTAAGGACATTTTAGCTGAAGAATTACTTGCAATTGTTAAGCTGAAAGCCCGATTTAGCTGAAAAGTGACAAACAGTGTTGGAGCTGAACAGTGATTACAGTTGGTTAAATTGAACAGGAATTATTGTAGAATTGCTCAACCAAGCAGTGACCAACAGTGGATATGGCGTGTCTGAAGGGCAGGGACCTAGCAAATGAATAAACAAGCAGAACATGTTGTGTAGGGTAGACAGTTAGCCACACTGCATTAAGAGAAATTACAGAACTGCAGCTGTGCACCCAGGCATCCAAGCTTCTCGTGGGAGAAAGGAAACAATACTACAGACCGGCAGAAAATTGGTTGTTCAGGAGGCAAGCGTTGCAATTTAAGACTAATTTATAATGGTTATAGCTTGGTTGCCAAAGACCTTTACATGTGACAGGACTGGTTGGGGGGGGGGATGCCAGCAGAGCGGCAGTACACGTTTGTGTATACGTGTACATGTATAGGATTGCTTGATGTAGTGATATAATTGCCAGGTAGTAACACTGTGTCTAATTGGCACATGCTTGATGTTTGCTCCAAAAGACAGCACGAACAAGAGAAAGAAGCAGGATCACGGTCCTGATGTCAAGTGTGTTATTGTGAAAGTCCTGTCGTAAAAGGTTTCTTGACAGAGATTATTTTTGAGGATGATCCTGTCAAGAAAACACTTGCAGTAATTGTCAGCATGTACGTGTATGGCTTGGGTTTGCCCAGAAGCCAGCATGCAGAGTGGAATAGGGAATTGGACAGTTATCTCTATATAAAGCAGATGATGGGATTCACAGGATAGGCCACATGTAGACTTTTGTCATGTTTGGATGAATATGATTCTATCCTGTGCTAAGTAAAAGCTGGGAAAGTATACTTTTTAACCAAGGACTATCACCATTTTCAAAAGTATACACAGAGTGCTCTTCCTTGTAACCCTCTCCTTCCCCCAACAGAGTACTCTAAAAATGTTGATTTTTGGCTAAATATTGAGCAACATGTCCAGAATTAGCTAAAAGTGTACATTGATCTTCACCACCACCACCCCCACCTCCCCACCCCCATGTACTCCATGTACTAGTGTAAAAATGTTGATAAAAATGGCTGACCCCTAAGGCAGTACCATGTTATAGTGAGATCTGAACACTTTCAGTACAACACACTGTACACTTTCCTATGCTGAAGCATTGCTGTTGTTTTAATCAGCATGATTAGTATTATTGATACCGGTACTGATTCATGTTGATGAATATAAAGCATGTGAAGTTTAATTCATAATGCCAGTTCTGATAAAACTCGATATGGTCTGAATCACATTGTTTGTATTAACACTTTCCCCCTTGAATTAAGACTGAGTCAACAGCTTTCCTTGGCATGGGTTGGTAAGTGCCCAATCCATGCCAAGGAAAGCTGTTGACCTGGTGCATGTGATCTTAATAAGTCTCATGTACACTTCTCAGTCAAATTGTTTTTCATAACTGTTGAAATTAGTTGAAAACACTGAAGCAGACGACATTTGACCACCAGCCGGTTTTGGCCGGTTTGAGGGGGAAAGGTTTAATCTGACCTTTGATTGAGGTACATGTAGCAGCATTGCTACAGCTTGCGAGACCCGAGGAGTGGTCCAGGTCAATGGCTTTACTAGGTAAACTGTAGGCTGGCTTTACTAGGTGTACTGTAGGCTGGCTTTACTAGGTGTACTGTAGGCTGGCTTTACTAGGTGTACTGTAGGCTGGCTTTACTAGGTGTACTGTAGGCACATGGCACCCAAGGTGTGCCAAAGCAAGCTGTTGACTCAGTCAAAACTTGACAGCGAAAGATAAAGAACATTGAGTATTACAGCTAAACATAGTCATCAAATGTATTAACAGAAATGTAGCTATATAGCAGGTCATTTTTATGCTTGCCCAGGAAGTTGAAAGAGGGTAAGCCTATACATTGATTCCTGCATTCTGATTTTGGCCAGCCTGGTCTGGAGAATCTACAGCAGCAAGCAGTTCAACAATGCAACAGATCTGCCGAGGGCAAAGTGAGTGATATTTCAGCGAAATAACGGTGAAATAAAACCACTTTCTTGTGAAAGGAAAAATGTTTGTATGGGAAGAAAAGTTGCACAGAATGCAAAAAAAAAAAAAGAAAAAAGGTTCCCTTTGCACTGTGAATTTTAAAATGTGGCATATTTTCCCAGGGCATGCTAAACTTAGAGGCAAACAGTGTGACTTCTGTGTACCAAGGGGAAACATTCTAGAAGTCCTGCAGTATAGGAGATGTGTGATAGCATTGTATAGCAAGCAAGGGTCATTGCCATTATCAGTGGAAGGTTGTGTGATTCGTTCAAAGTAGCATTAGACATTTAGTTCCTAAATTTTTTATACCAAGCATTTATCAAAGTTCTACATATATATGCTATATGTGAATAATTTATACAGTGTGCTGATGCTTGAGCCTCTCCATGCTGCACAATTGTTAGTCTGTGTGAAAAGTGAAAATCTGTGTTTAAAATAGAAGGTTCTGAACATTGCTGGCACAAAATAACAATTATACTGTATAAAGAAGATGTGATGACGTGAAACTAGCTGATGGAGCCCTGGATTCTCGTCTAATGATGGGCTAGACAAGACCTGCGTGCATGCACATGTATAAATAACAGTAACCAAGAATGGAGAACAGGTGACATCTAGCTGACAAACAGAAAGGACATTGATTTTGTTTGAAAAAAAAAAAATAAGTAAGAAGTAGGTTAAGAGCCTGTCATTCACTTCCAAGAAAACACAGTTTATTTATATAATATATATATGAAGTGGTTGCATACATGAAAGCACTTTGTTCTTCTCACCCAAAGTTGCATGATAATTGACCAACAAAATGGTGATTGGTGGCATTGCTATCTTGTGGATTCATATGGTTGAAGGCACATTCTGCTTAGAATCAGGTACCAGGCATTAAGGTATAAAGTTACACCAAAATGTCAATGATTTTATACAGGAAAATATCTGAGATGATATTTGATCAATAATCTGTGTGCACCACTGCAATATAATGTCAGCGGAACCTTGAGGGTGTCTGTACTGTAGAAGTGTGATTGGATAAGCCAGTAGAAGAGAGGACCATTACATCCATGATTTCAGTTTGCTGGTGCAGGGCAGGGCTTCAAGGTAGAGCAGAGTAGACAATGTGTGCAAGTACCAAAGGTTTATTTAAGAGACAGACAGATAACTACATGAGTGCGCAGTTTGACCTGAAGGTTGCCGATCGTGCATGATGGACAGAGGGTCAGTGACTCAGGGCAACTTTTGTGTGGATCAGGTAAAAACTGACTCCAGTCCCGTTTGACCTGTCAGAAAAAAAGGTGTAGATATGTCGTCCCTCACACTGATTCAGGCAGTCTGTTTGTCAATGGATGTGAAGAGAAAAAAAGTGTCCTTGCAAGAGAGGTTATTGAACGTTAAGTGAAACCTTTGAAGCGACCACATTGGAGCTGTACAAGCTGGACAGGATAATTGTCTGGCAAGATGGTCTATTTCTTAAACCTGGAGGGACCTACAGTGCTACCCCCTCTTATGAGGCTCCCATAATGTGAGGCTACCCTCTCTGCACGGGCCCCTTTGCCGTGCAGCATGATATTTCAGTCTAATTCCTCAGCAGCGGCCACCTCTATTATAAGGTCACTTGGGGTGACCTTGTTAGAGGACCACTGTAATGCCAATGTATTGGCATGCGGCTTTTACCTGTTCAAGGTGATGACAAGCATCTGATCTTGTAAATGTCATCTGCTTGTGTTGGCCGTTAAGAGTAATACGCTATCAGTGAACAGCTTTTCCTGGTGCACTTATGGTGCATTTGCACTCTCAGTGCACCACACACAAGTGTTAAATCTATCAGCCAATTATGACAAAGTTGATGTGCTGTGATTTGACATAATGACACTAGATTCACCCAGTTTTCAATGCATTATAAAGCATTTTTCTTCAAGCCAGAGTATGGCTGGATTGTCTTCAAGCCAGAGTATGGCTGGAGCTGATTGTCTTCAAGCCAGAGTGTGGCTGGAGCTGATTTTCTTCAAGCCAGTGTATGTTTGCAGCTGATTGTCTTTAAGGTGCCGGTTCTTGCCTGAGACCTTCAAATCAGTGAAATTGAGCTTTTGTTACTTTTGGGATGATGAAGTGCTGACCTTTATTCATGCCAAATAATTTCCCTGTTACATGTTTACTTTCATGTGAAACTTTAAGATGAAAAAGGTGTGCCTCTGTCAGTACAAGCTTTATGGAGTCAGTCAGTTAATTGGTTGTTAGATGTGGTCACCAATGGTGATGTTTAGATAACGATTCACAGTCAAAGCCTCACTGGATGTGTTTTTACAGGAGAGCAGATTATTTCGCATATGACTGATTAAAACCACTATATTGTTTGTAAGTGTGCAGGTCAAAGTTATGATAGAGTTTAAGGACTAGTATTTTAGTCATCCTTCTTAATGGTCTGAGCAGATATCCTTTGTGAGCAATTAAAGTTATCAAATATCCTTGGTTATCTTTGGCAGTGAATATCTCAGAAACAAATTTTTACAAGACTTGGCAGTTTGAAAAAGCGTCACTCAAAACCGGATTGATGAATCTTTGTGAAATTAACGGCTATGTAAAGGAAAGAGTGTATCTAAGGTAACCTTTTTTTGGTTGGCAATATTCCAATTTTAAATGCTACTTACTCTTTGACCTCCAAAATGGAAAAAGTTATTAATGTTAATTGCACACCTTTAAAAATTAAGGGTCATATACCAAAATGACTTGATATGAAAAAATGAATATCGATCATTTTTTGTACTTATATGAAACAGTAAATGCTAACATGATAATGGGTCAACATACAAGCTGATTCTTCAGGAAAAGTCCCTAAAATTACATAATAATTGTACTATTTTCCAACTAAAGTGCAGTAAACTGTATAAAATATGTCTGATGTTACATTCTTGGAGCATCCTAATGCCTGTTTGTAACATATTATTGCCAGTTTGCAGCTTATTATGGGAACTTTTGTGACCTGCATACTCTTATAAAAATGAAACTTGCTCATTGCCATGGTAATGAGGAAGGGTTGATTTTTTTAATTTTTTTTAAGTTCTGGGACAATTTGAACAAAACCGGGAAAGGGGGGGGGGGGGGGACAAGGTCTCAATTCCAGGAGGGTTGGCAGCCCTGTGAGGGCATAGATTAAAATCCTCTTTAAATTAGTGTCATCTGGGCCTGAAGGTCCCAGGACTTGTTAGTCAAAAAACTAGGGTATATCTTATGACCCAATTTAGTCTGTAAAATTCAGAGTACTGAGGCACATGTATAAAGAGATAAACTGTGCCTAGAGCTGATGCAGTTACAACTTCTTGTACTCATGGACTTACGTAGGTTACAGTTGGTAGAGGTGCTAATGTGTCCATGAGGCATAATTAAGTCCGTCAAATGATCAATAAGTTTTAAAAGCCTAAGATGAAAGTAAATGACAGGTGACAATGCATGCAGAGAAGTTCAAAGATTACCCTGGTCCCTTGTGTTGGAGCTAGCATAACCTGGATCCCCGTGTCAGTTGCCACCTGTCATAAGCAGAAGGAGGGCAGTGAAGACAGGCGTAGTACAGCATCCACATCACTGGAACCACACAATGTATGCACGCTGCAAGGCAGCAGGTTGCCAACCTTCATGAACTGATTCACTCAAGTAACAACAGTGCTGTGCTTTCATTTACAAGCTGGGATTTTTTTTCATGACAGACCTTATTATTCTGTGTATTGATTAACATGCTGCACATTCCCATTTTATCCCATGCATCGGTACAGTGAGCAATGGCAAGGTTTCACTCTGCCCTGTCACAGGAACAGTCTCAGCAGCTCATCTGGGAAATAATTTCTTCCATTGTCCTTGGCTCATTAGTCCAGCAGTACAAGAGATTGAAAGGAGGGGGTACTGCAAGCTGGATATCAAGCATAGTTATCTTGTGGCTAGATATTACAATCCTGTGTGGGCTGGGATAGTTGTGGGTATATATTGTCAGAAAGGAAATTTTGTTGATTCTGAACAGGTGCGTATCATGGAGAGGTAATTTTGGTTGAAGTAAGAAAGATATAACAGGGATCAATAGTATCCTTTTACAGGATACAGACTCGGTCCCACGCCCAACTGTGATATCACATGATGGCGTTACTTGATGAACTATCTGGCCGTTCTCAATTCCACCATTACATCCAACTAGTCCAATGTATCTCTTTGAGCAAATAGAGTTTAACTCATTCGATACCAGTGTCAGCTTTATCTCTGTATTTACCTCAAATTAACATGATGATTGCACGTTCACAGTTTTCATCAAGCTGTCATTCAAGTCCAACAGGTCTGAAGACAGTGGCTTTTGCAGTGCCTGGAAACATGCTGCAGCTGCCATAGACATGGGTATAGCAGGACTTACCAGGCAGTGCAAAAACCACTAACCAAGGCAGCCAGCAAGAAGTGCTGGTAGTTGAGTTTTTTATTTTATTTATTTTTTGTTTTTAGTTAAGACAAGGGTTAAGACTGTGTGTTCGGCTGGCATCAGCAGGGCTTCTCATGATGGTCTATGGATCTTGCTATTATGTTATTCCACTCACTTGAAACACACATTGGACACCATTCCCAGAGTGACCATTAATTTGTTACCGGAGTGACCACAGCTGGTGCCACATAGTGGCGAGAGACGAACAGAGACACAGAAAGCAGAAGCTCTTGACCCAATAGACAAAGCAGATACCTCCATAGCATGACCAACTGTACTTGCACTTAAAATGTTAATTGGAAGACTGATGAAGGGAGCCAAATTACTTCATTTAGCGGGCTCATTTGGATTCACTAAGGCATTTTACGCTAAGTACTCGAATTGACCAATTTGAGATGGACCAATTGAGAAGTTTTTATCTGATATCCTGAGGGAAAATTGGCTTTGGAGAAAGTGATGAAAATGGAGCAAAGGGTTTTATTGCTCTCGTGGTTCTAAAGGATTTATTGCTTCATACAAAGAAAGTAAAATTTGGGTTTTGACTGCATGCTGTTTGACATAATATTTGAGATTGTATGATACCATGTGTTTTCAAACTGCACATAAACACCTGTGAATGACTGTGTAGAATTGGTCTATGTGAGCAAAGGATTATGCACCATAGTTGCAGGCACATGTTATGGGCAGAGAGTAAGTTGTGAATTACGGTGGTCTTCAGTCACATCTGGGGTCAGTTTTTGCCTTGAACAGCTGTTGTGATGAACAGTTAGCATGATGAACAGCTAGCAAGATGAACAGCTCGCATGATGAACAACTGGCTTGATGAAACCTCGCATGATGAACAACTCACATGATAAACAGCTAGCATGATAAACAGTCCATATGATAAACAGCTAGCATGATGAACAGCCCACATGGTGAACAGCTGGCATGATAAAAGGCTGAGGAGAATTGGCAAAGTTCTAGTCTTCAGACAAACAGATGTATGGTTTCTGAAAGTAAAGCAGCCCACATTTTCCCAATTTCCTGATCCAAACTACAGGTAAAGTGATCCTCATAGATCATTTCTACAAATCATCAGCATTAAAATTAAACATATTAATGTGATAGGTATATCTTACCTTATTTCTGTTCTCTGTAGTTTCAGCCGCTATTTAGTAAATGAGAATTGATTCCTTGAAACAGTCTACGTAAATGAGTGTCTACACTCCCATACCCCATAAATCAGCCAGGAATATGTTGGCTGTCTATTCTTGTATATTTGCCTCAAATCTAGGGCTTTATGTTATGAAGTGTGAAAAGGATGAAGCAGATCATTCTTTTATACGGCTGAGGAAAATTACACAGGCACAGTCCCAGCAGCCATAAATCAGCTCCTCCAAAAGAAAAAAACGTCGTCATCTTCAATCAGTGTGGAACTGACGAGGCTGAAAGGCTTCTCTGGCATGATGTATGGGGCAGCACATGTTTGTATTTGCTTGAATTATTGAATGTAAAGGTGGTGACAAAAGTTTAGCTTCGCCATTTTTCTTTCTTACAAGTGCTGTTAGCTTTGGGTATAACCTTTCCAAAAAACCCCAGAAAATCTTGACTTGATTTTACTAAGTGAATGTTTTTCTTCCAGCAGAGAAGTGGGATAAGTGAAAGACACATAAATCAGGCTGGCCTGATGGGTGAGAACATACGGCCACTTTCACCAGAGTTGCAATTGATATTTTGTGGGATGGCTAGGGCCAAAAGGTATAAAAGTAGGCAATTGGATTTGAGCACTTCCCTTGTCCAATGATTTACTGATTTCTGAGACATTGGATAGGACGTTGTCCTGATTCATACATACATCCAAGGAACATATCAAAGCTTTTATTGGTAAAAATTGAAAACAAATGATAATGTTTCATTGGCGACAACAAAATGACATGGTATCACGATATTGTATCCATAGTGACTTCTTCGTAACAATAGTGGAATATTTGTACAGATGAAATTACATGCATTAACTGGCACTAAAAGCATCGATTATGTCATAATTCATCTGCCGTGTGTCACATGCCATTTTTTTCCCAACCAATGACTCACTGGGTACATAATGCAAAATTGAAAAGTCAATGCATCATTGAAGTGTGTATAAAATGGATGCTGAGAGCATGCTGACATAACAGCTTCATCAAAGCACCAATCCTCTTACAAACCATGGGTAGCTACTGGCAACCAGTAGTTTATCAAGTTAGGTCATCCTTTTAGCTCATCTGACTCGTCAGTGAGCCAAGCTTGTGATATCAGTGGCTGGTTATCTGTCCATCCATTCATCCATTGTCCATGGTCCATTGTCTGTCATCTGTCCACAGTTATTACATTTTCAAATTCTCTCCAAAACTGTCCACCAGATTCACTTCAAACTTGGTGGAAATGTACCTTGTGGGTCCCTACAAAATTTGCTGAAATGGGCACATTCTAGAGTTTAGTCCTTTTTTTTTTTTTTTAATTTTTTTTTTATTTTTGGGGCACAAATCTTTTAAAAAAACTTCTCAAAAACTGCTGACCAATTCCTTTGAAATTACACAGGAACACTGCTAGGGACTTCTAGACTCTTATTTGGGGACTACTCTGTATAGGCTTGCTGTGTGTCCTCCTGTCCATCCTTCCAACAAAGCTTGTCAGGGCTGTATTTTTTATACCGTAACACCTACACCTTCCAAATGTAGTGTGTAGACACTTCACCGGGTAAGGATGTGTCATGCACCAAAATTGGGTCACTTTGACCTTCACCTTGACCTTTGATCCTCCATATAAAGATTTAGTGTTTCCAGGCTATATTTTGTATTGTGACCTTTGACCTTGAACTTGACCCCCTTAAAGTTTTGGCTTTTTCTTTTTTTCCCTGCTCTCATGCACAAGGCTGTGTGTCCACTTTTGCATCCATGCTGAGACATCAAATACGAACAGTCTTGGGCAAAACAGATACAAGATGCAAAGAGGGCTTTGCTTATTGCAGAAATGGTGAAAATGAGGAGTTAAAAACCACTCTTGGACTGATCATTGTATGATAGATATGGGCTTCAATAGCAGTTTTATGGTTCAGATATCATTTATGTGTAATTTTTGTTTGCCATTTCCACGATATTCACGAGATTTTTTCTATGTGGCATGAATGTGTCTAGACAGTTGACCTGACTTCAGAACATGGACCACGACAACATGGTTCAAAATCAAATCGCTCACTCTGCACCGTCAAGCAATAGCTGGAAAAGTATCTCCACCGTTTTGATTCAAGGCCTCTGCTTAATTAGTTCATGACAGGTGCTGCGCAGTGGCAATAGAAACTGTTTTGTTCAGGACAGACACATATATGTAAATGGAATGTTGAATCCCAGACAGACAGCCAGAATGTGGGTTTTGAGAGTTTGTGCACCTTGGTGTAGCCTATGTTCAAGTGTGGTGATGGGAGGTCGTGTGGCGTCGATAGTATGGTACCAATTCTACAACATGTTAATGTATCGTTGTATTTTATAAGCCTGCACCAAAATTTAGTCAGATTCGTGCATTTAGTAGTATATAATTAGACCTGATTTCACCTTTGCCGTGATGTGTGTAGATGGACATTACCTTTTGAGCTTTCAATTTCACCCCAGCAGACACACATTTACTTCATTCATATTTGCCAGATTTTGCTCATGCATTTATATTTCATTGTAATAAGACACGATGTCACAGTTAATCCATTAGTTGAAACCATAAGACCAGCCAAAACTGCAACTTGGCAGGACAGAAACTGTGCACACTTGTTTTTATTTACCGTAAGTTTCAATGTGTCATGGTATCACCATCTGGCAGGTAAAATACGAAACTGCCACTCACGATGGAAACCTCGAATTTCGTTGACCATGTGATTTTGACGTTTTACAGGAACGATGGAAGGGAAAGTTGCTGATAAGCCATGATTTGGAGAGCACATTTGTCTCTGGTCAAGCAGTGTCTGTAGCTGACAGATGCTGTCACCGTTAGTCAAAAGAGAAACTGTCCTTGATTTTTATCCCCAAGTTAAACAAAGCCAATCGAAGTGCTACAATAGGATTTAATCTGAAGGCAAGTTCACAAGTAAAGCATTATGAGGATTTTGTTCCAATGTTTTGGCAAGTGCTTTGCTTAGTAAATTAATTTTGCATTTCGGAACTGTTTCCCTTGCATTACTATTGCCTGTCATGGACATGGTAAACAAACGGAATGCCACGATGTTGAATGATGGCAAGCCAACGTGCCCAAGGCTACATGACCAAGGCTTGGAATGACCCTTCTGTTGATGACTTTTGATGAGCATTGGCATGGACTTCTGTATACACACTCAATGCCAGGAGGTCAGATAGAGGATCGCTGACTGTGGCGCAGTTCATTTCTGATTTGTTTCATTTAATATCAGTATGATTGCCTGGAGCTTAAGAAAGTGGATAATTTCCTTGAATATGTCAAAAAAAAGTTAATTTTCAATTATTGTAGCTAGTATGGGCAAAAAGACATTGACAGTTTCTGGTCTTAGGTCAAGGGGAATAGGGTATAAATCACAAGAAAAGTTTATCTTGGGCAACCCCTGCTCAATTTTTGTGCCCTCATTGGTGGGGGGGGAGGGAGAGAGATATATAGTTTTGCCTTTGTTTTAGGTTTTGACTTAGTGCCCCCCCCCCCGGGTCAGGGCCTTGATTTTACAGATGTATCTGATTGAAAGGTCAACTGACATATTGTTTTATGTTGGTAATGGTAGTTCCGAGGCCCATGGTCACTATTAAACACTAACGGGAAAGTACCTTATGGATTTTCTGATGATGTTTTTAATTTTGTCCTCAAGGGACTTTAACAGTCAAACTGACATATCCGCATGTATCTTAGTAATAGTAGGTCCTGTTACTTTTTCATTTAAAAAGTGATGATTCCATAAGTTAACAAGTGAAGGCTTTGATACGGCAAACAGTGATGATGAACTTATTAAATAATGGTGACTTTGATATTATTCTGAAGGTCACAGGACCACTTCAGTCAGTGCATCCAAGGTCAGCTGAGCACCGGACTGTCACAGTTCTGTTGTTCTTCCATATCAGCACATGGCGAACAGTTAGTTCCAAGTGTTAAAGCAGAATTATGAGAAATAGAGCAGGAGGGGTAGCTTGCCACAGCAGGCAAACTTGTACCATGTTAAACGAAAAGATCTGGTGTCAATAATCAATTAAGAGACATGGCAGGGTCAGTGATAACCTGTTCAGCAATCATTCTGATTTTGGAAAGATGACTATGCACAGTTATAGGACAGGGTGGATTGACTTTAACCAGTTACCTTATAAAGCTGACTTACTTAGAGTCTTACAGACATTCAGTGTAATATGCTCCTGGTATGCCACAGATGACTGACCAGTTAATATAGCAGAACTCATGATCCAGTTACCTGATAGAACAGAGTTGATGGTGATCTGTTACTTGATAGAGCAAAGCTGTCAGACCATTTATATAATATAACAGAACTGACTGTGACCAAACACTTGCTACTGCAGAGCTGACCTTATGCTTGATACAGCAGAACTTGACTGACCAGTTACATGATCACATGAGGCTCTGATCACTTACATGATGGAGCACAGCTGTCTGTGAAGTTGCATGATACAGCAGAGCTGTCTGTGAAGTAACATGATACAGCAGAGCTGTCAGTGAAGTAACATGATACAGCAGAGCTGTCTGTGAAGTTGCATGATACAACAGAGCTGTCTGTGAAGTTGCATGATACAGCAGAGCTGTCAGTGAAGTTACATGATACAGCAGAGCTGTCTGTGAAGTTGCATGATACAGCAGAGCTGTCAGTGAAGTTACATGATACAGCAGAGCTGTCTGTGAAGTTGCATGATACAGCAGAGCTGTCAGTGAAGTAACATGATACAGCAGAGCTGACTGTGAAGTTACATGATACAGCAGAGCTGTCAGTGAAGTTGCATGATACAGCAGAGCTGTCTGTGAAGTTGCATGATACAGCAGAGCTGTCAGTGAAGTTACATGATACAGCAGAGCTGTCTGTGAAGTTGCATGATACAACAGAGCTGTCTGTGAAGTTGCATGATACAGCAGAGCTGTCAGTGAAGTTACATGATACAGCAGAGCTGTCTGTGAAGTTGCATGATACAGCAGAGCTGTCAGTGAAGTTACATGATACAGCAGAGCTGTCTGTGAAGTTGCATGATACAGCAGAGCTGTCAGTGAAGTAACATGATACAGCAGAGCTGACTGTGAAGTTACATGATACAGCAGAGCTGTCTGTGAAGTTGCATGATACAGCAGAGCTGTCTGTGAAGTTGCATGATACAGCAGAGCTGTCAGTGAAGTTACATGATACAGCAGAGCTGTCTGTGAAGTTGCATGATACAGCAGAGCTGTCAGTGAAGTTACATGATACAGCAGAGCTGTCTGTGAAGTTACATAATACAACAGAGCTGTCAGTGAAGTTACATGGTACAGCAGGGCTGACTGATCACTTACATGATACTGCTGATCTGATGATGACTAGATACTTCAGATGAGAAAGTTAATTTTACTTGACCATTTATGGAATATGAATGAGTGATGATGACCAGTCACCTAATGCAAGAGTTGACTTTTGCTGGTTGTCCTCACACCAAAATTCCTTAGGCCAGTTACATGATACAGCAAAATGGGACTCAGTTCAAAGTTTTGCACTGAAAGAGTTAAGAAGAGGGGTTAAGATTTTGACCAGTAATGGGCATTCAGATTGTGTATAGATATACATAGAGTAGTTGAGTCAGCTGTCATGTAGCAAAGAAGATTAATTCAGTTGGGTCATATGGACATCAGTGGAAACAGACTAAATCTGTGGATGGTTCATTTTGTAGCCCCAGTAAGGAACCGAAAAGGTACACTCCTGTGGGCTTCAGTGTCTGTTATTGAATATTTTTAAGCATAGTGGATTTAAGATTACTTCAACCAGGGGGAAAGAATGAAAAAGATAGCCCATTGCATAGCACTTTACTTCAGGACCAACAGGAAATTCCTTGAGAAGGACAGAGACCTCTACCATGACTGATGCATGGATAGTATGAGTTTGACAGGACCTGCTTTTCTCCCAAGAAAAGGGGGGTGGAGCAGGGACCTCCAGGGAATATTGATGAAGGTTATAAAATTGGCCTAGAGGAAGGTGAAGAATGTTAGAGGATTTAAAAATAACAGCTGGTACGAAGTATGGAAAATTATAGGGGCTTCCAGTGTACAAGTGTGGTAAATGAACACATCCAGTATGAAAGGATAGAAAAAAGAAAGAAGAAAAAAATACCCTTTACCCCCTCCAAAGCCACTGGATCACATATCTGTCAACATCCAGTAGAATAAATGTGCACAAGGAGCAGAGAGCTGTGTGGTGAAAATAGACACTCAGTGACCTGGGGTAACAGTGTTATCATTGGCAAAAGCTCACTAACATTGATGTATATGTTATCTCAGCAAAACAGATTCTTGGAACGGACTGTTGTCATAACAATGTTGTGAAGTGGTAATCACATGGATCAAAATGAAATTTCTCTCAACTTCTGTGCAAAGATTCTTATGCCTCTTCCTGATCCTGGGGAGCAGGCATTATGTACTCGGGCTTTCTGTCCATACTAACATCCTTCAATCTGTCGGTCATTCCAGCCAGCCAGTCTTTGTATGGTGGCAATATTTCCAAAAATGCCTTGATACATTTTGCTGAAATTTGGTACACAAGTACCTCATAAGACTTGAGGTGAACTGACCTGATTTCTGAGTGACTGACCGATTTATATCTATTACTGTGACCTATTAGTGATGAACAAGCAGAGAGTTGGAGTATTTGGTCAAAGTGCACTAAGCCATCCAGGGTGTCTTTATATCATAATGGTGATAAATCTGTTTTAAAATTCATGCCTGCTATTTCATCAGTACCCATGATGTGCCTATCAAAAAAAATTATCGTAAATTGAAAAGATGTCATATGATATATTCGTGGAATTAAGTCCCATAGACTGCATCTGGATTAGGACATTTTTCTTTGTATTATACTTTATTGCAAGATGTTGAATTTCCAGGTTATATATATAGGGCATGCCATACTTGCCTAAAGATGCATATATCCTCCTAACTTGAAAAAGTTTATATCTCATTTTAAGGAAACTGAATGCAGAGATAGCTTAAGGATAGGGACAGTTTGTCATTCCCAAGGGGATGGAGGCAGTATAGTTGGGGTTTGTCCAGCTGATCCCCCACCCATCCATCTGGTCGTCTGTCTGTCTGTTCAGTGAATGTTCCTTATAGTAGTACCTGTTGTGTTAGACCACCCTTCTGCCAGCAAAGAGTGGTCTCATACTGCAGGTAGTCTTAAAAGGCAGCTAAATTTATTAGATTGACTCTAGTGTTGTGAAAGTGTGGTCTTAAAAAGATGTGATCTCTTATTAGAGGTGGTCTGTAGAGCAAGTACATGTACCAGTGTACCTTGATAATCACAAAAATGTGCATCAATATTGCTGAAATTTGGTACACAGATACCTGTACCTTATAAGTGGTAAAACGAACTAACTACTGTAAATGTACATATTTTCATGTGTATAAATTTTCACGGTTTTTGCATTTCAGGCATTTGGCTGAATTTTTAGTATCACGATTTTGAACATAATTCCTATCAAATCAATGTTCACTGGATATTTATTTTCACGCTTATGTGCCATCAGCGAAATATGTGAAAATAGAAATACAGGGGGAAGTCAAATTGCTCTTATCTGAACCTGTACTATACAAATTTAGTAATTATGGTTTGTTTGACAGGTATTCTTCTTTCATAATGAAGCTCTGCATTTATAAGCAAAACTTCACGTATTTAGCTAATTCATCATTTACCATGTTCATATTTATTCATTATTATGTGGGTTGTCTTTGCTGAATATTTAGCTTAGACAAGTAGCTGCTACTCAGAGAGACACGTACGGGTAAAAGGCTCCGAAACATGTTGAGTAGTTACCTGCTGAAGACCCTTTAATTTATTTGGGCTAATACAGCCTATGTCAAAATTTTACAGAGGAACATGTGCAATATGGACAATAGTACTTCTATATGTATATAGGTTAGACAGGGACAGGTTAGCTTATGGAGAGTAAAGAGTTTGGACTGCGGAATAGGGTAATGACTACTAGGAAGTGGTTCTTGGCAAAAAGACACAAATACAATACAACGAAATAAAAGCAATTTACAGTAGTGACTAGTGTATGCTTTCGGTCGCAGATGTCACATTTTCAGTGGCAGACAGTTGCATTTGGTGATGGAAAGTGGCGTTCAGTGGGATTCTGTGGCACACCGCACCTGAGTGCCAGTAGTTGCCACTGAAGGCAAGCAGGAGCAGTTACTGGTGCAGTGGCGGACTGCGGTGCCCAGCGGCACACCCTCTTAATTGCATTTCTACCACCGGCTGCAACTGACCGCTGCTCTTTGCTGCTGTGTGTGGATCACTGTCCAGTATTGTGAGCAAAATGACAAATCTTGTGGAATCTTCAACTGGATGGAAAACAAAGCCTGGTACATTATCCATGCATGCAAATGCAAGCCATGTCAAATGACAAAAATATATTGCTGTTTTTTCTTTTTTTTTTTTGTTTTTTTTTGTTTTTTGTTTTTTGTTTTTTTAGAACGGCCAGTCCATGTGAGACCTGGCACATGTGGAAAGGTACTGTGAAAAAGGAATTACAAAAAAAAAAAAAAAAAAAAAAACCTTTTTACTAAATATATGAAAGGATATAAAATGTGAAGATGGCACAAGAGACAAGGTGACTAAGTGGTATGACTGTGGCCAGCAGTACTGGCAACCCAAGATGCCTATTTTCACCTGCCAGTCCCCGAGACAGGGCGTTGATTTAGGAGCCCAATATATGAAGACAGACCCATTGCCTGTGAACTTCCTCAGCTGGGACAGCCCTCTACCTGCCCCTGCCAGCCAATTCATCTTGGGTTATGGGGACCTCTTGCCTTCATATGCAGCTTTTGTTACTGTTTCAACCTGAGTGTGGGCCATTATTGGGGAAAATATTGCAGAGAAGCAAAGGGCACTGGTTGAGATGACACTGTGTACTGGGGTATGATTAGGGCTTTCTTCCTAGGCACGTCATCTTTTCTCTGTGACATCAGGCACTCTGTCAGTTGAGCAAAAGCTAATGAAAGTGATCGCATTTCATCATAAACATTTATACATGTTACATGAGGACTTGATCAATGAGCTTTGCTACAGTGGCCAATGGAAGGCAGTGATGAATCTTCCTTGTGTTGTCTGTATGCTGCAAGCTTTACCGTCATATAGATATACACCATAAAAAACATAGAGAGGAAAGTATTAGGTTATGTAAAACTACTGACACATACATGTATTTTACACTTACAAAATTAAGGACTGTGACTGAGTCCAGAAGACTTCAACAAACCAGACTCATTGGAAGATCAAGTGACCTTTGTTACAAAGATGCAAACATATATCAAAGTCCCCATGCTTTTGGAATTGAGGATTGACTGTTGCTAATATCTTGAATATAATGTACCCGTCACGCATACTTTCTAACATACAAGTAGCATCATTGTCTTTGCAAGCAGAATAATCTTTACTGTTGGTTATTCTGTACATACAGTAGATGACAAAATCACCATGATTATAGAGTATTTATGGACTGTTTGTTTCTTTAGGTTCTGTGGTTTTGGGGGGTTATTTTTGAGCGCCTTTCTGTTCTTTCCTCCAAAATTCTGTAGGTGTCAGTTTGAATTTTCATGAAATATGCAGTGCATAGGAATGTGAAAAATGTAATAATATGCAGTGAGCAAAAATACCAAAGCAAACCAGTTGCAATGAAAAGCCCCCCCCCAAAAAAAAGCAAAAAACAAACAAACAAAAAAAACATGGTTTTCACCCAGAAATTTTGAAAGACTAGGAGGATTGCCCTATATTGCAAAATAAAGCCCTGGCTTCCAAATCATTGAAATGGAGCTGCTAGTTTTAAAGCCCTAATTTCTGTTGATAAGCCCCAGAGTTCTTGGATTGTATGGATTTGGGAAATACCCTGAAAAAAAGCTCAACCTTGCCAGTTAAGAAACAAAATTTTCAAAATCCATTTTTGTGAAGAAAATGTTATCAGTTTTCTCTTTCCATGTCATCCCCAGACTGAATTCATAATTTACAGATGTGACAGCAACAACAACTGAATCCTGAGGTAACTAAATGCAAATGTATTGGCATGCAACTTTTTCCCATTAAAAATGACCAAAAGTCCAGTGCTGTAAATGTCAGCTTTTTTTTTTTCAATCAGCAATGACACAGGTGACTAGTGAAGAGCTGCCATTAGTGCAGGCTGGTTCAAGTTCCCAGTGGGTTAATGGTTTTGTAGAAGTCCCAGCACGATGAGCAACATGTACAAAGGCTACAATATTTGACCCCAAAGTATACAGAAAGTACATATGGAAAACTGCAAGGATTACATTTTCAGTTCCTTTGACATACAGTGAAACCTGTTTTGAGAGACCACCATAATGAAAGACCACCTGCCTTTTAAGACCATATTTGCAAAGTCCCCTTTGCCATTTTTCCCATGCTATTGCACCTCCATTGAGAGACCACCTGCCTAATGTGACCACTTTTAAGCCAGCCCTAGGGGTGGTCTCTCAAAACACGTTTCACTGTATTTGGAGTCAGACTCTGAATCAATTTATCTAACATAAAGTGTACAATGATATTTAATAAGCTGTGATAGCAGTTGAAAGGAAACATTTGGTACAGCCCCATATGAATAAAATATATAAATTTCAATGATATCACGAAATCATATGAGAAGTCAGGACAACCCCCACTAAGGAAATCTGGTACCATGCGAGCTACTTACAGAGAAATGACTAGATAATGTAGACCATGGCTAAGAAACAAACATAAGACTACTTAAAGTACACAGAAAATAAATGGAAGAGAGACAGAAAAGTTTGGTACATGAATCTAGCCATTACAAATGTAACTGCCTGGAATAGAACAAGTTTCAGAATATTTATCTATGAGAAATAGTTTTACATATTTAGCAAAACGAGAATAAGAGTGTGTGGTAACTTTTTCAGTGATATTTGCTGGTGTTTCGTTAATTAAAGATGGAATAAAATGACAAAAAGCAACTTTGAATGGTGCGTCATGGAAGGTAATGGGTATACATAGCAATGAGCCTGTCAGTGTCTTGTATAAATGAGTGACTGGCAATTCAGCAAACATATTATCAAAATATCTAGGTAGTTGGTTTTACTGTATTCACAGTAAAAAAGTTAGAGCTTTTTGATGCAGCAATTCATTGATTTTCAGCAAATTGTACTACTTGAGTAAAGGCTCAGTGTGCATTAAAAGAACTACTGATAAGGCAGATAGCTTTTTTATGTAGTTTTTCGAATCGATCACAGGAATGACCCCATGCAAGGATGGAACAGGTTAAATGAAGTGAAAAAAGTGAGACATATATTAGCAAGAGACCTTTCACAGGTGTCATATTTTGTAATCACCTTAAAATACCCATTAATGTGGGAAAGTTTGTTAGCTGTTTTATTAAGGTGGACATGTCAATTTCCATTCTCATGGATCACAAGATGTAAGAAGTCAAATTCAGCAGTTCTTCCTATTGGAGCAACATTAAGTCTGAGATCCTGATTCAGATTAATTATGCACTGTGGAAAGTTAATCAAATACTTAGTTTTTGGAACATTTAAAGATAATTTGTTTCCTGTGCGCCAGCTAGTGAACTTTTCTTAATGCAAGATTTATAACAACTGATAAGTTACCATTTTCAGTGGCAGGGTGAGCATGTAATAAAAAGAGCATAAGGAATTTGTAAGTGTCATATCATCAGCATAAGAAATAGCACCAAACATCCGGGAGGCAAGATAAATATCATTTAAATATATTATGAATATAAAGGGTCCAAGAATAGATCCTTGGGGCACACCTGTGGTAACAGGTAATGGCTCTGAGCTTTCACTGTCAAATTCCACAAATTGTTGTCTATTTCAAAGATAACTTTCGAACCAATTTAGAGCATTACCATATGTATTCCATAATATTTCAATTTGTAAAGTTTTGTCATCTAGAGTATCAAAGGCTTTGGATGAGTCCAGGTATATATACTAATTGGTATTTCTCCTGAATCAGGTATTTGGTAAATTCAGTCAATGAATTCAAGTGGTGCAGTTTTAGTAGAGTTAAACCATCTGAAACCGTGCTTGCTGTTATAGAATGAATCATTTGATTTGATTTCTTTTTTCTTTTACCGGGGTCACTGGCTCAGTATGGCAATACTGGTCTGCCGCCAGGCCCTTACATTTCTTCTTTTTTTTCAGTGCGAAAAAATAATACAACTGATGGTAAACTACTTTTTTGAATATTTAGAAAAGGCTTGGAGCAGAGAAACACGGCTGTAATTATGGAGAATAGTGCTGTCCCTCTTTTCATGTATGGGTTATAAATTTGTTAGGTTGAGTTTCTCAGTGGATGTACCTGCATTCAGTGACTGGTTGATGATCAGAGCCAAAGGCTTCCAAATAGACGAAGCAGCACCTTTTAAAAATTTAGTTGAGAGAGCATCATGACCACAGCTTACTTTTGGTTTCAGCCTATTTAGAAAAGTTTGCACATCATCTTCAGATACATTAAAGATGAGAAGATATTGTTGCTTTTATGTTCTTGGCAAGACATGAAGTGTGGTACTTTTGACAGGTTTAGTTTTCATACTAATTTTGGTCCTGTTTCAGTGAAAAATGTATTAAGGCATTGAACAATTTCAGTTTTGTTGGATATATTGGTACCATCTACTTTGAAAAATGGTGAGAAATATTTCTTTATTTTGTTTACATTTAGTACCAATCTTACAGTATCCCAAGTGTTTTTGAGGTCTCATTTGTATTAATCGAATTGGTGATGTTAATGTTCATGTTTCTGTTTGTAGATAGTTCTGTTTAGAATTTGATTATATGTTTTAAACATGTTAAATTTTGTTTAATAGTTTGAAATTGTGGATTATTTTGATTTGCACATTTTAGTTCTCTGTGCAAAGAGTTCCTATACTTGACTGATCTCATAATGCCTTGAGTAATCCAGGGGGGTAACTTGTGTATGTATTGATTGTATTTAAAAAGTTAAAAAGTCATGTGTTTTTCTTTGGCTCATTGTATAATAACTAAGAATTCGTTGCACTTTTTATTGGCGGTCCAAATACAGGTTTTATTTGAGTGTTAGACATATATCAGTATCATAAAGCTCTTGATTGAAATTCTGCCTATAGACTGAGGGTTATTTACCTGAACTTTTTGTGGATTTAGGTGGACAATTAAGTTTAACTCTTTCAGCACCAATCACGTCTAAAGACGATTTACTAAAGTGAAACTGGTCTGAATTATCATGAGGATCTCAGATTCATATTCTTCGTAGAAAGACCTTTTATTCAAGTACCAGCATGCCTCTAGTTTCAGAGAAAATATCCCAGGTCAACAGCTTTTCTCGAGAGCAATGCACATCGAGAAAAGCTGTTGCCGCAGTGCAAAATTTGGCACTTGACCAGTTAATTTTCTGATGAAAATACAAAGCAAAGGCACAGCAGCAATGTAGGAAAAAAAGAATTCATCCAACCAGTTTCATCGTTTGAGTGGCTCATCAGGCAGAGATAACAGTTACGACTTCTGCTTATATTATACTATTATGTGAACAGAAAAGATTAACATACTATGATGAAGTACACACACAGGTCAGTCAAGATAACTGGCCTGGGTAGTTACTCCACCAGTCTTATGAATTAATGGTCAGCCGCGTGTAATTTACACGTGCTGTAGTGTCATGTTCCTTGATGTGAGGGGCATTGTTGATAGTCAGTGGGAAGTCCCATTAGTATCCGGGGATCGCTTCTTGGTGCAAAAATGGGGGTTTTTTGCATATGAAAGAGGGGATTTAAAGAAAATATGGAGTGGATCCTGGTTAGTTTCCTTGTTCTCAGAAAGTAGTAAGAGGTAATTAATTCTGGGTGCTGCGTACAGTTTTATTATATTGTAGCTGTTAGGTGATAAAGACAAGTGTTTTTATTTATGCTTTTAGTACATGAGGGAATGAGCATAGAACAATAAAACTTAAGCATAACAGGAAGGGAATATGCTCATGTCCCCATGATCATGACCTCGAGACCATGAGGTTCCATGGTGCAAAGCTGATGAATCCAACGATACTCTGTCTGTAATCTAAGTGCTTGTGTTTTATGCAGCTTAGGTGGGGTATGAATACGTTCTACAATTTGTACTTTCAAATCTAGGCCAGTATGGTCGCCTCTGGCAAAATGTCTCCCCAAGGGGTACTGCATATCCCTTTTTCGTTATCAACTATATAAATGCCAGCCAGTAGTTTCATACCTGTATCCACTATCAGGGCAACCTTCTCCACTGAGCTCGATCTTTGACCCAGCAACCCCCCTAGGTCCCTCTGCCCAGTGCTGCTACTTACCCCTACCACAACCAAATCATAACAACAGGTTTTGTTGCTTTTTACCTCAGCTGACTTGTCAGTCAGCTGAGGTTTTTTGAGGGTCCGTCATCCGTCCGTCGTCCGTCCATCCGTCCGTCGTCCACAATTCACATTTTCGACTTCTTCTCAAAAACCGTCAGCCAGATTCACTTCAAACTTGGTGGAGATGTGCCTTGGGTGGGTCTCTAACAAGTTTGCTCAAATGGTCACGGTCCAGTGATTTTTGGATTTTTTATGAATTTTTTTGTTCTTTTTTTGGGTAAATCTTAAAAAATCTTCTTCTCCGAAACCGCTCACCCAATTGCTTTGATATCACACAGGAACACTCCCTGGGACTCCTAGTTCTTAATTGTTCACCAGGTGGCCCTGCAATTTTTTCCTAATTTTTTATGAATTTTTGTGTGTTATAGCTATTTTCGACTTCTTCTCCAGAACCATCACTCAGATTAAGCTGAAACATGGCGGATATGTTCCTTGTAGAAGGGTCAAACAAAGTTGTACACTATGTGGGAATGCTGCAGATTCCTGATTTTTAACGATTTTTTCAATTCTGGTACTTTTCGGTCAATGCAGCTTTCCTATTGATTACTATGGAAGTCAATGGGCATTCTAATGCTAATTCACATTTTCAACTTCTTCTCCAAAACCGTCATCCAGATAAACTTCAAACTTGGTGGCAATGTACCTTGGGTGGGTTTCTACCAATTTTGTTCACGTGGTCTTGCTCCAGTGATTTTGGATTTTTAATGAATTTTTTTGTTCTTTTTTTTGGACAAATCTTAAAAAATCTTCTTCGGCGAAACTGCTTACCCAAATGCTTTGATATCACACAGGAAGACATCTAGGGACTCCTTGTTGTTAATTTGTTCACCAGGTGGCGCTGCAGTTTTTTTCTAATTTTTTTTTGTGAATTTTTGTGTGTTATAGATATTTTCGACTTCTCCAGAACCGTCACTCAGATTAAGCTTACACTTAGTGGATATGTTCCTTATGGAAGGGCCAAACAAAGTTGTTCACTGTGTGGGAATATTGCGGATTCCGGATTTTTAATGATTTTTAGCTCAGCTGACTTGTCAGTCAGCTGAGCTTATCTTATGGTCTGTCGTCTGTCCGTCCTTCCGTCGTCCGTCGTCCACAATTCACATTTTCGACTTCTTCTCCGAAGCCGTCAGCCAGATCCACTTCAAACTTGGTGGGGATGTGCCTTGGGTGGGTGTCTACCAAGTTTGTTCAAATGGTCACGGTCCATTGATTTTTGGATTGTTATTGAATTTTTTTGTTCTTTTTTGGGCCAATCTTAAAAAATCTTCTTCTCTGAAACCGCTCACCCAATTACTTTGATATCACACAGAAACACTCCCTGGGACACCTAGTTCTTAATTTGTTCACCAGGTGGCCCTGCAATTTTTTTCTATTTTTTTAGGAATTTTTGTGTATTATAGCTATTTTCGACTTCTTCTCCAGAACCGTCACTCAGATTAAGCTGAAACATGGTGGATATGTTCCTTGTAGAAGGGTCAAACAAAATTGTTCACTATGGGAGAATGCTGCAGATTCCTGATTTTTAACGATTTTTTCCATTCGGGTACTTATCGGTCAATGCAGCTTTCCTATTGATTTCTATGGAAGTCAATGGGCATTCTAATGCTAATTCACATTTTCAACTTCTTCTCCAAAACCGTCACCTAGATTAACTTCAAACTTGGTGGGGATGTACCTTGGGTGGGTGTCTACCAGGTGTGTACAAATGGTCATGCTCCAGTGATTTTCGGATTTTTAATGAATATTTTTGTTCTTTTTTTGGACAAATCTTAAAAAAACTTTTTCTCCAAAACCGCTTACTCAATCACTCTGATATCACACGGGAAAACACCTAGGGACTCTGTGTTCTTAATTTGTTCACCAGGTGGCGCTGCAATTTTTTACTAATTTTTTATAAATTTTTGTGTGTTCTAGCTATTTTCGACTTTTTCTCCAGAACCGTTACTCAGATTAAGCTGAAACGTGGTGGATATGTTCCTTGTAGAAGGGTCAAACAAAGTTGTTCACTATGTGGGAATGCTGCAGATTGCTGATTTTTAACGATTTTTTTCCATTCGGGTACTTATCGGTTAATGCAACTTTCCTATTGATTACTATGGAAGTCAATGAGTATTCTAATGCTAATTCACATTTTCGACTTCTTCTCCAAAATTGTCATCCAGATTAACTTCAAACTTGGTGGGGATGTACCTTGGGTGGGTGTCTACCAAGTTTGTTCCAATGGTCATGTTCCAATGAATTTTGGGTTTTTGTTTTTTGTTTTTCAAAAATCTCTACAAAAGTTTTAATAGGAAAACTTAACATGGGAATTTCTTGTAATGGTCATAACTTTAATAATATTGACCAGATTTACTTCAAACCTGGTGGGGATGTGCCTTAGGTGGATCTCTACCAAGTGTGTTCAAATGGTCACGCTCTATTGATTTTTTATATTTTTTTATGAATTTTTTGTTTTTTGGGAGGGCAAACCTTCAAAATTCTGCTCCTCTGAAACCGCTCACCCAATTGCTTTGATATCGTACATAGACACTCCTGGGGACACCTAGTTCCCAATTTGTTCACCAGGTGGCGCTGCAATTTTTTTTTAATGAATTTTTTGTATGGTTTTGCTATTTTTCACTTGTTCTCAGAATACCCCCAGATTAGGCTGAAATGTGATGGATATATTGTTGTTGAAGGGTCAGACAGTAATGTTTACTAGGGGGCACTGCTTTGGATTTCTGATTTTTAAGGATTTTCAATTCAGGTACTTATCGTTCAATGCAGCTTTCCTATTGATTACTATGTAAGTCAATGGGCATTCTAATGCTAATTCACAGGACAACTGACACAAAATTTACTGTTTACTTGATAACTTGAGATCTGTTTTGAGTTAGCTACACATGTTAATTATTCTGTATGAAGGTCATGCTGAGACAGTACATGAATGACCTTGACCTCGTTTGTGGGGTCACAGTGCAACATACATGAATTTTACTCTTCATTATAACTTGAGAATTACTTGAACTTTGATGTTGCACATGTAGGTGTTCTTCTATAAAGGTCAGACTTACTCAGAACATGGTGTCCTTGATCCTTTCCCAAGTTCATAGAGCTGCAAGTGTGATGAATGTCAAGATCAGCTGAGGCTCGGGCTGTTCACACAGCCCTCTTGTTTTCTTCCATGGGCTATAAGTTTGACCAAAATTTTGCAAATGGCACAGTGACTTGGGGTCTTTCTGGTGCCAGGAAGTGACAGAGAAGATTATCTACAGTTATCATAGAACATTTTTCTGTTAACATGGTGTTTAAAAAAAGGCAGCTTCAAGGATTACGTGGCCAAAGTTGGCAGAAAAAGGTTAAAAATTTAAATACACTTGCCTGACTGTATGTAAGTAAATAAAGATACAAAAAAGTTTGCCACACTGTATTATAAGCCATCTAATTTGCATAAAAGGGAGAGAAAGATTGCATATTGATCCCATGGCCCTTCTTGAAAGCTTTCTCTGTTGGGCTGCAAATTTACTGTATAGTAGGCTTTAAGTCCATCTGCCCTTGTAATGGTATTTAAATGTACCATCCAAACTGTGTAAAAAGCCTTCATGGAAGGGCTTAGTTGAACATCCAATCCTCCCCAGAAGTAGTTAAATCCCATTCTCTACCAGTTTCAGACAATCTAGTAATGTTGCACAAGAAAAACATACAAGACTGATCAACTTAAATATGAAAAATGCTTCAAGTCATGGACCCATCTCCCCTTTTAACAGAAATCAGCTTTGCAACTTGGGGAGTCCCGCGGTGCGTGTCATGCTAACATTAATTAGACTTCATCTTACGCTTTGTTTATGAATGTAAGGTGAATGAAAAGACAATGTGCTGGCTGCTGATGTAACAAACCAACGTTCGCAATGAACTTGAAGGCTTATATGTAGTTGCTGGGATTTGTTTCAAAATTTATGCCCGGAAGAAAAAGACTAATTTGCCTTGCATTCATGTAACTGGGATAGAATATGGGTTAAACTGTGACCACAGCAAACAGTATCACCAAGCAACTTGCAGAAGATACATGCTGGAAATAAATGACTCTGTTGAAAGAAAAACTGCCCTCACAGTTTGCCAGTATTGTGGTTGAGATGGAATTTGACTATGTAGTTTTCAGTCCATATGTGATCCAGGGTTAGAAATAATTCTGTTTTTTAAAGCAGAATCTGGAAACGTATTTGCAAGTTACCAGAATGCATTTCAAAACCCCTTCCCACCTTCAGGATCATCATCATCATCATCATCATCATCATCATCATCATCATCATCATCATCATCATCATCATCATCATCATCATCATCATCATCATCATCATCATCATCATCATCATCATCATCATCATCATCATCATCCCACTCAGGAAGCAATTCTGTATCTTTTTTGTTGCTGCTGGTATGAATACAGAGTAACTGTTCATCACCAAAAATGCTCCTATTATAATTCATGAACTGCTGATGGTCATTATGTCACACGGTTGCCGCTCTGCCCAGTTTGGTCAAAGAATTTGGCAGAGTTGACCGATAGGTGCAAGCCATGCACAGAGCGGTGGACTGGGATGCCATGTAGCTGTTTCCACAGAGACTGTCCGTCATGCAGAAGGAGGGCACAAGCTCAATTCAATTTGGCATGGAATTGGGAGCTGCTGCTAATAGCATGGCCAGATTCCAGAGGCCCTTATAAAGACTTAATGGGTCACTGGGACTGTAGATAATGTAATAATATTTTAGCTGTCCTCACTAATGGCACTCCCCGCGAAGGCTGGACTGGAAGCCAGGCATATGATTGGTTTGCCATCTTCGTCAATTTCACCTGTATCTGTGTGCTATGCTCCAGATCAGCTTTGCTTGGCCACACATGATAATGTTTAAGTACAACATTAGAAAACGAGAAATCGATAAAGTAAGACTCTCTCTCCTCACCCCCCCCCAAATATAGAGAGTACTATAAAAGATAAGTAAAAAATGAAGGATTAAACCTGATATCTTGGATGATCCCTTAGATACTTGATTGACCATCTTTGAACAGAAGGAAAATAACCCAATGAGGACGGGATATGTGTCCGGTGCCTGTAGGTACCACCCAATGGCAAAGCTTCCCAAACTGACTTGGCTGATGCTTAAGGTTCCCTTTTGTCGTTGTCTCTTGGTTCATTGCTTCATCATGTTCTAAGTAATGACAAACGGGTGAAGAAGTTGAGAGTGCACATAGAGACTACATCATTGTATTTCAGTCTACTCATATTAAAGACACAGTGGGGAAAAGCAGTGGAACGGGGCAGCTCGAAAACAAGCCGAGTCTAAAGACACAGGTCCCTAATGCATAACATGCCTTCGGGACCCACATGAAGCCTGGTTTGAGTGACAGAGCAGGACCCTTTCTGAAAATCAGCGCTAACTCAATTTGCCAACTTCAGAGGAACAGATTAAGTGGATTACACAGGGCTGAACCTCCAATCAGGGTTCCTCCGCCAACCTTTCTGCTTGTGTGTGATCGCGGGCCTACGCACAATGCCAAATCAGTTTTGCAGCACTAACTCAGCCATCTGATCTGCAGTTACAGGTGCCCTTTGTGAGAGGGGCGGCTCAGGCAGGGAATAACTGTCAAAAAGAAGGGAGGGTGGGAAAGCAGGTTCAGGGGGAAAAAAGGCCGGCTTAGGAAGGCCAATGCTGCATTTCAACAGGGAGAAAATTGGATTTATGCTTGATTTGGTGTGTGTATGATGAGATGGATGAAGTAATGTGATTAGAGATTTTGATGAGATGGAGGGTGACAGATGCGACGTAGGGCCTCCTATATCGCCACCCCACAGAGGTACACATGCATACAAACACTACTAGGGCTTCCATTCTCTTCCCTCCTACATACAGCTAAGTACCCTGTAATGATCACCTCCTAACAGTACAAGACATGAACAGATTAACACACGTTTTTTAAACTCGGGGCACATAAACTTCACTGGCAATGCAGCGTCTTGCCCCCTGGCAGTGTTTGCAAGGAGGTCTTCATATTATGTCAATGTGCACAACTTTTTTATGGAAAGCAGGCGAAAAAAAAAGGTAAAACAACCCAGAAATGCATTGGCGTGTCAGCAAAGAAGACAAGGCTATCAGTAATTGCTGCATCTACACATGAATCAAGCACAATAGATTTATACTGCCACTATCAATATCAAAGCTGCTCCTGCACCAGCTAAATTGCATGTACATGAACTATGCTGACAAGACTTATAGATTTGTGGGATATTCCCATAAGTTTTTCCCAGAATATGGAGAATGCAGGTGAGGCTATATTGTTAATATGTCAGTATGTAGACAAGCTATGTGCACTGTTGCACATGAAACCCATTTCTGCCTTTGGCAATGTCACAACACAAGAAAAAAAGATTTGAATCTACATCATATATGTTTGTGTGCATGTACATAGACCTTATACTTCTCACACATTGTGAAACCCCACAACATTATTTCCCTTATTCTGTGCATTTATGAGCTTAAAAATCACATTTTCATGAAAAAGGCTCTGCCAGTATTAGCTACATGTATTAGGAAGACTGATGACTCCCAATTGGAAAAAATGGAACACTGCAAGTTACGAGGAATCTTTGCGTTCCCACGTAACCCACATGCGTTTGACAGCTCTCCTCAAAGTAGGCCTGTCCAATCAAGTGAGCCCAATTCAAATGTCCTACCTGCACTCCTGGCTGGGAAGTATCTATCAACCAGGTAGGCTACTTCAAAGAAGAGTTGAATGGGAAAAAGAGCATTCCATGTCAAAATGCTGGGGATGATACGCCTTCAAATACATGTAGTATTTTCATGCCACTGGACAAATTGAATGTCAGGACTTGTGGTAACCCTTGAAGCATACAGTAATTAGCAGTAGTCACAGCTACAGCTTATAAGTAAGCTTGTTTTTGTCCCGGGTTTATCAGTGTCAGTATATTTATAATGATAGGCCTAGTCATACAGGCTTGGGCAGACTGGGAAGCAGAGTTAGACAAATGGAGGAAAATTGACGCTCCTATATGACACAAAGGGACTACTCGGTTTATGTGTCCTGTCTTCCAACTGCTGCTGAGCTCAATGATGCTCCCCTTCCACCAAAATGTAGTTTAAATGGTATACAGAAAAAGTCATGAGAGTCCTTGAATTTTGTACAAGAAAGTCCTTGAATTTCAAAGCTGCCAAAGTATATGAAGGTAGATTTTCTCCCTAAGTTGAAAGGCCATTTGCTTTTAGCTTACAGACTGCACACTTTCTTGACAACAGTCATCACAGTGGTGTCTCAAGGGAGGGACAGGGGGAACCTGTCTTAAGTGACCAGTGGTGAGTGGTCGCTTATGGCAGGATTCCCTGTGGACAGATAAGGTACCGACATATAAGCAACAGTTGGAGAGGACAGTTTGGTGATGTATTAGCAAATGTTGGTGGATGGCTACGCATTACTGAAGGGAAGTACACAGATGGCAGGTTTTCTCAACAGAGGACAACATGCGAATGCAATTTGTTACTAAATGAAAAAATCTGGGGTTTTTTTGTTTTGTTACCAGAGAAGCAAAAAAGAAAGATGTGGGTTAAAATGAGCAAAGAGACTGGCAGACTTTTTTTTATGTGGCATGATTAATGGATATGGTATTCTTACTCAACATGTTTTAGTCCCAATCAGCTTAAAAATGCATCAAAAGGGAGAGCTGCACCAAGGCTACTTGCTATGAAAGCATAATCCGTTTAATAAAGATATTAACATAGTAATGGACTTTTTGTCTGAGGTAATCACTGGCTTTTGATTCAGGCAAAAAGTACCAGGAGCATCACGCTGGTGGACAGAGGCATTAATTGAATTCACCGCGGGCTGCTTTGGTTTTGTCACAAATATGAATACATTAGGGCAACTTAAAGACCACCGTAGCAGACAGATTTTACAGTGGTAACATAAAAGGATTGAACTTAACCCACATCACAGGGTAGTAGCCCTGCATGTGTCAACCCCCTGCCCCCGGGGTTCAGATGGAGGCCAGAGCTTTCTGTTGTAACTTTCCCTGGTGCAAGTCAGATGCTGAGTGACCAAGGTGCATCAGCAAAACATACCGTACTCATCTTAAGAAGCGCTCACTCCCTAATAAGTGCACACCCCCATGTTTTTTTAACAAAGACCCCCCCCCCCTGCCAAAAAAAAAAAATATATATATATATATCATACAGTTTTTAAACGAGTTGCAGAATTTATTATTACACTTAGGATCTGCATTTTTTTTCAGCTTTTATGGATGAAATTTTTTTATAGCGCAATGTGCGCTTATTAAAATGAATACAGCATGGATGTTGGGCATGTCAACAAGTTAGACTAGCTCTACAATTCTGATCCAAATTTTTTTTTTTTTTTTAAATCTGTAAAATGAGGTTACAATATTAATTGCCAGATGTAGATGATATTTGAAATCAGATCAGTTAAAGGAGGAAACAGTTAACATGTAGGCTGCCCTGTCGGCTTTGATGACCTGACATGTGAGCAAAGTAATTACCAAAACTGAGCTGTTTTGACTCTGTGGTAATTCCATGTCATACGAGCACAAATGTTGAATACAATGTTGACACACACATGAAAGGAATTGTAGGCGTCTCCTGCAGTTCCAGCTGTTTCAGCGGGACAAGGGTTCCACATAGTTACTGCATGCGCAGGACTGACTTGTCAGCACAGTCCTGTGTTCAACTTCTGCTAATTGGTTTCTCCAAGACAAATAACGTGCTGCTGAGGTATGGGATTGCTTTAGTAATTTGCAACTAATGACTAATTTGACAGAGTGGGTTGTTGTGGCAGTACACTGAGATTGGCTATTATATGATAGGTTGTTTCCTTTGTTACTGTACAAAGAGAAATTACCCAGCAATATGAAGGGAATCATTTCTGAGAGCAATATGAAGACAAGAAGCTTGGGTGAACAGATTAGATAAACATGCCTCCTGTTCGCAGATAGGAAGGAGGGAAAATATAATCACAAATGGACCAGTTAGTTTTTAATTGTTAATTCCAGGTGTGGGTTTTTTAAACTTGTGGGAAACAGCTGCAGTGACTGAGGGAATATAATTGTTATATCGTAGCCAATAATTTCTGCACTTAAATTGTTATCTTACAATTTTCAGTAATGGTTCACAATATTCTGGAATATTTTCATATCTATACCCTGTATGGGATATGCAGATGGCACCCTGATGATTAGAATAGCTCGTAACTATATTCGTTAGGGAGTTGATAAACTCATGACAGAAGCTAACTCTTACCTTGTTCAAGGAAATGAGCTGAGTCGGCACCTTTAACCGTCTTGCCCCAGGTGTTACAACATGCTGTCTCTCGATGCCAATCATGACAGAAGTCAAACTGACTGGATTTATAAAATGTTTTTTCACACTCACATTCCTCACAAAAAAAAGACCCTCATTTAAGTACTGGTAACATGGCCTGTATTACCAAAGAAAACAGAAAGAGTGCTGCAGGTCAACAGCTTTCCTTGGTGTTCTTGCTATGTATTGAGCCCAAGGCATGGCAAGGAAAACTACTAACTCAGTGTCCAACTTTGCACTGAAAGGATTAAGGTCATGGGCTTACTTTAATTGAACATGTTTGATTAATGAAGAAAAAAAAAGTGCAGATGAAATTAAAATTGTGGGTTAATGTCAGTGAGTTTAAGGGGGAAAGTGTTGAGGACCGGAACTTAAGAGGGAATGTTACTGTTAATTGCTTTGATTTCGCTGTGCTCTTATTTTTGCTTATTTCGCAGATGGTACAAAACCATTAAAAAAAAAAAAATGCAGTGAAATGGTATTTTAACATTGTTTGAATAGGAATTATGTTCAAAACGGTGAAATTAAAACTGCAGTGAAATGTCAAATACAGGGTTTCCATTAACCCCAGATGGCGGTATATTACCCTTTTGAAACATGAAATACCCCTTCAACAAAATTCAAAGGGTACAGCTAAAAAATCGACTCTCTTCCAGGTTGGAACCCTCTGAAAAATTTCCTAGCGGAAGCACTGATATATAGAAAAACAGTGAAAATTTATACACGTAAAAATAAAGCAATTTACAGTAATAGTCTGTCATGCTGGTGTAGCTCAACACAAGGTATTCCCCTTGGACTTTGCAATCAGGATTCACTGGGATGTGATAATAATAAATAGAGAATCACTGTCACGTAACTGGTTACAGGTTCACAGATGAGTCGAGCAAGTTCTGTTTGAGCGATACATTACAACACCGAAGGCAGAGTAATGTATCGTTCAAAGGGAACATGCGATTCTCATCTGTGAACTTGTGTCCACTTGCAGCATGGCGATTCTATTCATCCCAAGTTTAAATGCATTGTTGACCTGAATTTATGAGTGTTTGTGCAATAATAATAGGGTAATTTGGTCATGTACACAGCACCAAGGGCACAGAAGTTTTAAGTGTAGTAAAAGTGATTAGCATCACAGTAAGAAAGTGAAGCTCCACCATTGGCACCTAGGGAAATAAGAAACAAACCGGAAAATTTTAAAGAATAACTAATAATGTGCGACTTCACTCACAAAAAGTGAAAGCATTGTGATAGCAGTGAACATGGAGGAATGAATGTCATTGGCATCATGTCCTGATACACAGGGTCACGAGGAAACATGGTCCTTAAAGTCTGTGGATGGGCCCATCACACATGGCTTTACCTGTGATTCAGTCACTGTTTATTGTGTCACGTTGACATTGATTGTTCCTGGGCTATTAAAACATGCTCCTGCAAACATGCAAGACAAAGTTCTCGGCACAATGTCACAGTGTTGACCTCTGGATTCTGCACACACATGCAGATGATAAAATTGGCATTCTAAACTTGTCACCCTAACAACCACATTTTCAGGCCTTCAAACTCCGGATTCAAGTTCAGATTCATGATGAGTTTAGAATTGAAATAATGGATAGTCTAGGGTGCATCCACTACAGTAATGCCCGAGCGCAGCGAGGGTATTACTTGATGCAGACGCTTCTTAGCCTATCCATTATTCCTTGATCCTATCATGGGCAGCGGGCAACAGCCAATCAGATTGCTTCATTTTAATCTTTGACCAGTGTTAGTTTCAGCACTAACCAGGGCTTCATCAAGCATTGATAATGAACTTGTTTTTTATTGTTTTATGAGGCTGAATAACATTTATCGATCCAAAATAATCTAAAATTTTGTGTTTCCATGCTTTAAATTTGAAGCAAACAGTTTGGGGTGTTCAAATTTATCAAGACAGGCAGGGACGCTTTGTTCACATATATGCAGCACCATCTGTTGACAGAATTGCAAACTTCCGTTTGAAATAGTTGACCTACTGTTTCCACTATTTGGCATTCTTAATTGATCCCAAATATGATGCTAAAGTTGAACACAGTGTTTACTCGTAGTGTGTGTGTGTGTGTGTGTGTGTGTGTGTGTGTGTGTGTGTGTGTGTGTGTGTGTGTGTGTGTCTGTGTGTGTTAAGGTCGATAGAATCAATGGAGCTCTTTGCTTGCATTAACTTACAAACAGTTAAATTCAGAACGGTAATTTGGCACTACGCGTAGTGATTGCATTGAAGTGCCACTTTACTCGAAGATCAGCTAGGTGGCTGGTAGACATGTGTAGGCCTACTGTAGGAAAAGTGCACCATTTGGGATAATTATTAGCGGTAAGTTGGTCTGGCAATGACAGAATAGCAGGCAGGATATCATGACGGAAGCACATAGCGCTGAGGTCAAGAAATCCGATGTCGATCATAGAATCCAAACAAACACTGGATGGGGAGTATTTAAAGTCAATAGCATTTAATAGTTCCAGTTCAGAGTATGCAAAATTCCAATGCCGTTTGCCATATAAGGATAAATGACCTGGGTCATGTGCCATATAAGGAAAAGCCGCAATGCAAGGATCGGATACAGCTCAAAAGAAACGATAGTTGGATAGTGCCTTTGTTTTGGGGTCACGCTAGTGCAAATTTGGCGTAAAACAGCTGCGGTAGAGACTACCTCAATACAGATCCACAAGTGGTACTGTGGTTTCACCGTATTTTAGAGGAACAACACTACGTGAGCTCAGAAAATGTATGTGGTGAATCCTCATTATAATAGTACTCAGATGTCCAGCATATTCACCGAATGATTTAAATTTTGAGGGACTTGAACTCAAAGTCTTTTGCTGTTTAGCCCATTTGTCTAACATATTTTAGATGTCCGACTCATTTTCCAGAGAACAGATGGTGTCATTATATCAAGATTTCACTGTAGTAGCACTGTCACCAGAGTTAATGTGGTCTGTCTGCCACAGGACTCATCCTGTCAGACGACTTCTGTCTGTATACTGGAGTGTGGGTGTAAGCAGTGGCAGTCTTGAAGTACATCTGTTGGGGGTATATGGTTACCACTTTTATTTGTATTCTGACAAACCTGAGATCAGGGTTAACATGGGCATATGGTAAAAAAAGACACAATGGTAATAGCACTCCAAGTGCGACCGGTTTCGCCCCTGTGTGGGGCTCGTCAGGCACTGAAAATTTAACGGCTGCTAACGCTGTATTAATAGCAATGTAAATGGGTTGCTACGTTCTATTCTGCAGTGAGAGAATTCCATGTTGCTCCAGTTGAGTTTTATGACGTCATAAAGTTGACATTGTGATCACTCCTTTGTACTTGGCCATCTCAGGGGGTTCTAGTGATGGCCTATGCCCAGTTTATTAATGAATAAAGCTGGGGTAATAAATGGGTGGGTCTGTACATTCCTCTGTGAAGATACTTGGAAATTCATATATTATTATTCTGTCAATGTATAATCCAGAGTATTTGTGCAGTACAGTAGATCTGGTAATTGATGGAAAGTGTATTTTTTTGCCTTCATTTTATGTGTGCAGCAGTTAAAATGGGGAATTTATTGTGTTTCCCTCATGAGCATTGACACTGGATGGGAGATGAGCATAGAACTTATTAAAAATTAGCATAATACAACACAAGTATACTCGTTTTCCCATCACAGTGAGACTTAACATGGGCATAGCATGTTTGCTAGTTATAGCAAAAAGGTTCCTCCATTGCATTTTCAGCCATCTGTTCTACTGGCTGTGTGTCCATCAAGGATTGGTTCATAATCTTCTGGATGTAAAAGTGCTGATTGGACAATACTCTGTGGCCAACTATTTGCACATAATGGGGTCACATGACTCATCCTGCCATGTGATTGGCTGGCAACGGTTACCCATATTTTTAAATCTTATCACTGTTGAAACTGTATGCTTACAGGAGCTGTTCCACTGGTGACCTTGAACCTACAGAAAGCAGTGTACCCTGGCTGCCCCATCCCAGATGCCTGGCATCACCAGATGGTCTATGGCGTGGGGCCCAAAGGTAGGTTGCTCTCCCCAGTGCCCTCTCTGGCGCTCCCAAGTGGACAGGGCCACAGTTATACTTGCCCTCCAGAACACCTCATATGACAGACTGCATATATATCTCTATTATAAAATGCAGTTCTAATTCAACTTGAAGATGAAAGTTACCAGCAGGTGACTGCAGGGAAATCTTCCGAGAACCCAGTCAGGGACAGTGAGTGTATCAAATGGTACATGACAGTGACCCTATCATTACTAAATCGGAGACTGAGCAAACAAGGTTTCCTGGGCATGTTGGGTACAAAATATGCCAAGGAAGGCTGTTGACTTGGACCATTCTTTTTGTGTTGAAACGTAGGCATGCTGGTATTTTACTCATTCCATACCAGTCCCTGATTTTTCCGTATATTTACCTAAATTTAAGACGACAATTGCATATTCAAATTCTCCACGAAAAGAGCTTTCATTCAAGTACCAACATGCCTATAGTCTTAAGTCAGTGGTTCTGGCACTGCCTGGTGAGCCATAATACAGACTGTAGTATGGAATGAGTTAAAATGAAACTGAAGGTCTTTTTACAAGAAAATTTAATCTAGAGTCATCACAGTGCTTCAGACAAGCTCAAATAATGATGTGATTAGAAAGGAAAGATTTAAAATACAGCTTGCTCGAGAAAGACTGCGTATCCAACATGTTCAGATTGGCCATAAAAAAGCTCTCATTCACAGTATCATTATTGTAATATGATTTTTCTGTTATATGGACTGACATACCATACAAACAGGTACCACTGTGTGTGTGTGTGTGTGTGTGTGTGTATATATATATATATATATATATATATATATATATATATATATATATATATATGTATGTATATATATATATATATATGTATGTATATATATATGTATATATATATACACAGTGGTACCTGTCCTTTCAGACCATCCCTACTGGCAGTAAAAGTGGTCTTATACTACAGGTGGTCTTAAAATAAAGGTGTATTTAACAAATACAGTAAAGGGTCCTCAAAGAGTGAACTTACATTGGAGGTGTTCTTGAGAGCATGGACCTGTATACATACATATGCACACAAATACACGTACAGTAAAACCTGTTTTGAAAGACCACCCCTAGGGCAGGCCAAAAAGTGGTCACATAAAGCAGGTGGTCTCTCAATAGAGGTGAAATGACATGGGAAAGATGGCAAAAGGGGCATGGTAAACATGGTCTGAAAATGCAGGCAGTCTTTCCTCACAGTGGTCTCTCAAAACAGGCAGGGGGTGAAACAGCTAGAACCATGTAATAACCCTATAAATATGAATGCAATAGCTTACATGCAACTGATGCATTGTTGTGCTAGGCAGCTGACAGATAGCCATACCTACATGGCTTTCCCACTAATAAACAAGATGAAGAGGTCTCTTGTAAATTAACTAGCCAAAAACTAATGTGAATCAATATCAATTACAATTTTATCTTGAATACTGGTAAAAATTCATGTTTAATGTAAATATAAGAATTGAACATCCTCTCTGTTGCATTCACCAGCACTTGTTTGCACCTTTTACAGGCCTGTTTTTGTGTGACATCAATGTGACATCATGAAAAATACTGGTCAAAAAGTGCAAACACATGTCGATGAATGCAATAGAAAGGAACTCCAGTTCTTAAACATTTGTATGCTATATCAGGTCGCTGGTTTTGCATTCCATTATGAGTAAGTCATGCTGCAACTGCCTCTAAGGATATTACAGCAAGACTTCTCCAGTAATGCAAAAAGGAATGATGGAGGCCAATACAGCGAGCCTGGCAAACTGAGGGACCTGTCACAAGTAAATGATCATGTGGTTCTTAAGTTTTAAGATATGTACATGCACAGTTTGCGAGCCAGGGCATATTACTTGCTGGTTACAAGAATGTTCAATGTCAAAACACCACAGCCAGTTATGGTGAGGGTCATGTGGCCAGGCTATCCTTAATAACTGGAATGTGTGAATAAAGTTTAACTCTTTCAGTGCCAAGCACAACTAAAGTTGATCTCCTTAAGTCAATCTAGTTTTAACTATCATAAGTATCCCAGATTCATATTCCTCGTAAAAAGACTTTTCATTCACCTACCAGCATGTCTATAGTCCCAGAGAGAATATCCCAAGTCAACAGCTTTTCTTGGCACACATTGGGCACAATGCCCCCAATGGGTTGTAAAGCTGACAATGTGGATGTAAATAAGGCCGATGCCTACACATGAATGTGACAGAGAGAGTGATTTTTATACATTTATGTAATATTTACTGGTCTTGCCTGCAGTATACTGGCCAATTTTCAGTGATAAACATTTCAATTTTGAAATATTTGAAATGTGAGAGACAGACCTTTCTTTTAGTTTGGTATTTTTTTTTTGTTTCCAGGTGTGTACCTGACCAACCCTTTGGAAGTAGTCCCGGAAGAGATTATCTGTGAGCAACTACAGAGTGACTCGGTGCTCCTGGTACGCAGAGACGACATCCTTACGCGATGGACAGGTGACTGCGACCTGAGTCTGCTCTTGTCTCACCAAGATGACCGCTGGAGGGAGATGAATGTTTTGGGTAAGCTGTATACATTATTATAATATGGGTGGGAGGGCTAGGCCAATCAGATGTAAGAACACACACCATGTGACCAGACTGTAACCTGCGGTACAGTCCCCCTTAATTGCCTCCTTTTGATATTGAGCAGACGCCATTAGACGGCACACATACTGTGACTGTTGTGCCGATTGCAGTCGTCCAAGCATGGAGATGAGATGAGTTTGCGGACATTTTGACAAAGTTTGTAAGTTTTAAAGTGACAGCATCAGATTAAATCTATATCATAAACGGATTAAACACCGTGGAGCTTGACAGAGAGGCCTGTATCGCCAGATAGAGGCCTCTCTGTCAAGCTCTGCTGTCTTTTAATCCTTTATTGTAAAGAAAATGGTTTCCCGTGCGCCCTAGTGAAACCTGTCACCACAGGACATCGCTGTCTGGAGACCATCCTGTCACACAGAACAGTGTTCAATATAGGAGGTTTGTTGCAGAGGGTGCAACGGGTAACGTAGGCTTGGTATGTGGCACCTTACAAGTGGAGCCACCTGGTGGGCAAACAATTCCAGCCTCATTTGTTGGCTACTGCTTGTCCGTAGGGTGTGCTGTCGTCGAATGTAATTTTGTTCAACAGAAAGTAGCATCACATGCGGTTTACCTCTCTGAACACCCGTATTTGCATTCTGTTATCCCTGTCTCCTCTGAGGAAAAGCTACCCCTAAATGTGGCCAACGGGACTGGTCTCATTACAGGGAGACCACTGTATTTGGTAGTCCCCTGCTACTGAGGTCCTTGTCACTACACAGGACCCAATATCATAAGAGAGCACCTTCTGGAGACATGAAAAGGAGACTTCCATTATACAGTTGAACCTGCCTAGCTGAACAGCTGCATCAGCTGGAAACCTTTTCTCAGTCCTAATTTCCATTGTGAATACTGGAAAAAGCTTTGTAGGCCACACGCTTTTCTTGAGTCCCATGGACATACAGCTTTGAGAGTCTCTCTCTCTCTCTCTCTCTCTCTCTCTCTCTCTCTCTCTCTCTCTCTCTCTCTCTCTCTCTCTCTCTCTCTCTCTCTCTCTCTCTCTCTCTCTCTCTCTCTCTCTCTCTCTCTCTCTCTCTCTCTCTCTCTCTCTCTCTCTCTCTCTCTCTCTCTCTCTCTCTCTCTCTCTCTCTCTCTCTCTCTCTCTCTCTCTCTCTCTCTCTCTCTCTCTCTCCAGAACCAGCATCTATCACCAGTCTGAAAAAAAAAAAAAAAAAGAAAGCGAAATGCACATATCAACTGGACCAAATTTCCATTCTTCAAGAAGTGGAAGTAGGTTTGAATGAATTGCCATGATGACTATGGTTATATGTACAGTCCAGTACAGATCTATCCCTCCTCTCATCCATCCCCTTGGGGCTACTTTTCTATCACAGCAGGCTTGGTGTTTTTAGACGCTGACCACTGTAGACTGCCATACAAGTACATAACGATGCTGTACAGGCATAGATTTATGATTTTATTCCACAATTCAGGTGCCAATTTGTCATCTAGGCCGCACTTATGTCAGTGATTAAGTCATGACAGTTTTATGTGTTGGGGTGTAAAGTCAAGCTTCTGAATATTGGTATTCATGATTTTGTCCAGCATCCTTGTACAAGTATGGATTGCTTCATGTTTTAAAGCAATTATTCTCAACTTGGGACTTGAAAAATGTGGTCATAAAAGACAGGTGGCGTCTCTTCGGGGATCTGTCAGAGGAGAGTCTTATGCAGAGCACTTGAGCCATGTTTAATGTTGTTGTTGTTTTTTTTTTTTTAATCCATCCCAGGTCAAGTTGTCAATGTGCTACGAGAGGCCCACATGGTGCCATTACCGGTGATGAGGCCGCGACCTCGCTTAACCTCCCACGTGACTATCCCAGCTGTTTACAAGAGCGGCGTGACGCTGTTCGTACGGACAGATGCTGAAGTGTACCAGGATCTATTGGTGGAGCCCCAACTGCCCCTGAAGACAGAATCACCATCATAGTGCTATCTGTGTGGAATCATACCTGATTGTAATTTACTAGTCATGCAGAGGAGAAAACAAGGAGCCCCCTTCCCAAGCATTTTTTCTTTTTTTTTTTTTTTTTTCTTTTTTTACTTTTTTTTTTTTTGAACCTGTCGTATTTGTAAATAATTATCAAATGCTGCCTTTCCAGTACTATTATCCTTCAGAGTATGTTGTTTAAGCAAAGTATGTAACAACAGCTTGTAGTAGATTCATTATTTGATCTGTTTTATGGAAAAAAATATAACAAACCCAAGATAACGTTAAGGTAGCGGCCCTCTCCTGAGTGGATAAACAGAGTTCAACACTGAATCAACAGCTCTGGTATGTGTGGGGCACTACCTTACCTATCCATGCTGTGCCTAAGAAAAAAAAATTGTTGGCCTGAGCCTTATGCCTCTGTCTGCAGTTCTCATGCTGAAAATATAATTTTTCTTAGTGCTGATATTCACTCTTTCAATTCCGAGTTTTGACCCAGTCAACTGCTTTCCTCAGACTGCTATGCCCAAAACACGCTGAAAAAAACTGGACTGTCCTTGTGGTCTCTGCAGCTGCATGTACACTGGTACTTGAGTGAAACATCATTTCACAAAGAACGTCAATCTAGCATCCTTATGCTAACCCTTAAAGTGCTAATCATGGCTATAGTTGGTTGGGGTTTTTTTTTCATTACCGTTAAACATATAACGGTAAAAAGATTCAAATTCCTCGTGAAGATACCTTTCGTTCAAATACCAGCAAGCTTAGTCTGAAGCAAAAAGTAGTCTTAGTCCACAGCTTTCCTCGGGACACTTTGTGTGCATTGTGCAAAGTGCTCCAAGGAAAGCTGTTGACTCAGTCCTAAATCAGCACTTTAAGTTTTAATTCCAAGCTCATGGACTGTGGTCAAACTTGGCGGTGGATGAGTTAAGTGATGATATTGAAGCAGACAGCATTTGACGTCCAGCTGATGGTAGGGGAAAGGGGAAATGAAGAGTTACGTGTTTGGTTAATACATTGTATGTTTAGAAAAATATAAGTTTCACGTTTTAGATCAGAGGATATATTAACAATTCATTATCAAAATTTGGTTATGTTTAATATTTAGGGTCCCACATCAGAATTGGGGGTACCCTATAAAAGTCAGGGTGCCCGTCTGTGTGAAGAGACTTGGGTCATTCCCTTATATTAGTATGTATCTTCAATTCATGTATGGTACTTAAGACAAAATGTTGTGGAGACTTTAAAGTTTCAATTAAAATGTTTGTCCAGATTTTCTTTCCAGATGATACATTTTGAAAATCTTGCCCTTTAATTTTTTTTCACAATGCGTACCTTGGTAGGATGTAATCTTGGATTGATTATGGGTGACCTTGACCCCAAGGCCAAAGTCACATGTCCATTTGAACAAAACTGGTTTCCATGCAATAACTTAAGAATAATTTGAGGGAAGTTCAAACCTGCCCAGGATATGTATGTACTAGGTAGTACTTCACTTTGGATTACAAATGGGTGGCCTTAACCTCAATTTAAAGGTCACACAGCTGTAAAAATCTGATGGGCCCTTGTTGACCTGGTTATTTCTGTAGTTTTAAAATCACTAAAACTGTTATACCAAGATCTTTTTTTATTGGCACAGGTACCTTGAGACCTTCTTGTGTTGACACTATTGGGGGCATGATACAAATTGTGACAAATATTTGAGAACGTCTAAGCAGTATCCTTCTAACCCATTCACAAACACTGTTACCCATGCAAGACCAGTAGTTATTACTGATTGTCCACGTCACACCATAAAGTATCATCTCTGTTCATGGCCCCATTAATTTCCTTTGATGACACATGAACATTAACAGCATGATATATATGTTTGGGTTTTTTTTTAACATATGGGAAAGTATAATTATGAATTGAATCCAGCATATTCAAAACTCTACTTTTGAAGATTTTACAACTGATTAAAGTCCAGAGAAAACTGTTGACGTGGCAGTTAATAAATCTGCTTATTTTGGTTTGCTTCCGCTAAAACAAAAGGACAACAAAAAAGTGCAGATTTTTAAGATACCCGATTAAAATTTTATGTTCTGATCACCAATAAAGGTTCTGGTAATTGTTATTGTTGAATCAGTATGTTGAATAGGGTATGGCTTCTTTGGCTGAAATGAAACTTTTGCATCCATATCAACCAGATAGGGTTACATTGTCAGTGGTAAGTTTTGTAAAGATCAATCAAGCATTTCACCTTTCCCATTCATAATGTTCTAAAGTGCCCACATATACAAATGTCATCTGCTGACCCATTTTCCCTTTAATTTGATTTGCTGTATGAAAACTTGGTGTGAAGTTTGTTAGAAGTATTTTGCTGCATCATATGGCCTACATGTAGGTCAACATCTTTCCTTGGCACACTTTGAGTGCATTGCACCGAGACCAAGGAATGCTGTTGATTCAGTCTTAATTCAAGCGGGAAAGGGTTAATTAAATCGTCATTGTCTGTAGATGGTCTCCATTATGAGGCCAGCGCTATTCATTAAAAAAAATGAAGACAAAAAGGCTTCATCTCTAATTTGTAATTACAGCTGTCAATTTTTTTTGTGACCAAAATTAAGGCCTCCTCACACACACATACACTCCATGCATCAACACCAAGGAGAATATTAATCTCAAATAATTGTGTAATTCCTAACCTGTGGCGCCTGTGTATTATATGGTGATTTTGATTTAACTTGTGTAAATATTCCAGATTAAAATGATTGTGAGGATGAAGCCAGATGTTGCAGTGAACAACCATCTAGATGTATGACAGTCACACCCCAAAGATACTACAGAGAATTCACTTCCTGTTCAGTATTTTTATTTTTGCTTATTTCACTGACTAGCACAAAACTTGTAAAAATAAAAACTCATATGATATTAACCCTTAAAGTGCTGATTTAAGACTGAGCTTTCCTCAGGAAAAGCGGGCAAAGTGTCTCAAAAAAAGCTGTTGACTAAGACTACTTTTTGCTATAGACTAGGCTTGCTGGTATTTGAATGAATGGTATCTTCATGAGGAATTTGAATCTTGTAACCATTATACATTTAACGGTACAGTAGTACCTGTTTTGAGAGACCCCTCCAATGAGAGACCGCTCTCTCAGAACACTGTGCTATCTTTTCCATATTATTATACCTCTAATGAAAGACCACCTGTTTTGAGAGACCACATTTTGACCTGCCCTAGGGGCGGTCTCTCAAGACAGGGACCACTGTAATGAGAAAACAACTATAGCTGTGATGAGCACTTTAAGGGTTAACATAGGTTTATTAGGAACAGTCTAAAATAGTGAAAATAAAACTTCAGTTAAATGCCTAGAAAACAAAAACTGAAAATTTTTACACATGAAAATAAGTATATTTACAGTATAAGAGCAGGTAAACTTGTCCAATCCGATTGGATTTTAAATGGGGTGCAAGTTTTTAATGGAGTATTTTATAGTGTATACACTGCATATAGTTACTATAGATTTTGATGTCACAAAATGAAGTGGCCATCCCATTACTGACTGCCCGCAATGAACTAATCTGTGTGTCCACAGTTTTGTTTAGTGAATTTAGTTCCAGAACAAGTGTGAAGAAAGATGAAGATCTGAAGATTAACTGCATCTCTAGTGGCATCTAAGCCTGAAGTGACTGTCAGTTGTCTTTGTCTTTGATGTAAATTCATGGAATGAGAGGCTTTGCTAGGGGAATTTTAAGCCTATATTATGACCAAAGCAAGGCTGAGGCTTTGTAAGCACAGGTACCAAAACAACCAAAATTTGGGAAGTCATTGCTGAAAATCATTTTTTTATGTATATTTATCAACCTATCGACATTTAAATTTGTGCTAATGATTGGGAGGGGGGCGGTATTTATGTTGATGAAAAATTAGATATTTTAAAATTAAAGTCAGAATAAGCCTTTAAATGGACCTTTCAGTCATTAAGAGCTCTGAGCTTCTTGGGGCTTTGCTCTCCAGACCCCCATGAGGCACACCACCCATGGATATGGTCGGGGCGTGGGCGGCCCAGACACCCCCAGCCGGCACCAACAGATTTGCACCTCCAAATCCAGCAAGATTTACAGAAGTGAAATGTACTTGTAACCTCTGCATGAGTGTTTCCCTTGACTGGTATGGTATAAACATCACCAGGAATGCATATGCAGGAAAATGAAAATTGGCCATACTTTGAATTAACCAGATTTTCTGGTCATTATTCGGTTTTTTATGGAATTCTGGGGGGTTTTTTGTTGTTTTTTTTTTGTTTTTTTTTTTTTTTTGTTTTTTTTGTTTGTTTGGGTTTTTTTGTGTTTTTTTAACAATCAACATGTCACCATACCCTCTGTTTTGATAGCAAAAAGATGCATTAGTTACAACTACACTGGTCTACAACCTTTGTTTATAAATTAATAGGCTGCCTCCTGCATTTTCTAACAGTCTGTATCTGATGAGGATAATTGGTCGCTTGATCAACCCAATGGGCATCAATTAACCATGTATGCTTTTGGCACAACCGGAAATTGAAGGAAGGGCAATTGAAAGCCCCATGGGATAAGGTTATTAACAATTGATGAGGTTTGTAGGGTTTTAAGCAATTACCTTTTCCCATGCTTTTGGTTAACAGGGGCAGGACCTCATGAAAGATACCAAATAATCACAATGGGTACTTGGCAAGACAAGCAACATTTTGTTTGGTCAATCATGGAGCTACCACAAGCAGGGTCAGTTCGTCACTTGAGGTGGGAGCAAAGTCATAAACACTGGTAGCAGCAAGTACCACACATATTGGAGGAATAATTATTCCTCCAAGCAGACATACAAGGGACTGGCCCCATCTTCTCCCCATCAGGTTAAAGCTCTTTGTTCATATCAAATGTGGACCAACATGTTGATGTCTATCATGTATATCCATGTAGTGTTGGCCTGTGTATTTTTTTTTCATTATATTTGATTACTAGGAGGTTTAAAAAAAATGGAAAATAAGTGTGAGAAAGCATGTGATAATAGCAGTCGGATTATGTAAAACATGATGTGCCATTTGTTGCTATACTTGTATTTGTAGCAGTTCAATGGAAGATACACAAAGCAAAACTTTGTCCAGTTCATAGTTCATTTTATGACACGTACGTTTAGATACCGTGACTTGTCGTATACAGGTACAATGGGTGATTAACCAGCATAAAAGAAATACATGAATGGACTTTATTGACATGAGCCATTATATAAGATTATGATGTAGTTATATCCATACAAAACTATTTTACTTACGCCATAAAATGAGCAATAAACAACTAATAACTTATCGGAAGATATATCAGGTGCAAGTGAGTCACCATGTCTTGGTCATCGGGAGGAATGTTCTGCTGGTCTACGTGTATTATGGAGTTGGTGTCCAGATGAGTACTTGTAATTCAAAACTGGCAATATTGCAAGAGAGAAAAAAAAATATTTTGATTTCCAACATTTCATATACATACAGTATTATACAATACCTATACAATGCAAAATTGATTGCAAATACAAAAATAACTTATGCTAATTAACAACAGCCCTACCTTTTGGAGTAACTTACCAGAGATAATACATTTTAATAGTACAAATGCTGTACTTTGTGGCAGTGTTAGCACATAGTACGATAAGAATATTCAATGTATTATCTCAGATAAAAGTTACTCAAAAGGTCAGGCTGCTCTGTTTTGGTATTTGGTCCAGGAAATGCAAAAAACCACTGACTTTGTGACCAGGTGTGCTTAATCGGTACTCAGGTAAAAGCTTTTTTTTTTTTTAATTTCTTGAAATGAAAAAAAAAGGAACTGTGAATTTGAGTTTTGTTTTAAATGTAGGTAAACATACAGACAAGTAAATTGTGCCACTGGTATGGAATGAGTTTAGCTCACATCGCCAGCCATTTGAGGTCTTAAAGGAGCTGGTCATTTTCACAGTCATTTAAAGGGAGCACTACTATTGCTACCAGGTCACTACATGTAATGAGGTATTCACATACATACACGAGGCAGGCCAATGCGCACTGTTTCTTATCAGGTAAGGGATGGTTCAACATTTTCATCATTTTTTAATTGGTATTTACAGTACGCGGGGGGAGGGGGGGGAGGTTATATTGGTCTGTACACTTTCACAGAATATGGAAAATGATGGTCAGTTTTTTGCCTATTTTGTGTAATTTTGGCATGATTTTGGGGGAAAATCATTTTTGAAGTACTAATTTGGGGGAGGGGGGTCATGAAATTTATGACTCTAAGTACTAATTTAAAAATGATGACAATGTTGAACCACCCTTAAGGAAGTGGGTAACACCTCCGCCAATAGTACTCTGTCAGACGTGGGTCAAGTGGGTGGAAGAGAGCTAATTATGACCACTGTAGCACATCATCACGTTTAAAGAGCCCACTCACAAAGCAGAAAGTGGTCCCCTTTTTCTGCAAGAATTCTCTTTACCTTTAAATTGAGAGTGAAGATTGAGGCCCCAGAGCAGCTGTGTTGAATGACAGGCTTTACTGTGCCCCCCATGTACACCAAGGGCGCCCTTCCTCTTTTCCTAATTTATTTCTAGGCAGAGTCATTGAAAAGTATTAGATTTACGATTCTATTTCAGCCATCTTGAATGGTGTCACATGATGTAATAAGCCCGGAAGGCCTGACACTGCCAGATAGAGTATGGGTGATTGGTGGCAGGCCCGATTGCTTTAGTAACGGATGAAAAAAAGTACGGATTGCTAGGTCTACTCCTGAAAGTGGCAGCAATATACATGTTTTGTGAATCATGAACTTCATAGATGTGTACATTTAAGAGAGAATTGAAGAATTGAACCGAAAAATTTAGAAGTTTGTATTAGATCACGTGTTTTCTCATTTTTACCCCAGGCAATCACTACTGTAAGCTTACTGACTAGTCGTTCTTAGTGGAATCCTACGTACCAAGATACAAAAAAATTCCATAGTTCATCAGTGGGGTCAAAGACCTAAAGTTTAACTCCTTCAGTTAGAATGCGACAGAGTCAATAGCTTTCCTTGGTGTGGGTTTGGTACAATTCATCCAACTCATGCCAAGGAAAGCTATTGACCTGGAGCAGGTCCTATCTGCAACTCACAGAGAAAATGTTTCCTGTGAACACGGAAGTTAGTTAAAAAGGGAGTAAAGCAGATGACAACATTGTGGGTTTTTTGACGATCTGAGCAGGAAAGGGTTAAATTAGAAGTGATTTGTCACAGCCCCCTTCCCCCCCCCCCATCCCCCATGGGGCAGCCTAAAGCAGTGTCAGCAACGCTGCTTGGTGTATTTAATGGCATTGTATCCAAGGCAGGAGACCAGATGTTACTACCGTGGGAAATATTTTGTTTGTATGCAGCCCATGTAATTTGCATGCAAGATATTTCCTATTCAAGTGAAAAAGTCAGCTAAATGGCAAGACACCCATATATGTGTAATTGTCAATCTCAGACGGTCACAAATGATTTGATAACAACACAATGTAAGATAAAGCCCAGTATTAAATTGTGCCCTCTGCTGTTTTTTTCTAATGATATATAAATCTTACTTGTTTGTTGTACCCTTTTCCACACAGATTATGACTGAGTCTGCAGCTTTTTTTGGTAACAGTTGGACTGAGTTGTCCATGTACACCTAGAAAAGATGTTGACCAGGATATGCTGCTCAGATGGGTTGTATCTAAAATTTACATTCACCACGTTCTATATTCATAGAATTTGAGAGCAAGACATTAAGCAAGTGGCATTTGACAACTGTTATAATGTTAACAAGAGAAAGAGAAAGGATTATTTTTACCTTTCAGCTTTCAGTCATGCAGAATATCGCCATGAAAAGTCACCTATAGGTGGCACTACAGGTAATTTCCCCATGGTATCCATCTGTTGCAGGTAGAGACACCTGGGAGTGAACAAAACCAGCTTCAGCCATTGGTTGAAAATGTCATGTGACAAGTTGGTGCTGCCATCACGCAGAGTGGTGCACAGGTCTCTGACTTGCCCTATGAGCAGTCTTTCCTGAAGTTCAGTGTTTTTTACAAGTCCTGTTAACCAAATATTTATTTCACAGCTGTGTGTACTTATTTATTCTCGCTCAAGTGTTTTTGGATCGTGGCACAACTGTGACCTAAACTGGACATAGTTTTAAGGTACAGTTGGCCATTTTGAGTCAGAAGGAGCTAATATACAATGCTGATTTTTTATGTGTTGTAGTAGTATTCATCTCCTGAATGATGTTTGTGCCATGTTTTTTTGTTTTTGTTTTTTTTCTTCTTCCTCTTCTTCTTTTTGAACCCCCTGTTTGTTGTGAAGTTTGACAGACTTCTAGGACTTCTCGCTTCCCAAAGATGTTTGAAATTTCACTAGCAGTACATGAATATTTAAACAGACTACATCTAACATTGTTAGAGATGATGCACACTCAGATCAAGTTTCAGGGAGAACATGATTTCCAAATACTTTCTCTTAAATGTCACTTCAAGCTTTACATTAGTTTGAAGCAAAAGGATCATGTGAAATTCACTGCATAACAATTGAAATCTGGATATGTAATTTTGTTTAATTAGTAGAGATCTAACTTGAAATGTAACTCTAAAACCTTCCCTTTGATGGTAGTTTTATTTTGGGAACACAAAGAAGGAAACTACACCAATATTTCATGTTTACTTTTCATTATAGAAGGGACTTTATTTATTATGTTGCAAATTGTGTTTTAGGAGACTGGGTGCAGGTGCATTAGTGTTGCACAGGTTTTATGTGGAGTGAGGTCCAACTCCAGAGACATAATATATGAGTAGATATATGTTACTTTATGTTTTTAAGTCTTTATACATACATGGGTGAGGCACTTAAAACACTGGAAGTACAGTGAAAACTTGTTATAATAGCACCATGTGTTCCCTACGATATGTGTCGGGTAACTGAATATGTCCGATAAATGAGTCAAGTAGCAAAGAAAATAAATCTTTTCCCAGGAAAATTTGTGTCATTATATTGAATATGTTGGACATCTTAGTGTCCTTACAATGAGGTTTCACTGTATTTAGCACAGGAAAATGTACCGTGCATTCAGAGGAGTGATGTCGGACTAAATCAGTATGGGTCTGATCAAATTCTGCTGAGTCATCTTCAACATCATTTACTTTGTGTATTTTATTACCTGTGTGCTTTTAAGAAGTTGCATTCTGTTGCCGAATTTGATCAATCCAAAGCTTCCCTTCATTGATATGCCTGGGTGGCTGTCCTTTCTGGATAATGAACAGATGCCCTTTGCAGGCAAAGTTCTTATTTACGATTATTGACTATAGCCCTGCTGCAGATGAGCTTGAGCAGAGAGTACATTATATTTACATTAAGGTATTAACCTATGTGGGACAATTGCGGATAAGGGGTGTGGACCTGAATAATGGAACATGGTCACTATAATGTATATATTATATACAATGTATGTACAATATTATATACAATGTATGTACAATGTAAATAAAGCCAATTGTATTAAATAAATTAAACATGATAACTTGATCACCAACATCTTAGTCTTTTTTTTGTATATATAGATATATTTTTCATAAGTGATAGCATATCATCTTTAATGGTCACCTGCTGCGCAGACCTATGTTGGTGTTACATATATTCAACATGGAGACGGCATGGAATATGGTCTTCTGGGGGGGGGGGGGCCATTCCAATGGTATGGAGGCAAAATTGTGAGTTCTTTCATGGCATGATGGTGGATTTTTACCTGTTATACCATGGGATGGAGGCAGAGTTGGACGATGTATTAAATGGCATGGAGATTAAAGTTGTGCATGTCATTTCATTGCATGGAGATAATTTTATACATTTTATTTCATGCCATAGAGGTACAGTTGTATGTTATTTACATAGTATGGAGGTACAATTGTATGCATTATTTCATGCCATAGAGGTAGAGTTTTATATGTTATTTCATGCATGAAGGTACAGTTGTATGTGTTTTCTTGGCATGGAGGTACAGTTGCATGTGTCACTTCATGCCATGGAGGTACAGTTTTGTGTGTTACTGCCACTTGCAGGCATAAAGGAACGTGACAACTATATTTTACAGAACCACCAGAGAGCATTCTGTTTCTTGCATCATTTCTAAGCTTTCCTTATCCACAAAATGCATTAAATCAGTCCATTCTGCTGGCAACCACCATCTTTGATTTTACTGTGCTGCTGTGTTTCAACTTGACTCCCTTGTTAATATGCAAAAAGAGGTCACAAACTATACACACGCCATGTAAAACTGGTGTTCTGTCACAGAGAGCAGTGTTGCAAGGGTAAACACCAGGACACTAGACTGCCTTGAACAGGTTTTCAGTGAGGGAACAGTTCTTTATATGAGCAGCATCACAAAGCAACCAGATAAAATGATATTTTGGTCCATCCACCATCCAGTTTCCACCAAAAGTTGACCACACAATCAGTCAGAATTCCCATGGCTTGGGTACCCAGCGGCCAGCACCTAGGTCCTAGTACCCAGGGCCAGTACCTAGGTCCTAGTACCCAGGGGCCAGTGCCCAGGAGCCCGTACCAAGGTCCCAGTACCCAGGGGCCAGGACCTAGGTCATAGTACCCAGTGGCTAGTACCTAGGTCCTTGTTCCCAGGGCCAGTACCAAGGGACCAGTACTTAGGTCCTCGTACCCAGGGATAGTACCCAGGGGCCAGTACCTAGGTCCTGGTACCCAGGGGCCAGTACTTCCCAGAACCAACTGCATAACATAAAAGGGATCATTACCAGGGAATCCACAAGTGGTGAAATTTTCAAATAACAAAAGAAATATTTAATGAATATTGTGATTATTGACGACATTTTATGCAATAATTGTTGCTCGAACATTGAAAATATTTTGTTCAATTTTCATATGCTTGCTTTGCCCTGCAAGCTAAAGGACAACACAGAAAGTTGGATGGAAGAATACCTAGATGATTTAGGGAAGGGCACCTTAAATAGAGGAAAGTCTATTTTGAACGAATGCTATATACAGTTTGCCAAGTCAAATGGCAGATATGAGATTTATTTCTGCTAATATTTCTCCATTTGCCCTGATTCACCGCAAAAAAGAGATATTTACCCGCATGGCATGAACCATTCACGGGATGGACATTGGATTAATGTAATGAGACGGCCAACATCACCGAAGAATTGCTATCACCTGAGAAATTTGTTGATATCATGTGCCAGGAGGGAAATCAGCTGCGAAGTTGAAGGTAAACAGCGATTTTATTTACATAAAAGTGCACATATTTTTCCAACTTCTTTTCACTTCCTTCTGCCATATTCCAGCTTCAACGTTTTGTTACTCTTAAGGAATCATACCTAGTTTCCGTATTTGCATCCATGAGAAGCACTTTCCGGTTGGATACACAGCAAAAGTTCTTTTAATTTCAAAATCCTGGCTGTGGCTCCAGGTGTGCTGATTATAAAATCCAATTCACTTCTGTAATTGTTCTGCCTGTATTGTCTGCCATGCATACACGTATGTACCAAAGTTGAATTCCAAACTGGAACAGTCCAAGTTCACACTTGCCAAAACTTCATCAGCGATGTTACCTTTTCAAGTGCCAACAATGCTTCATCTTTCTTGTGAATATAAGTAAAATATAATGTTCCATTGTAATCCTGAGGTTCTAGATGGAGCTACATTTGATTATAGTAGGAGTACTTGATTATACTTCCTGTATACTTCAGATATGGCTAATGCTCCATTTTAGGTTCAAATTGGCTAATGTTCTAGATAATGGGCAATTCTGTATATTGAAAAAAGGGTAGTCAAACAATCTCGGAATTCTGATTGGACAATGTCAATATGAACAGCCTGAGTAGTGATTCAGGATGATTACTTGTGAAGTTGTCTTCTAAACTCACTCCCTGCGATTGATAATTCAGATCAGATGCTTAAAAAAAGTTCAGGACTAGTGTAATTATGCAAGCAAACAGTCTGTCTTAGTGGGCAACTGCAGTGTCTACTAAGTAAGATTACCTGACTTTTGTAGGACTTCAGCAAAAAAGTAGGATATTTGAAAAAAAAAAAATGCATAAAAGCTCAAATTTGGAGGATTTTTGCCTAGAAATCAGATAATTCTACACATGCATACCACATGAAGCAGTTTAACATCAAATGATTTTTTTCCCAAATAGGCTTCAACATTAGTGATCGGCAAAATTTCAACCCAAGGCACTATTCAGCTGCACTCGATGTCATTAATTCCCTGAAAATTGCAGAAATAACAAGCTTGAGGGATGAAAACCATGTATATCCACATCCAGTTAGTTGACAGTTCTCTGGTACTGCAATGATCGGATTGTTTTACTTGTCCAGGTACGAACACTGCAGTTGTTGACAGAAGTCCTCAAATAGAGACAATAATAATAATAATAATAATAATAATAATAATAATAATAATAACAACAACAACAATAATAACAACAACAACAATAATAATAACAACAACAACAATAATAATAATAATAATAAACCCCCGAGATAGGGGAAATCTTAAATAATATATCGAAACAGGAAGATATAACAAAATGTAATTTTATAAGATAACATCATTCTCACTTAAAATGATCAGTATTACAACAGACTGGTTGTCCTGGTGGTTAAAATAAAACTCGAACACCAGTTATGAAATTCACCGAGAAAACGACGGTCGTTTGGATCGAGTTTCTTCCTACCCTGGGGCTGCCTGTTGTCTTCAATGTACTTGACTGAATACGTGTGCCTATAGGTGAGGAAGATTGTCATCGATCCCGTGATAATGTTCCATGATAAACTTCCTGTCTTGACAAAACGTAATCGATCATGGTTCATCACAGACCTATTACGTCAGCACTAACTAGTATCCAGATCATTTCATATTCCAAAAAGTGAAACTGGTTTGATCGAACATTATCTTCGCTTCTCAGCAAACGGAAACCAGTTTCAAGTAACCATAAAAGGGTAATAGTCCATTTTATTTCAACATGCGCAATGCGTCATTGGTCCAGTGCAGGCAATACTCCATCATGTACTTCAGCTCTTATATTATATACTTGAGTCTAAAGCAGTGATTCATAAATTTTAGACTTCGTACAAAAATTATCCAATTTACACTTGATCTTTCGACAATACTCCTGTGTAGTAACAATTAATCAACTCGAATATAATACATCTTCATAACTACACGTTTGCGTGGAAACTGATTTCCACAAAGGCAAAGCTGCGTGTTAATTTTTTTTATTGCCAAGGCAGCATGGTACATATAAATCTTAAAAGTGACAAATATGAAGTCAAAAAAAAAAAAAAAAAAAAAAAAACGTAATTTGCATCAAAAAGGGATGATAAATTATTGGAAGCATCGAGCGGTCTTTCTTTGGGGGGGGGGGGGAGGGTTTACTAAACCAAATCTGACACAATCTTCTTCCATGATTAGAAGTGGTCATGATGCGAAGTGAAACGGACATTCTGTTCCGCAGGTAGTTTCCCACCAGAATCAAGCAGCGGTTGTAGCCTCAATTATACTTACCCCCAAATAATAAGAATGAGCACGCAGCAGAAAGACCTGAAGGCTTTTAACCGCTTTCTTGTCCTTATCGGGGAGGCGAGGGGAGTGGGGGGTGCGGGGTGGAGAAGAAGCCAACGCAAGTGACCAACAAATAATTTGATTTTCCAGAGATGCGTCTTTGACCCCTGTGTTACCTATCGGCAGTCGCGGAGATACTAGGGCGAGAAGTTTAACGCTCTTCTTGGCATATCCATCATAAGCGACCTGTGCTGCGCTGTCACCATCCTCGCATGTTTACTTTAAATTACGGTGAGCCTCACCAAGCAAAAACCTGTTTCCAGGACACGGTGACCACAACGCTTCCAGGAAAAGCGATAATGTGGCCAGGCTTGTTACTCATGGCCGTCAAAAAGTTAAATGCCTCCACAAATAATGCGAAAATAACACTCACCTCGCGTCTTTTTTCCTCCCATCCTCCCCTCCACCTTTGTATTATCCCCACTGCGCGCACATCTATTTTGATTTCGCACAATTATTCTTGCCACTATTTTATTACCGACAGAGTTCATAAAGTCGTTTGGGAGAACCGTTAAAGCCAGTAAGTTCTGTCTGATTTAATTGGATGATACGAAAATCAAACTTACATTTTTGATTGATAATTACTCTCGGGTACTTTTGCTTATAATGTAAATAGATAATTTATGTGTGATATTATGGAAATGCTCACAATTTAGATTCATTACATTCATGCATTTTTTTCTCTGTAATGGAAGAGGGACTTGCTGGTATTGATTTGATGTTCAAAGTGTACTCGCTCCCATTCATTTACGTTTGAATTGAGGTTACATCACACAAACTGAAAAATTCAATTTTCAACGCACCGTTTCCACAACAGCCGGATTTCTCCCCCACCCCACCCCCTCCCCCTTGCAGAAATTTGATTTTCAAGTGAAAAATGTCTTTCATGCTTTTCCAGTGTTCTTTTAACCGCTTAACCCCGACCAGGGATCTGTCGTCCACACTTTCTGAAATACCTGGATCCGCTCCTGTCCACATTGCGTTTTTGGTCGAGTCTGAACGAGTCCGAGAAATGGAATCCGAACTTCCTGGTTTCAGGATCACAGTCTTGCTTGCGTTTGGTTTTTACAGTCACTGATAGCCCGAGTGCGGTTGCCATTGTCAAAGTTGGTAATAAAAGTAAAATGGTATGGTCATAGAGTTAGGATTTTGATGCATGTGGGTTCCGACGCTGTGGTAAGGATTTCCGGGGGAACGGGGGAGGAGGGGGGGGGGAGGACCCATGTAGGGATTGACGGGTACCCGTGTGGGAGAAGAGAAACCACCATGACCTGACAGAGCTCTAATGTGGACAACTTGAGGTATCTGACGCTGTCGCTTTTGGAATATATATACATATATATATATATATATATATATATATATATATATATATATATATATATATATATATATATATATATATATATATATATCCCTTTGGTGTAAGGTTTCCATGTTATACACTTGACATATACTAGCGGGACATGCATTACAGGTACATGTACAATGTATATTAAATTGCTAAAGGTCAGAAGGATTAATTGCTTTGTGTGAATTATATTGCTCAATGTGAGCACCAGGCAACTCAAAGTCAAGGAATTTATAGAACTATCATGAATCAAAGACCAAAGACGATCAGGCTCAGGGCTGGACCGTATACATCTTCCTTATACATGTTATAACGTGCCTGTGGTGATAGGTGAATAAGCTGCTAAGCATTAAATCCCGGATATAAAGTTACTGCTGGATCACTGAGAGCTTTAGCAGCAAGAAGACAGCGTGTTCCGAAAGTCCATCCTATTTTAAAGGCTTGTATCTTCTGGCAATTCAGTTTTCTTTCTAGTGAACAGGTATTGAGAGCATAAAACAAAGCGGTTATTTTGTGTACAGATCAACAGCCAGGATTTACATTTTTTTCTATAAAGGGAGGAAAGCTTATCAAATATGCATATACTTGAGTTGCAGTGAAACATTGTCATATGTTTTCATTGTTGCAAAAAGGCCCTAGCAGAAAAGTAAAGCAAGAAATCAAATCGGAAATCTCCAATTCCAGGGTTAAGAATATCTTTCGATTGACTCGAAACCCAAAACTACGAAATGTTTTGTACCATATTCTCACTGAGCGCTCAAATTTGTTAGAATGTCCATGTTAAAATATCCATAAACAGAGCATAACTATGATTTTTATCACCCCTTGATGCTGGGGGCGAGGTTTATCACTTAGTATTCTGAATCCGTCGTTATGACATGGAAAAATTAGATCCCTAGAGGCCTAAATACTATTTGCAGTGGGAAGCTGTCCTTTGTAACAGACTTCATATGCACAAAAACGCACGATCTATGGTCGTTTTTGTGGAGATACCATCATTTAATGATCAAGAATATATGCCGGAATTGACAAAATCAGTAAATAAGCAGTATCTTAGCCATTGATCTTTCAGAAAAGTTTTAATTGTATCTAGCCATGTCATTAGACAGACAGACAGACAGACAGACAGACAGACAGACAGACAGACAGATAGATAGATAGATAGATAGATAGATAGATAGATAGATAGATAGATAGATAGATAGATAGATGGTATGTTTACCTGTGCGTGCAAGGCTAATTCTTCTTTTCAGTCGGTCCTTACAAAGCAAGCCTTCTTGAGACAATTATTTTAATAAATTTATCGTTTTCTACAAAAATTTAAATGGTGATGCACCTCAGTATTTGAGAGATTTACTACCAAGATCTGTTGGTCAGCGGAACCGCTACAATGTTAGAACTGGTTATAACATACCTTTAATTCGAGCCCGCACCAATCTAAGTAATGCATCCATCCTTCTTACCATCAGTTGTTCGTCTTTGCAACGCCTTGCCGCCTGCCCCTCGTGATGCTGAGTTTCTAGATGATTTCAAAAATAAATTAAACCGTAAGAAGTTAAAAGTAGCCATTATTTTACGTTGGGACCAGGCGAGTAGCTGTTTTACACGCACGTTTGTGCATGAAATATAGCAAGCAGAGTTGTTTAAACATGGTCATGTTGACTACGTTAGGTGTGCCTATGGTAGTGCAGATGAGGACGCTTTCCATTATTGTCTTGTATGTGCAAATTTCAGGACAGAACAAGATAGACTGCAAAATAGTGTAATCACTTTGGCACTATGTACAGTCCAAATGTCACTGTTTGATTAAAAAACTGTACTTTTAAAGATAACGAAATATTTTTTAACGCTGTACATTCATATATGCAATCAACAGGCATGCCTGGGGCAGTCACATGGTTTGTAAAAGTATCCATATTCGAGCAATGAAGTACGTATTCACTGTGGCATGCCCCCTTACTGCTTTATTTTATCAGTGATGTCTTGTCTTGTCAACAATTTTCTTTGTGTGGCTTTGTCGATCTGTCTGTCTTTGTGCAGTGATGTCCACTCTGGGTACCAGCGTCTTTTTGTTGTATATCGTCTTCTTCTCTCTTACTTTTTCATGTGCGAAACATTGTGGAACTCGGGAATGTTGTGGAAAATTCATAAAATATTAAGGATTTAATGTGGACACATGGTGGAAATAATGTGGCAATAGCAGAAATACTGTGGACCATGATGAATACATTGTGGAATTACTGTGGTCACACTGGACTGACCCCGGAAATATTTAGTAGAGCAGCTAAATTTTCAAAAAGGCTTATTTGCATTTTTCGTTCACCCCGCAAAACACCAGGCTGAATTTGGTATCAATTAGAAGATAGGAACCTGAATTTTAAAGGTAGGTAGGGTGTACTATCAATGTCATGGTCAATTTGTATTTATCTTGGTTACCATGGCAACGAAATTAAGTTTTCGTGAAATGAAGGGAAAAGCACCTTATTAACCATAACTTTATACACATCCAAGGTACCACTTCACAACTTTACATCAACATACATACTATACAGGTGTTTCATAAGAAACCAGTTTAAGATAGTAAATGTCAACAGTTGGTTGCCATGGCAACACAATGTTTGTAAAAATCACTTAAATTTGTAATTAAACATTAGAAATTTGTTTATAGTTTTAAATTTTGGGAATAATTTACATCACATTTGATGTTAAAATGTAAAGAGATTCTTTCTGCACAAACAATTAGGCCAACTGAATGAAGAAAGAGTGTTTTTGGTCGCCTAGCAACGTTCTGGCAAACGTTTAAATTACTCAAAATGAGCAGATTTTTGTGGACATGGCAATTCCTCACATGGCCAGTCCTGCGCATTGCTAAGAAATGATATATGTGATAACACTGCCGGTAAATCTTTCCTTAAACAAAAAAACCAAAAAAATAAAAAAATACTTAGCTAAATTTGGTATGAATTGAAAGATAGGAACCTGTAGTTAAAGGTTAGATAGAGTGTACCATCAGTTTAATGGGCAATATTTGTTTTTATTGGTTACCATGGTAACGAAATTTAGAGTTGGAGTAATCAAGATAAAACACATTTTTAACAATTACTTTATAAACAAACAAGTTATCACTTCATACTTTTCACCAACATACCTGGTATAGACGCACTCCATACAAAACCAATTTTAGGAAACAGATGTAAACAATTGGTTGCCATGGCAACGGAGTTAATTAAAGAACCAGAATTTGCATTGAGACACTGAAAACTTGTTTCTTGCTTTACATATATAATGCACAATTTTCATCAAACATAATATTGTAATGTAAAGAAAGTCTTTCAGAATTAAGCTTGAGGTCAATTGAGTCAAATAAGATTGTTGATAGTTGCCTAGTAACATTCTCTTAAATGTACAGATCATTCAAAATTTGCATAATTTGGATAATACTGGTGATTCATTATGGCCAGTGCTGTGCATTGGGCGGATGATATATGTGGTAATACTAGCAATACATTGTTACACATATTTTAGAAAACCCAGCTAACGTTGGCATCAAGCGAAAGGCAGATACCTGAAGTTTAGGGTTAGGTAGAGTGTACCACACTGTATTTATTTCCCGGGCAATATGTGTTTTTATTGGTAACCATGGTAACACAAATTCAGTTTTGGAGTAATCACTAGGAAAAAAAACACCTTTAACCATAACCATGATAACATTCTGTGCACTCAAGTTGCCACTCTAAATCAATATATCTAGTGAAAAGGCCCTTAGTGATAATGCAGTTTGTTGTGGTCAGTGTCAACATTTGGTTGCCATGGTAACAGAATTTTCAATAAAATAACTTAATTTGCTATTAGACATTAGATACTTATCCGTAGCTTTAAGTGGTATGAGACATTTCATCAAATGTCATGTTAGAATGTTAAAACAAGAGGACTGTGACAGTCCTGTGCTCAGCCGACATATACATATACCCTTTGCCATTTAAGATTAGCCCCCCCCCATCCAAATAAAAGGGAACCAAAAAAATCATAAATAAAAATCCAAAAATCAATGAAACATGGCCATTTGAACAACTTTGGTAGAGACCCACATAAGCTACATTGTTGGTGAACAAATTAAGAACTAGGAGTCTCTAGAAATGTTGCTATGTGATATCAAAGCAATTGGGTGAGCAATTTAGAGAAGATTTTTTTAAAGATCTGTCAAAAAAAAAAAAATAATAATAATATAAAAAATCCAAATATCAATGGAGCTTGACCATTTGAACAAATCTGGTAGAGACCTACCCAGGGTAAATTGCCACCAAGTTTGAAGTCAATCTTGACGACAGTTTTGGAGAAGAAGTCAAAAATGTGAATTACCATGAGAATGCACACCGACTTACATAGTAATCAATAAGAAAGGTGCATTTCCCGATAAGTACAAGAATAGAATGAAATCATGAAAAACCACAGCATTGCCACCTAGTGGACAACTTCGCTTCACTCTTCTACAATAAACATATCAACCCAAGTTTCAGCTTAACCTGAATGACGGTTCTGAAGTCAAGAATAGCAAAAACACACACAAAAAAATCACAAAAAATTACAATTCATAGTGCCACCTGGTGAACAAATCATAAACTTAGAGTCTCTAGAAATGCGGGTTTGTTATATCAAAGCAATCAGGTGAGCAGTTTCAGAGAAGAAGATATTTTTTTTCGATTCCCCCCCAAAAAAAAACAAACAAACAAACAAACTAAAAATATAAAAAAATAAAAAACAGTAGAGCTGTCTGAACAGCCCATGCTAAGCTGACCTACAATATTTATTTCATTACACTTGATAGTCTAGTAGGAAAATGGAGTCCCCATGCACCCTATTAATACATTTTTTTAACTTACATATTCTTAATCCTCAAGATGTCTAGTTAACGATTTTTGATGTTCCCAAGTCGAAATTTTGTCCCATGAGTCTCTTTGGAGGCCATTTTGGTGGCCATATTGGATTTTCGACGAAAGTCGATCAGAATCATAACTTTTGAATGAGACATTGTATGGAGACAAATGACACCATTTTTCTGTGTAACCTTGCCATGGAGAGTTAATACAGGTGGTTACCTTTATGATTTGAACAAGCTTTATACATTTGAACTAAACAAAATGTCAAATATTTTGGAAATGTTGGCATATTCCTGCATGGGGACGTCAGTTTTAGCTAGAAGGGGCAATAATAACTTGCTTTTTAGGCATACATGTGTGTTTACTTTAATGTATACAAGTACAAGTATATATATATATATGTATGTATATCTGTATATATGCATATATATATGTGTGTGTGTGTGAGTGTGTGTGTGTGTGTGTGTATTGGGAATGTTTTTGCATTGCACGATCTATTGACTATTGCACTGTGTACTTTTTCCTGTGCTTTTTGTAGAAGTAGCTAGACTTTGCTTGGTGATGGTGCCAACATAGTACAGGTACATGTATATTGTGGTGGTGGTGGTAGTGGTTAATGATGCCCAAGACAAAGAAAGACAAAAGTGATACCAGCAGCAGTGGTGGGTCAGAGATACCACAGAAGCGCCCCCCCCCCCCCTGTAATTTGCATCTTGCATGTGACAGGTATTGAGCATCTTGATTTCACCCCAATGAGTCAGACCAAGGGGTCTGCCACTGAAAAGTTGGCTCAGCTACATAGTATTCGTGACAGACGTCTTGCTGAGCCTCCAGACTCACCTTATCGTATGGAGGATGTCTGTAAGCGCATTCCAGACAGTCTCTCTGGGGCTGATTTAGATAGAATAGGTTACCATCGAGGCTGCTACCAAAACTTTACCAAAAACCTGAAACGTTTGAAGGGTACTACCACTTCTGATGATGCCTCAACATCACGCTCACCTAGTAAACAACCTTCATCCTCTGTCCTGAAGCCATTTACTCCAGAATGTATCTTTTGTGGAAAGCTCGAAGTGAAAGTGTCTGGAAGAACTGAACGTTGTATTAAGTTCCCAGTATTCAAAGATATGGATGGAGGCTTGAAAGAACCAACATGGAAGCAGATTGAGCCCAGAGCCTTAGAACTTGGACTAGTTTCTCTACATCGCATGGTACAAGGAGAGGACCTGTTTGCTAGGGAGGCCAATTTCCATCGATCCTGTTCCAGATCATTTAATCTCAAGCACACCAACCATCTACATAATAAAGCTCAAACTATGAACCATTCCACTGATACACAGCAAAATTTCAAAGGCTGCTGCACACCTAGAGGCTTTCAATGCTGTGCTTGATTTTGTTCATGATGTGGTGATTGGTCAGAACAAGGTTGTGCAGCTTGCAACATTGCGCCTTCTCTACATTCAGGAGCTGGAGAGGAATGGTTTCCCAAATGCAGAGTATAGGAGTGAGAAATTGAAAACCAAACTTGAGAATCATGACATTCATGAGTCGATTGCATTTGCCAAAGTCAATCCAGGTGATAAAGGCTGCATTTCCTATAACCTGGTATACAATGCTAGCATATCTGTCTCAGATGCTGTTATTTATGCATACAAGCTGGGTTCCAAAGACAAGTATGAGGATGCTGCCCTGTTGCTTCGTGGTGTTATCCAGCAGGCATTCAGTGAAGCAAAGTCTCTTCCCTGGCCCCCTAAAGCTGAAGATCTCGAGGTCAAGTCATCAGAAGAACTCATTCCACCTGACATCGTGAAGTTCCTGAACTTCCTCATCTCTGGTAATTTTGATGACAAATGTGAGAAGACCAGACGTGTTGTGCTGTCTATAGGCCAGGTATGACATAACCTTTCACCCTGATATGTTGTCAGCTTTTTATCAAAGCATAAGTCCGTCAAATTTTGTAATTGTTTTGTATCATGCACTGCCCAACTCTATAATGCTAAAAAGTCTTTCTTTACTCTTCCAGGACTTGTGTCGAGCTCTGACAAAGGGACAATGGAAATTTCCTAAACACATCCTCCTTTGCACCACTATTAGGCACCTGTATCGCAGTAGACAGCTTACTACTATCCTCAGTAGGTTGGGACACTCAGAAACCTACGACTTTGCCTTAGAACTGGAAACAGCTTTGGCTAAAGCTGTTGATGATGTGTCCACCTCCCTCACTCCTCAAATTATAACTGGCGAGGGCAATAAAGTAATCCATTTTGAATGGGACAATTTGAACAAATTAACTACAAACATTCATGGTTCAAATGTAGTGAACAGCACTGGTGGAATTATGATACATGAGACAAAAACTGGATTTGAATCTGCCACCCAAGAGAACCGGATCCTTCCCCTTTACAAGCGAAACAAGACACGTTCACTGCAAATAGATATACCAAAGACGTTGGCCCGTGTTCACTTGTACAGTCGAGTTGGACCAAGATCTCCTGAAGGAGCTGTGTTCACCCCACCAACTGAAAACAATGAGCTGTACTCAAAGTGTATCCAAGAGTACCGTGTCTGGTCTCTTGCACGGGTGGTTGGGAGCAGTGGAGAGAGGCAACTTGTTCCAGGCTTTGGTGGCTTTATCTCAGTCACTAGTACCAGGCCCTCTAAAAAATTAACCATTGACTATTTCACTCCAATCAATGAACCCTTCACGGAGTACTCTGTCATCAAAGAGCTGCTAAAGCGCTCGCAAGATGCCTCCATGGAAGTGGGTCAGGAGTATGTTCTTAGCACCTTCGATCTAGGGGGCTGCATGAAGGCCCTACCCCTCATTTGGAAAAACCCTGCGGAGTACAGAAAGCACGTGGTCACCATAGGGCCATTCCATACTGCGATGAACTACCTGGGCATGGTCACTGGGCACAAATGCAGAGGCCCAGGCTACTCAGAAATCCTCACTGAAGCTGGACTGACCACCAGTGGCTGTCTGGCTAATGTGCTGAGAGGAAAAGCATATGCTAAAGCCCTGTTCTGTCTCAAAACAGTCAGTGAAGCCATGGAGCGGTTGTTGATTAAAAGAGTCATTAAGGAGGAAAACATTGAGATAGCCAACCCAAATGCCCTCTTCAATCTCGTCCAGACCTGTAGTCATGAAACCCTTGACCTTGCATTGAAGGACTCCTGCACACTCTGCATCCTTGAGAAGTATGTAGCATATGAAGACAAAGTGGCCACCTTGGCAAGACTGCTACATTCTGGCTCAGTGTGATTGGCCATACCCGTCTCATCCAAATGTTGCAGTATTCTGTGAAGACTAATAACCTGGCCTTATTTCACAAATGAATGGAGATATGGCAGACTTATTCTTTGCCTATGATGGACCAAACTATTCGACGTAATTTACATTTTTATTCTGAATTTATTTGAGAGGTTTTATGAGTCAATTAGTAAAATTGGATTTATCTGATTGTGTCGTAGTTTGGCAGGAAGGATGAAAGTGCTAAATGAATCCACTTCTTTACCACCTAAGGTACCTGGTGTGGCTGGACATATTCCTGACGAATATTGATAAATCTCACCCTGGAGCCAAGGCGCTCCTCCAGAATGGTGGCATAGCAGTAGCACGATCTCTCATCCGTGGGTCCCTCAGTGCTGTGGACAAGACAAGTCAGCAGGTAATGTAATACAACTGATTCATACTTTTGTGTTATACATGAAAGTTAATGTTAATAGTTGACATTAACATTACTGAAATATTTCTGATATTCCATTATTTATATCTTCAGGTGGCTTTGTGGGGATCTTCTCCATGTTTGGTGCCTACCAGCGATGGTGTCGTACCACATCAACCAGAGCTCAGTACTTTGAGAAAATGTTGAAAATGTGTGGCCTCATTGATGATCCAGATTGCCCAAAGGCTGGAAAACATCGTGAGCTAGAGAGAGCTGAGATCAAGAAGTCTGAGGCAGCAGTTCAGCAAACTATATCTGCTATTTGTACCTTCACAAATCCGTTCTCCTTGGTAGACACACAACACCTCTACAGCTTGGCTTCTGGAGGTCCTGCTTCCCCAGAGGTGGACTTGGACGTCTTAGGTGCTGAGGCAGCTGGCAAACAGGCAAGGAGGCATTCATCCGAGACCGTTTTATGAGTGGCTTATCTGAGACATGGTTCTTCGAACCAATAAAGAAGCAGAAGCTGAAGACAATGGATGCTTCTAACAAGACAGTCAAGCTCACTGCATCACAGGGAAAGGTATGTGGCACTATGCTTCTGATGTAGCTCGAGTATATTGTGTATGATGTAAAAGCCCTAGTGATGAATTACTCTTTGTTCCTATTTTCATATTTGCAGGTTATCCAGTACCGTGAGCAAAGTGACCTTGCTTTCACGATACTCATCAAGTCACAGCACCTGGAAGAGCCCCTGAACTTCGATGAGTTGATGCAGTACTCACTCACACCTGTCCCTCACAGCCTAGGCACACCAGATGGATTCTTCAATAAGACCAACAAGACTGCGATGCTGCATTATTTGATGGAAGATGCTCCTGAAGATGTGCCTTATCCAAAAGAAGCATTCCACATTCAAGATGGAAATGCACTTTTCCATGCCCTGGTGAATTTGTCTCCAACATTTGGTGGAATATGCTTCCAGATATTAGATCAAATGGGGCTAAGAAGAATTTCATTTTCTCCACTGATTCATACCATGTTGATTCCATCAAGGCTCAGGAGAGATTGCGTCATGGTACCTCTCAGCGCTATATTGTAGAGAGGCCTGCAATGAGGAGGCCAAGTGACTTCAAACTCTTCTTGGCAAATGAGCAGAATAAAATACAGTTCTTCAAACTGCTCTTACAGGTGTGGGGAAGCAATGTATCTGCATCTCGGCTTGAGAACTGTGGGACAGCAGTGGTAGTGGTGGATGGCAAGGCATATCAACTGGACTCAATGAATGGCAATGTGAGTATGTATTCAGATTAATTCCTGTTTCCATGGGTCTTTTTTTATCAAACAATTTTTATTTTGCCAATTTGTTGAGTTAGGGAAAATGTTGCCTCTGGTTGGTCAAATATTAAAAAAATCATGAAAATTGGTGTCATAATATAGGCTATAGCCTAATCACAACTTACACATTACCATGTTGTAGGTGACCACGTGTGAGATCCAAGAGTTGATGTCTAACCAAGAGGAGACAGACACACGTGTTGTCCTTTATCTCCAATATGCAGTGAAGCTGGGGTACAAGTCTGCTGTGGTTAGGACACCGGATAGTGACATTTTTTTTATTCTGTTGCATCATGCCAAATCAATTGCACTGACCATCTACCTAGACACTGGAACTGGAATACATCGCCAGATTGTAAATGTTAGTGAACTATCTGAATCCATTGGAGCTGAGTTTTGCACCACAATACTGGGACTTTACGTGTTCACTGGTGAAGATGTAACAAGTGCCTTCAAGGGCAAGGGCAAGTTGGACCCCTGAAGAACCTACAGAGCTATCCCAAGTACCATACAGCTTTCAGGTGAGAGCAATTTCAATGGAGAAGACATTTTCGGTAGCATTTTATTCTTCAGTCTTATTGTCCAGAAGCACATGTACACCTTATTTGCTAATCACCTATTTCCTAGCTCTACATCTTTACTATCCTACTATTAATCTGTCACTCTCTAACTCAACTGATACTTAGTACTTTTGATTACTATTTTTGCATCCCCTGTAGACATTTGACATTGGCTTTATTAGCCAAAATACAATCGAGTGCCTTCAATAGGTTTTACCTAAACATACTTTCGAACCTTTGTGCCAAACAAGATAATGCTGAATAGAGGTACAACCATTTAATTTTGATATGTAACATTTTCCAGGGAACTTGGAGATGAGTGGTCAGTAGAGCCAAAAGTGATGGACGATACTGAGGCATTCACATGTCTGATGTATGGCCGAGCCCGGGAGAAGTCTGTCAACACTGTACGTAGCAGCATGCTGAAGCAGATGGTGGGGGAGGATGAACAGCTGACAACCAAATCTAAGGTGGATCTCTCTAGGCTTCCACCTTCCAGAGACAACCTTGTCCCCCACATTGGCCGTGTAAACCACCGTCTTGCTATATACAAACGAGCTGACAAACCAATATACTGGAGCTCCAAGCCCAGTGATCCTGGACAAGGCTGGGAAAAGACTGAGGAGGGTATCCTAGAGCCAGTTTGGTCTTGTGGGCCTATTCTTCCCCCTTCTCTTATTGACTTGTTAGAAAAAACTACTCAGGTGCTAGAGGAGGATGAAGAATGTGACGAGCAAGAAATTGACTGTGAGCTCTTAAATGATCATGATGATGACGAAGAAGAGGACTAGATGTACAAGAAAGATTGATGTTGATGAACATTCTTCAGCATGTTTTGTCATGCTCAAGGAAACTTTTGATGGACCACTTTCCTTTGGTATTTTGACATATTGGCATGACAAATTGTAATTTACCCCAAGAGACTGGCCATGTGTTAGTCCAGAGTTCACGAGAATCTCTAATGTGGTACACATGTACAATGATATATTGAAAAGCTCGAATCTTAAATTTTGCTAAGTTTTTTCTCATCTCTTCAACTTGGTGGTTTCAGTCTCTTCAAATCATTAAACTGACCCTTTAAATCAATTCCTCATGCTTATACTATACAGAAAAATGGGCTTTTTTGTCTATTTATGAGGTCTAGTTCAAAAGTTATGCTGATTTATATTTTTTTCTAAAATACAAGATGGCCGCCAAGATGGCCGCCAAACGGACTTAAGGGACAATATTTCGAATTGGGAACATCAAAATTTGTTGACTAGACATTCTAAGAATTTTGAAAATATAAGTTTAAAAAATGTGTCAATAGGGTGCATGGGGGACCCCCCCCCCTTCCTGCCCAACTATTATGTTCTGTAAACATGGGATTGGACAAAACAGGTAGACACTTGTCAAAGGTTCATCCCTACCAAATTTGACACAAATCTGGCCAAAATCATTGAAGTTATAACCATCACAGGAAATTTCCATGTTAAACTTTTCTATTCAAACTTTTTTAAAGATATTCCAAAAATATCATAGAAAATCAAAAGATCACTGGAGAATGACAATTTAAACAAAACTTGGTAGAGACCCGTACATTACCGCTAACTTTGAAGTCAATCTGATGGACAGTTTCTTCAGAGAAGTCCAAAATGTGAATTAGCACTAAAATGCCCATTGATTTACATAGTAATCAATTGGGAAGGTCCATTTACCAATAAGTACCCAAATTGAAAAAAATGTTAAAAATCAGGAATCCACAGTAGTGCCAACCGGTGAATAAGTTTGTTTGACCTTTTCACAAAAAATATATTCACAAAGTTTCAGCTTAATATTAGTGATGGTTCTGGAGAAGAAGTCAAAAATAGCAAAAACACACACACAAAAGAAAAAAAATCAGAAAAAGTTAAGTTTCAGCGCTACCTGGTGAAAAAATTAAGAACTCAGAGTCCCTAGGAGTTTTTAAGATTTGTCAAAATAAATAAATAAAATTTCCAAAAATCACTGCCACATGACCCTGTGAACAAACCTGGTAGAGATCCGCCCAAGGTACATTGCCAATAAGTTTGAAGTCAATTTGGTAGAAAGTTTCAGAGAAGAAGTCGAAAATGTGAATTAGCATTAGAATGCCCATTGACTTGCATACTTATCAATAGGAAAGGTGCATTTACCAATGAGTGCCCAAATTGAAAAAAAATCGTTAAAAATCAGAAATCCACAGCAGCACCACATGGTGAACAACTTTGTTTAGCCCTTTCACAGGAAACATATCCACCAAGTTTCAGCTCAAACTGACAAATGGTTTTGGTAAAGAAGTCGGAAATAGCAAAAACACACAAAAAATCATAAAAAATTCGAAAAAAAATTGCAGTGCCACCTGGTGAACAAATTAAAAACTAGGAGTCCCTAGAAGTGTTCCCATGTGATATCAAAGCAATTGGGTGAGCGGTTTCGGAGATTTTTTTTTTAAGCTTGCGCATAAAAAGAACAGAAAATTTATAAAAAAATCCAAAATTCATTGGAGCGTGACCATTTGAACAAACCTGGTACACCCTACGCACATCCCCACCAAGTTTGAAGTGAATCTAGGAGACGGTTTTGGAGAAGAAGTCGAAAATGTTAATTGTGGACGGACAACAGACAGACAGACAGACCGACAAACGACAGACCTTCAGAAAAGCTCAGCTGACTAACAAAGCATCTGGGCTAAAAACTCATAAAGAATAAAAAAAATATACTGGAGCATGACCATTTGAACAAGTTTGGTGGAGACCCACCCAAGGTACATTGCCACCAAGTTTGAAGTGAATCTGGCTGGCAGTTTTGGAAAAGAAGTTGATTATTGACGACGGACGACGACGAGGGACTAATTAAGGACCATCAGATAAGCTCAGCTAATGAAAAGTCAGCAGAGCTAAAAATAAAAAAATCAATGGGGCGTGAATGTTTGAACAAATCTGGTTGAGACGTATCCAAATTAGACAGTGCCATTACCATATCCGAACCGTAGTCCTAATTAAACAAATCCTAAGTCAATTCCGACCAAAGGCAATGTTCCTTGGTATGTTTAGCTGAATCACATACATGTTTAAGGTACATTGCCACCAAGTTTTAAGTCAGTCTGGTTGACGGAAAAGTACCGAATTGAATAAATCCTTAAAAATCAGGGATCCACAGCATTGCCACCTGCTGAACAACCTTGTTTGACCCTTAATTCCACAAGGAACATATCCAAGTTCCAGCTTAACCTGAGTGACGGTTCTGTAGAAAATGTCAAAAATAGCAAAAACACATAAAAAGTCATTAAAAATTATAACAAAAATGCAGCACCACCTGTTGAGCAAACTAAGCACCAGGCGTGCCTAGAAGTGTTCCTATGTGATTTCAAAGCAATTGGGTGAGGGTTTTCAGAGAAAAATTTTTAACATTGCCTCCCAAAAATACAAAAAAAAAAAAAGAAATACAAAAATCCCTGGGGCGTGACCATTTTAACAAACTGGGTAGAAATACACCCAAAGTACATTGCCACCTAGTTTGAAGTGAATATGGCTGACGGTTTTGGAGAAGAAGTCAACTGTTGACAACAGAGGACAGACAACGACAGACGAAGGACCCTAAGATAAGCTCAGCTACTGACAAGTCAGCTGAGCTAAAAAGTATTGCTTCCGTAGCTACCACTGTGGTTAATTTAGTGTAAACTAGACATGCCTTCCAGGCAAGAGTTGGCTGAAGGGTCCGCCGTTTGCCCAAATTAGGTAATGGTGACACCAAAATTGAATCAGTTCATCTTAGTATGCTAGATAACCAAACTGCCAAATTTGAGCAAAATACATTGGAACATTCTGGAGATACTGCAGTAACGAGCCCTAACGAGCCTGTGATTAGGCTGCCATTTGCTCAACTTAGGTCATGGTGACACCAAAATTTACTTAGTTCATCTTCGTATGATAGATAAGCATGCTGCTAAATTTGAGCAAAATGCTTTGGAGCATTCTGGAGTTATTGTGGTAACGAGCCCGAACGAGCATGTAATTAGGCTGCCATTTGCTCAAAATAGATTACGTCATCGTGACACCAAAACCTAATCCGTTCATCTTGCCAGGTCAGGTATGGATATTATCAAATATGAGCAAAATGCATGGAGGTATTCTGTAGTTTACACGGTAACGAGAATGTGCACATCCGGACGGACAGATGTCCAGACAGACGGACGGACAGACAACCCGAAATCAGAAAGGGTCCCCCCTATGGTACGGACCCTTAAGAACAACCAGTATTTTATGCTTACCTAACAATATTTTTAGCAGAATCTTGTTGATGAAGTCTGTCATTATGCTCAATGCCACTGGTATTGATAGTGTAAATTCTATACAGTTAGTTTACCCAAAAAGATTTCATTCATGCAATGTATCTTTGATGGAAGACAAGTTCCTGGCAGAGATGAGTACATGTTTCAATGGCAAAAATTGTTTTTCTTTGGTTTTCATGGCAACCAATGAAAGTAAAGGTAAAATTTAAGAATAAAAAGTACAATTGCATTACATTTCCCACTTTATCTGATATATCAACTCCATTCCTTTTCATAAACGCAGTATAATAGAAATGTACTTATAAACATTTTTTGACAAATTTGGAACCAAGAAGTCTCCACGGCAACTTGAATGACATTACCAAACTGTCACATTTTGCAATTATACAAGAACAGGAGGTCAATGTGACTGTATCACAAGTATTTCATTATTTTCTTTCATGGTTACCATAGCAAATAACTGCAATTCTTGTACAGTTGAACTCCAAGATACCATATATAGTTAACCATAGTTCAATATAATTTCATATTTCAAATCATTACGTTTATATAGGTAGAATATAACAATAATCCATTTTAGTGAAATTGACAGAAAACACGTTTGTGCTATAACTTTAATACGATACAAGTTACCACTTTATGATTATATATCAAATATATGCACAATGTAGCCTATAGAGGTGCTTAATAGGAAACAAATTTAAAAGAAAACACTGTCCACCATTGGCTGTCATAGTTTCCATTGTTATGTTTAGGTTGATATAGCCTACATCAAAATTTTCATATGAAATGAGTAAAATAGACTAAAACATTTACTCTTATTAAGTTGAGGTTAGAGAGTGACAGGTTAGGATAAGGACTACAGAGCTTGAACTATGGAATAGGTTATTGATCACTGGAAACTGGTTCTAAACAAAAAGTCTCAAATGTAATAGAATGGTAAACAAAACAGTGTCTGCATCAGGGGACGTTCAGAGAAGGCCTACACTAATTGTCAAACCAACCTATAGGGCCAACATTTCCCCACTAAGCTAAGATAAAGCAGCAATGACATTTTATGCATACATACAAATATCACATCTGAGTAGTTTCCTGTAAGATTGAGTATGCCACTATAGTCTTTGTCAAATTTATATATTCAAAAATATGCGTCACTTTAAGACATAGTTACAGAATATGATAATTTTGGATATTATCATTCAATCCATTAATGTACAATGGTAATGTACCTGATGATGTACAGTACAGCCACTATCACAGAATGACCAAGTACCTGTATACATACAAATTGATCAGGGGTCGGATTTGATTTAACGGAACTTTTGCAACAGATATACCATATCCCCACACATTAAAGCGCATGCGCGTATGGATGAAGAGGCTCATAGCGTACGAATATAGAGCATGCTCTTAAAAATGGGCAAAATTATTTCGAAAAATTTGCAATACATTATATATCTGTCCATATGCATATGAACAGCTGCTCAATATATATTAACTAATGGGTGGGGAAGTATTGAATAACAAAGCCCGTGTTGCCATGCAAACAACCAGAATAATTCACATTTCAGGCATCTATGCCCTGGTAACATCATAACTCAGTGGTTTGTATTTTTTTTAAGAAACAAGTGATGCTGAAGAATAGGAATGCTGTTATTTATGTACCTGAATGAGAATCACTTTTATAAATTTCAAAATTCTGCTTCTGCTGTTCATTGCAATGGAATGCAAGTTTTTTTTTATTAATAATTAGTTGCCATGGCAACCAGCTGTGACTTAGACTGATAGGACAACTGATTTGAAAGTGTTGATGCAATCTACAGCAAAACTTGGTACAGGTCTTACATATATTTAGTTCACAGGGACAAGAATGGAGTTATAGCGGTATGAAGGATGTCTTACATGGTTGCTAGGCAACTGCGGCTAGGGAACTTTTTTTTCAAATTAATGCATATATCAAATACAAAATGACTTAGATGAATTATTTGCTCATAATTTTAGTGCTGGAATACCTTATTTATATTTTAATTTTAAGTCTGATGATTGAGATTAGATCATATTTTTCATTCTGGAAACAAGCTTCTAATGCAATATATGATTTTTTTGCAATATCGGTAATCTTTATCTTGCCATGGCAACTGATTGTTGACAAATGTTATGTCAAATCAGTATTTTATTAATTTTCTTCATGTCTGGCATATTTTATGTAAAATTATGAAGTGATCACTTTGACACTTACAAAGTTGCAACAGTGATATTGCCCTGATAACACAAAAATTCAAATCTGTTGTCATAGTAACCAGTAAAAACACATTTTGACAATAAAATTGATGGTCACTCCGCCTCACCTTAAACTTCTAGTTATTATGTTTCGATTGATACCAAATTTAGCTCGGTGTTTTCAAGTTTTAAAAAAAAAAATCTACTCATAGTATTATCACATGTATCATTGCTCAGCAGTTTGCAACACGGTTGATAATGCGTGTCCAATATCAACAAAAATATGCTTTTGAATAATCTTGACATTTGGAAACAATACAAAAAAACCTGACCCATATTCATAAATCGCAAACCCAACAATGACAGCAAAGCAAGAACGTTGCCAGGTGACCACAAAACACTTCTCCTTAACTCAATTTACATCAAATTTAGTGGAAAAAGAATCTCTTTACATTTTAACGGCACATTTGATGAAAAGTACTCCTAAAATTCGAAGCTAGAAACAAGCTTCTGATGTTTGATTACAAATTTATGTGATTTTTAGTAACATTCCGTTGCCATGGCAACCAATTTTTGACACTTACATTCTCAAACTGGTTTCTTAGGAAACGCCTGTATAGTAGGTACGTTGATGTAAAGTTGTAAAGTGTTACCTTGTATTTTCATCATGTAATGGTTAAAATGTGTTTTACCCTGGATTACTACAAAAATAAATGTCGTTAGCACTGGCCATATGACTAATTGCAATATTCACAAAAATCTGCTCGTTTTGAGTTATGTAAACATTCGCAAGAACGTTGCTAGGCGACCCAAAACACTCTTAACACTAATAAACAACTTTTTAATGTTTAATTGCAAATTTACTCACACTGGTAAACAAGATGGCCACAACAAAACGATGTACATGATTATATGTATGCATGTAAAGTTTGGGAGGTCCAGAGCCAAGTGGTGAAAATAAAGGTTCAAGCTACCTAGAAGAGGGACTCCACATGGGACTACCCTGCCATGAACTTTGGACTTTATTGACTACACCAATATTTATAATGGTAATCTGTCACATACATACATACATACAAACAACAAGGAGAACAATAACAACATTGAAATGAAATACGATGGGATACACAGTACACATACACAAATACAACAAACAATTATATATTATGAAGCAATTAAGCGAGTAGAAGAAAAAAATAGATAAAGGTAATTTGATGTCATAGAGGTCCGTTGATGTCTGTACATTCTTTTAGGTAAAAACCAAATTTTGAAATCAATTCTGTATCGTTTAAACTCATTATGAATATAAATAAGTGTTCATCGTCAAAGCTAACTAAGTTAAAAATCTGTTTTACTTCGCTCAAAAATTTGTTTCTGGGAGTTGTAAATTTAGAACATTTTAAGACATAGTGTTTTTCATTTTCGATTTCTTTGCAAATATCACAAACTCTGGGTGACAGGAATTTTGTTTGGTCTTTTGTGGCGTCCAGCTTCAATACTTAAATTATGTGCACTTATGCGAAGGCGGGTAATATATTTGCCTATATCGAAATCTTTTATCTGGTGAAGGTATAATTCTAAATTGAAATCCGTTTTAAAAAGAGTATACGTTCGCAATTTTTGGTCTTGATCACCTTGAGAATTTAAATCTTGCCCCCACTGAGTACAGAATTTACTTTTGATTGCTGATTTGAATAGTTTTGAAGGGTATATGCCTGAACTGTTTCCTTGATTATGCCAAATTTCTTCAAGATTTAAACCTAGAAATGTATTTTCGGTAGTACTGACCCATTGAGAAGATAGATCAGTAGGGAAGTCTAGATTACACAAATAACAGTCGTACAATAAGCTGTCGGGTGACATATTTGTTATTCGGAAGAAGTTTTTACACACTAGGTTGATAATTTTTAAGGAAAGGGGTGTTTTGCCAGGTTCACTTAAAACAGCAACGTTAGAAGCTTTCGATGAACACCTAGACAATATTTTAAGTAACTCATATATAACCTTTCGTAGCTTAGTTTGTAATACCCAGATAGGTTGTTGTTTAGGAATGTTTTTTCAGGTGATATTGTATAGGCACCCCATGTTTCACTTGCATAAAGTAATATTGGAGATATAAGTTTGTCAAACAAACTTAGGCTTTGTTTAATGCTTGTTTTATCGATTGGAAGGACACGTTTTAATCTTCCAAGTGCTTTTGTAATGCATTTTTGACTACGTTTTAATGATTTGAGGCCTAATGTCACTTGCTTCTGGCTGATGTTTAACATTTGAACCAATGTACTTACTATATTTGGAAATTCAACTCTTAGTTTATCTCCTTTAAAACAACATCATGTCTTTAACTACATGCCTAAAACACATCGAATTATATAATCATGTTGTTTAGATTCTTATTGATGGTCATTTTAGGCCTAGAGGGCTTTTCTGATGGATTGATGTTGGTGTTGGTGTCGCTTTGTGGACTTATATGGATGATGATCATTGTTGAGATGGTGGTTGCAAGTAGTACCTTTTTCAATACGGAATTTTATTGAAATTTTCAACAAGTTAAGAACCTCCATTTACAAATTCTCTGATGTGCTGCAAAATTTGGTCCCTTTTCATAAATTGTATGGTCCTGTATATGCATGAATGGTGCAACTGTTCAAGCCAATTTACTGAAATAGGCCTATAATTTCAAACAAAACTTTTTGCATTCAGTCATGTGAAAACTAGATAAAGTTTTTTCCCCCTATGGACCTTTGCACTTACGTTTTGGTCTCTTTTGGGTAAATACGAACTATAAATTTATATGTTTCAACAATACATACCAAGGAACATTGCCTTTGGTCGGAATTGACTTAGATTTGTTTCGTTAGGACTACGGTTTGGATATGGTAATGACACTGTCTAATTTGTTTGCTTTTACACATAATCTTTTAATAGCATTCTCAAAAGACCCATTTAATGAAATTTCAATACCAAGATAAGTATAGCTACTAACATTTTCTAACAGTTTATTGCCAATAAAGACACTCTTTTTAATCTTTCTGCCAGATTTGTTAAAGATCATTATTTTTTATTTCTTAACATTAAAGTCTAGCTTCAAGTCGAGACAGTAATTATAAAGTTTATTCAGACCAGTTTGAAGTCCTTTTTCTGTTTCAGAAAGCAAAATTAGATCGTCTGCATATAACAAACAACTGATTTGTTTATTTCTTAATGTTACTGGATCGCAAGTTTGGTCAAATAATTTGGGGATATCGTTGATGTATAAATTAAATAATGTAGAGCTTAACACGCATCCTTGCTTTACCCCTCTTTGTACAGGTATTTCGTCGGAAATTCCTCTACTAAACCGTATTTGAGTAACTGAACTTTGATACATATTCTTTATAATATTATAGGCGTAACCATTTATTCTTTAATTCATTAGTTTATACAGAAGTCCATCATGCCAAATGGTATCGAAAGCCTTCTGGAAATCGATAAAAACAAGCACAAAGAAATTTCTTTTTTCCCAAAACCTTAGTATATTTGTCTATTAACGTGCGCAGAGCAAAAATATGATCACTTGTCCTACAATTTTTCTTGAAACCAATTTGGAATTCGTTAGATATTCCGTTTTCATTGAGATATTTCACAAGATGTTCATTAATAGTTGAACAAAATAACTTTGCTGTGCAACTGTTCAAGGATATACCACGATACATGTTCAAGTCTTTTGACGATCCACCTTTGTGTAGTAAGATAAAAAGACTGCTTTTCCAGATTTTGGGAAAGAAACCAGACGAGAATATTTTATTAAACATTTTAATCAAGATCGGAATTAAAATATGTTTACCAACTTTTAGCATTTCACCTACAATTCCGTCCTTGCCACGGGATTTGCCTATTTTTGGTTGTCAATTGCTATGGACAATTCACTCTGGGAAATTCTATAGTCAAGGGTTGAGAATGATATATTTTGATCTGAATTAAGAAAGTTTTGGACTAATTTATTTATATTTTGGAAATGTGATTCTTCATCCCGTCTACTCAGTTTAGTAAAATGGGTAAACCATTCTCGAGGATCGATATTTTCACATGGGTTTGATTTCACTTTTGTAACATTTTCAAGCTCTTGTATTAGATTCCAATATTCTTTCGGGTTTCTTTCCCATATATTATCTCAAGTATGTAATATTTTATTTCGAAATTCTTTTTCGTTTGTTTTGCTTTGCAATCGAAATCTTTTTCTTGTTGCATAATATGTTTTACGAAGACAATAGTCATTTGGTTTCTTGGATAATTGCTTAGCCATTTTTTTACCTTGTAATATAGATTATAGGTTTTTTTACAAGCATATTTTGGCAAATGCTTTTTTCAATGATTTAAACTACGTTTTGTTTTTATTGATAATTTACTAGCTTTAGATAAATTGTTGAAATCAGACACCATGTTATCAATATGATATCTCTCTTCTACTCCATAATCTCCGTTATCAATGGTCATAATCTGATGTATGTCATTTTTGCAAAGAGATGTTAATGCCATTTTGAATTGGTCATTACGTTGTTTGTTCCATACAAAGGAAGAGGGGAGAGGATTAAGTTCATGCTATTATTCCTAAGGTAAAAAATCTTGGTCGAGTTAACAATTAAGTCAAATGTTAGGCTACAATGGTCTGATAGCCAGTTTGTTTCACCAACTTGCATGCTGTTAATTTCGGAAAATAAACTGTGGTCTGCTAAGACATAATCTATACAGGTGGGCTGCTTGGCATTGTGACGATAGCAAGTGTAATTATCGATAATATTCCCTATTTTGCGACCATTTACTATTTGTAGTCCAGATGATATGCACAGGTCCAATAAACTCTTTCCGTAACTATTCTCTTTTCGGATGTCCATGTTCGAACGATTTAGTGGTACATCATGAAAGTTGTCATCTGGGAGTGGAATAAGATCAGAATCAGCTTTGGTAGAAATTACATAGTCATTTTCGGTACCTGTAGCAGCATTGAAGTCGCCCATGAATACGCATTTGCCCCCATCAAGTGCATATTTACAAATCTCGGCTAATAATGTTTAAAAAATATCAGTTTCACTTGTGTATAATGAATTCACAGGTGGCACATAAACAGTGCCAATATAAATATCTTTTGATAACTTTAAGAAGGACTTTTTGAGTTTAATCCAAATAATATCAGGGTGTTTTATGGGAATAAATTCAATACCAGTTTTAATATTCTGTTTTATGTAAACTGCTATTCCACCTGAAAATTTCGTGCTATTTTTTTACTTTGGACGGGTACTTTTGTGAAGTATGTACCCTGGGACTTCCATATCTGCATCGGGACCAGCATGAGTTTCTGTCAAACCAAATATATCAAATTTACTAAGGTATTGTATAAAATCTGTATCTGCAAATTTGGAGACAGATTGGCCACAAACATTATGTTTATGACCATGGATGTTCCAAGTCATAATATCTAGTGTACACACACTGTTCATGGTTAATTCAGTTTGATACAATATTGAGGACAGCAGTGGGCTAGGTGGTTGGGTATTGACGTCGTAGTCGTGGTCCTGATGTCGTTTGGTTTTGATCATATCTGCTGTTCCTTTGCCTTCTCAAGTTGGGCTATATCTTGTATTTAATATTTGCCGCGAGTAACCGGCTGCCTTGATCATTAGGATCTGTTTTGTCACGGTACAAGTCACGTCGTTGTTTGTTTTGTCTCATGAAGCTGTTGTAGTTTTCGCACATCTCTACTCCATCCTTGTTATTTGCTTTCAGTTTTATCATTGAATTTGTTGCTTGGACTTTCAGATCCATCTCAGCATCAACAAACCATGGTAGAGCAGTCGAGATGATAACGCGATTGGTTATGCCGGCAGCTTTTATGAACTCGGCTATATTCACAATTTCTGTAGCCACTGTGTCTGGCGACGCATGTTTTTATATCGTTTGTTACTAGATGTAGGACGACCGTGTCGTATTTTTCAGTCCCAGTAGCTAAATATTCTCTCGCTTCATTTGAAGTGTAGGCTATTTGTTCTGTCACAATGTGGGTACTTTGTGGTAGAATTCTAGATGGATCTAAATTCTTCTTCATATGCGAATGGCCTAACAGCAGAACTTTTGATTTATCTTTTGTCTCTTGTTCATATGTTGTATCTGTATCGGGCTTTTGACCATTACTCGCATTAGAGATTTTTTTTTTTTTTTTTTTTTTTTTTTTTGCTGAGTTTTTGGCAACTACTTTATTCCATGGAGTGGTGCCAGCATCGGTACCTTGGGCATGAAGTTGGCACTGCAATGTCTGTTCTTTAGCAGCTGTTACTTCGTCCCTAAGACTAAGTATTTTAGTGTTAAGTGTATCTATTTCCCCATTCTTTCGAGTCAGAGTTTGATGAAGTTTGTCTAGTTCTTCTTGCATGCTGGTTCGCACTTTTTTACGAGTACTTATTTCACTGTCTAATTCCTGATATAAATCTCTGATCCTTTGTTCATACTTGTAACGCGCCAGAAGATCGCCAAAAGTTTGTTCTTGGTCAGGAAGCTTTTTTAATTCACCTGCTTGCCCCCTTGTTGCTTTAGTCTCGTCATTGTTCTTTTTTTCTGCGACTAGCTTGCTATTTTCTTGCTTTAGTTGTTTGATTTCTTCATTTTTTATGGCATTTTCATTGCGCGCATTGTTAAGTTCTTTGGCCAGGCTTTCCATTTTTAAAGTCAAAGTTTGATCTGCATACCCTTTGGTCTGTTCTACAAGTTGCGTTTCTAGTGTCTGTAACAAATTTTTCATATCCCCATACCATTTTTCTAGTGTTTCTGAAGATACAGAATTTTCGGATGGTTTATTAGCCATGTACTGTCGGCAAAATTGCGGGTCTTTCATGATCTGTTTTACATTGTCAGGGGTCCTGCGACACGATCTGCAACAATAACTGGTCCCCATGTCATTTTCCTTTTCACCTATGCACTGGAAATGATACCACCCCATACACAATATGCATTGGATCATGTTTTGTTCTTTAAATTCTCTGTTAAAAACACATGACGATAGGCAATACTGGACTTCTGAACTACCTTTTTTGTTTGTCGTTTTCACTTTTTTAGGTTGTGTTTGTGTTGACGTTCTAGCCGAATTAGCAGTTTTGTTAATTTTGCTTTTCTTTGGCTTGCCGTCATTTAGAGTCTTTTGTCTCGTTGATCTGCGCGTTGAGTTTTTCTGTGTGAGAGGCACTGGTGAATTGGTGTTTTTGTTTGTTTCATCTTGGGTGTCAACAACTTTGGGTGCGTTCAGCAATACGTCGGCCTCAGGTGTATTGACAGGAAGAGCTGTAAATTTTTCTTTTTATTTTTCAGGACTGAACTTTTCTCTCAAAGCTTCTCTTAATTTTTGTCCCAGCTACCTTGGCGTATTGGCCAACTGTTTCATTAAAGATTTGGGGGATGTTTCTTGTTTGTCTTCTCCGGGATCTTTGTCAGACATGATCTCTGTTTACTGGATACACAGTATAGTTAACGTACCAAATGTCAATATGGCTGGACACCTGTGTAGGCGGGAAAGTAAGAAAATACAAAACTTACTTTGCGTAGATTATTCTCACCGAATTCACCAAAATTCGAATCTTGTACTACCTCTATGGGTTCCTACACTTGATGACCAATAAGATTTTTCTGGGAATCCATAAATTAAAAAAGAATCGTGGTTTGAACGATGCCCGTCATGAATTGACTCCATGCCTCTCAAAGCGCCACCTATGGAAGCTGAAGACCAACCATTCGTGTCTGATAATCTTACCAGGACAGTCCATCCGGGACAAGCTGCGGCTGCCTCCCACACTCCAACAAGGACGAGGAAACAAAATGTCAAAGTTATCTTGGTGCCGGGAACCTGTTTGAGACAAACTCCAATTACCCAGTTTACCACCGAAATGTGCAAGCTGGCAATGTCACTACCGGTACCCCGGGAAGGGGAAGACGAGGTCCAAAACGTAATAAAACGGATTCAGTTAAGAATCGGAACAAGCCGTGTAGCAACCTGAGCTCATTGTTCGACGAGCTGGACATTGAGGTGTTTTCTGGTTGAACTATGTTTACTCCTCCTTCAGACGTTTCACCTCTGTGAAGCCCAGGGCAACCCACGCCTCCGACAAAACAAAAGTTACCATGGGTTAGGCCCACCTATTGTTCTGTGGTAAGGTCTATCCAGTTACATCGTTAGTTTCCTTCCAAACAAAATATAAACAACTTAAAAGCTTTCTATCGAACTGATGATAGTTGCGTTGGATATTTTCGCTCGCTCTTGGGGTCCCCATCGAGATGTAGCCTTGATTCATACCAATTCAGGGTTCTTCGTGTGTTGTCTAGGCCTATATCGTAATTTCCACTGAATTTACGTAGAAATTACTTATAGGCCTATGTTTAATATTTCAGACTAAACTGATTGGCCTTAGTTTTAAAACAATTTTCACACGAATAAGAGATTGGTGCTATATGAGAGTCGAAATTACTTAACTGTGTGGCCATTGTCTATAATTATGCTCATTATGTGTGCCTGAAATATTGAAAATTTCATGTAGGCCTAATTTCCAAGGAAACCTCTTGGAAATTACTGTTAACCTCACTTAGAGTCATTGACCCAAATGTGCATGCTAATCTCCATGACTTCGAGAACTTATTATTTCCCAAATGTCTCTATTACTTCAGGGACTTGTAAGGGACCGACCATTTGATACTGGGGGGGGGGGGGGGAGCTATGCATTTTATTGAAAAAAAATATGTACGTCCCAATATTGCTGAAAAAAAAATGTCCTTCGTAGTGTCACCTGAAAAAAATAAAGTACGTCATTCCTCTCTAAAAAATACTGCTTTAATAAAACTTGGAATCCCCCAAGTTATTCCTTTATTACATAACATACCGGTATCTTTATTACATGTGATGGAGACCTCAAATCTACCTATTCACACTCACTGACCTAAATCGGTACAGTTATCTTGCACCCCGTGACCTCAGTACCACGGATGGTTAGAAAGTTCTCAAACAACCAAATTTGGTTGAAATTTTCTTCTTACCTGTCCTCCCAGACAGGTAGGCCGGTTTGATTGGACAGTCGAGCAACGTTCGCACAACACACTAACCAATTTACGTTGGAAACGTGGTGTTACGTCCAATATAAATAGTACGTGCGGTTGACCGTTACTTCAGTAGCTGATGAGCCTAGTCATCGGCGAAACCGGTCCTACTACTGATCCTCTTAGGATCCCAACTTGACTTTGCTTTTTAGCCTGGCCGAGTGAAACATTGCTTTAATAAAAAGATAGTATCAATAGTGGCATTTAGATTTTTTATATACGTACTTGTATGATTCTCGAAATATTTGATACATCCACGTTCCTATTCTCGTTTTGGCTAACCAAGAAAAAAACTGTTTATTTTCCCATCAAATTCCGTGTATTAGTGGGTCAATAGCTTTCCTTGAGAACTTGGGAGCCCACCATTTGTTGCGAAATGCCAATTTGAATGACCCAGAAGCGTGATCTTGTTCCATTGCTTTACAGGCTATATACATTGTGCAGATTATTCTGTAACCCAGTATGGATATGGCAATTCTATACATGTAAATGCAGAATATCAAATTATTAAGGAGAGTCCTGCAGTCATCACTCCACCTATTTGAGACTTAGAGTAAATATCATAAAATATCTAAATATTAATACGAGAAGGATTTTCACAATGCTGATAAAGTTTTAATTTCACACGGCCACTCAGGTATCAATACCCTGTCCCCAGCAAAAGAAATGTGAAGCATCAATTGTTAAATAGTTCTTAATTAATTGACGGCAATGACAGTAATTTTAGCATTTTAATAGTACTATCCTGGTTTGGAAAGACACGTTGATAAAATTATCAATCTTGAATTTTCTTCCATTGGATACTATTGCATGGGGAATGTATGTACATTACTTTCAAACCAAGTGCCCGTAGACTTCCATCGACTTTCATCAGTCTACAATAGTCTTTTATCATGTGACAAGCCTCCCCATAGGGGTGAGAGGTCATACGATCTTCAGAGCTGAAAAAAACATGGTGGATGCCAGTTAAAGGCTTCTCAAAAAGGAAAACAAAGTTCCTTTGAGTAGGGGTTCAATTCACATTTCACAAGTGCCTCTATTCAGTTAGAGTAGACTCTGCCAAAGGTGACTATATCATGCACTCAATCAACTCAACAAAATATAAGAGATTTGGTAGATAAGTTTTTAGCACTTTATTGCAGTAACTTGCATAAATTAGTCTTCACGTAATGCACATATGCATAGTATGAATAAAAATCAAAATTGTATGTGAATGACTTAGATCAGGTTGCTATTATCAAGCCATCTGTTTGATACATCCAGGTGCTTGAACAAATCAAAATGGTCAATTGGTTGCAAGCATTTACGAGAATGGTAGGAAAATACAATATTTAATATGAATTTGGCTCGATAATCTTGTAATTCCTATACATTTGGGCCCGAAAACTTCCGTCAATAATAGTAACAAAAACCTGTTTAATTCTTGGGCTCTAGAGCACCCATGGGTGGCCAAGACATAAATAACTGCAATCAACCCTTTCAGTACCACATTTGGACGTCGAATGAGTCAACAGCTTTCCATGGCGTGGTCTGGGCGCAATGCGCCCAGGGCATGCCAAAGAAAGCTGTCGACTCAATCTTCCTTCAGGGGTTCACGGTTGGCAGAGCGACCACGCTCTTGCCTTCCACCTCTGCGACCTGTGTTCAAATCCCGGCCTTGGCAGCATGTGGTTGGAGTTAACTACCTCTCCGATCGTGAACGGTGGCTTCCCCCGAGATCTTCGGTTTCCTCCACCAATAAAAGGTAGAAAAGTATATGCCAACATCTCTGCCTTGGAGAGGGATTAATATAGGCTTTGCCAGATTCCCAATCCATGTAAAACACATGTGTCTATACTTTTCCTTCAGGGCGGAATGAGTTAATACCATATTTTCTGAACTGGTTCATCCAGATTGGGTATATATTTATTAACAGAAAAACTATATTTACTAAACTAGTTCATCTAGATTGGGTGCCGACCACAATTAGCTGGTGGCTTGGCAGGATACATATAGGTGTGGATATGAAGAAATAACAATAAGAAACACTACTTTTTCAGAATGTCACTTTATTTTGGCAGAATCCAAAGTACACAAAAACATTGGATATAAATACAATACTGCTTAATATATTAGCATGTTTCAACTATATATATATATATATGAAGAAACATACAGTATTTTGGTTGCGCAAATAAGAATACATGTTTGTGTTGATCATGTTGAATAGACAAGATACTGAATTATCATATTTTCAGTAATAATAAGCAGAATTGATTGGTTTGTTATTCCAAAATATAAAACCACACTCAGTATCTCATGCAGCAAACACCTGGTATTTTCATCAAACAGGTGATACGGTTTATATCGATATTGTTTTAGCGAGCGAGCCTTGCTTTCGAGAGCTAGCAGAAAAGTTTGTGCAGCACGAAAATCAAACAGGTGATACGGTTTATATCACGGTTTAGCAGGCGAGCAACATAATTATTACTAAAAATACGATAAAATCTTTATCACAGGCTAGCTTCACGTAGTACAGAGTTTTACTTGGCCTTAGTCAGCCATAGCACATATGAGCTTCGCCCTATGTGGTATGGCTGGCAAAGTCAGGTTTAACTCCGTACTATGTTCAGCAAACCTGTGGTAGTTGATAGTACCATAGTTCACTGGTAAACATAAAATGCACAAATTAATGTCTCCTTTATGCCTTCAATATACAGTAAAACCTCCCTATACCGAACACCCTTGGGACCAGAAAAAAGTGTTCGGTATAGTTAGGTGTTCGGTATAGGGAGGTCTGCTTACATTGGAAGTATATACTTGGGACCAAGAAATGATGTTCAGTATAGAGAGGTGTTCAGTATATGGAGGTGTTCGGTGAGAGAGGTTTTACTGTACAATATTAATTTTCCAAAATACCAAAGAGTCAGAGTCAGAGTCAGAGCAGTTTTATTTGACCAAAAGAAAAAAGTAGCATAGTACAATGCAGCAATGCAATAACGAGGTCAGGATGACCCCAGCTAAGGATGCATAGATCCGCTAACGCTGGGGCCACCTGTGGTGTGTTTAAACAAAATTTCAACATTGCAACTCCAGATAACTTCAAATAACCAAAAGACAATCGTTTACTGAAACAAGAATATAACAAAGTAAAATGAGAGTTAGTAAGGTATTATGTAACAAATAAACATGAGGGTAAGAAAACATGAATTACATACCATGTATACAATCATTTGTGAATGAAAGCAGTCAAACATATACAATGGTAGAAAATAATAAAATAATCTGATCATTGATTGCAGACATGGCAATCAGTAATGGTGCAAATGTCGGAATATTGAGAGATTAAATATGATTTAAGATATAGAGAAAAACCAGAGTATGAATGAGTGTTTATCTTGTCTTTTACAAAATTAGGTGTGTTATCAAGTACTGTGGGGATAAAGACTCGGATGCGTTTTTTAGTAAGATTGTGGGATGGGACTGGGTAGCGGGGAATATTACGATTGCGGGTAGGATAAGGGTGAGATACAGGTAGAGGTGAGAACATTTGGTTGAAATATCCAGGTAATTCATTTTTACGATATCGGTAAAAGAATTTAAGTGCCCTGGAATGCATCAAATCACCTAATTTGAGAATATTCAATTTTTTAAATAGGGGCTCAGTATGGGCATTGAAACTAGCGAAGCATATTGTACGTATGGCTTGTTTTTGAAGTTTGTTTATCCTATCACATCTATAACCCCAGGCGAGAATTGAGTAGTTGAGATGCGGGAGAAATAGAGAATTGTAGATCGTAAGGAGTGCTTTCAAGGGCAGAAAATTGCGAACTTTACTTAAGAGGCCGACAATTCTGGAGAGTTTAGTTGCGATTTTATTGTTATGATTCTTCCAACTTAAAGTTTCATCAATGAGTACCCCAAGAAAGTCAAAATGGCAAACTTTTTCAATGACTGTGTTGGCAATACGGAAAGTAAAATTTTGGACAATTTTGCGCTGCGGGAATCGGAATATCATGTATTTTGCTTTAGAAATATTCAAAGACAACCTGTTAGCAGACAACCATTTATACACTTTATCTAATTCCAAATTAACATTGGCACATATACGCTCTTCATTTGGAGATGTTGTTTGGTCAAAATAGCATAATGAACTTACTAAAGTAGTATCATCAGCGTAATAAATAGAATCAAATTTAGAAGATGCTTTATGCATGTCATTTACATAAATGAGAAAGAGAAGGGGTCCGAGAATGGACCCCTGTGGAACTCCACAATTCGTTGGTAATAACGGTGAACGCGCGTCATTCAAACAAACATATTGAAATCTATTCTGCAGATAATTTTCAAACCAGTGCAAAGAAAGACCAGTAACACCATAGTAGTTTAATTTCCGAAGAAGGATGTTATGATCGAGAGTATCGAACGCCTTTGACAGGTCTAAGAAAATAGCAACGGGTAATTCCCCAGAGTCTAGGACTTTATGAATTCTATCAACGAATTCAAGAGCAGCCGTTTCTGTTGAGTGTAATTTCCGAAAGCCATGCTGGCTTAAGTGGAGTAAAGAATGTGTAATAAAGTATGAATAAAGTTGGTTGTAAGCAACTTTCTCAAAGATTTTAGAGAAAGCTGGTAAAAGAGATATAGGCCTATAGTTATCAAGAGTTTGTTCATCATCCTTTTTATATACAGGCATCACTTTCGCAATTTTCAGTTTATCTGGAAAAATTCCAGTGTTGAATGATTGATTAATAATGCGAGTTAGAGGAAAAGCTAAAGGACCACTAACGTATTTTAAGAGTTTTACAGAAATATCATCATGTCCCGTACTAGTTTTAGGTTTTAATTTGTTAATAGTTATCTCAATATCGCTTGCAGTTACCGGGGAGAAAGAAAACCTATGCTCAATTTGGTCAGTCAGATAAATGGAAAAGTCGGTAATATTTCGTGTACTGGCTTTGGTTGCAAGCTTTGAACCAATGCTTGCAAAGAAGGAATTAAAACGTTCGGCAATTTCACATTTGCTTGTTACCTTTAAGTTGTTTATGATGAAGAAAGAAGGGAAATCTTTTTTATTTTTATTCATATGAAGAACGGATCTTATTACGTCCCAAGTCTTTTTGGTATCATTTTTAAAGTTTTCAAATTGACGACAATAATATTCTTTCTTTAAGGAACGGATATTACGGTCAAGTATTTGATTATACACTCTTAAGTTATGTTTACGGGTATAATACAAAGGTGTATCAATCATAGTACATTTGAGTGATTTATATAAATTATCTCGAAATTTAAGAGATCTTAGTATACCGTTTGTTATCCAGGGGGATCGCTTATGTTTGTATTTGTTAAACTTGACAGTTTTGACCGGAAGGTGTTTATTTTTAGCATGTATGACAACATTTTGTAGTTTATTGTAATTTATGTTAGGATCAGCATGTGTTTCGGAATCTAAGACCATTGTGAAGTTAATACTACTGAGCTCCTGTACAAAATTTTGTATAGACTGACTATCTTTGCTTTCGACTTGAATGTATTTTGGTGGATGTTGCAGATTTAGCTTTTGATCCAAACAGATAAAATAAGGTAAATGGTCTGACAGGTTCGATACAATAACACCAGATAAACTAGCCTTTTTCGAATGGGAAAGGTTGCAGAAAATATTGTCAATTAAAGTTGCCCGTCTCATTGAAAACCGGGTTGGTAATGTAATATGTGGCCAAAAGGCATTATTCAGCATACAGTCCAGAAATTCAGAATATTTCGCTCTTAGGTTAATTCTTAACAAATCAATGTTTAAATCTCCAAGAAAAAGCTTATCAGATCGTTCTTCTGCAAGTGAGGATAAGATTGGCGCAATGTTATTAACAAAGTTCAAAATGTCCTCATTTTTGTCACGAGGTGGCCGGTAAATGTTACACAATGTTACTTTTTGCTGTAATCCGTTTCCAAAAACATCAATAAATTGACCTTCCCAACTGGCATTCGGAGAATATATTTCTCGAGTCTTAAACTGAAAATCTTTGTGTAGATAGATAAGCAACCCGCTATGAGAGCTACAAGAGGCTCCAAGAGCGATTGGTACATAATTATCAAGCATATACAGACTGGTGTCGGGTACAGGGCCTTCAAGCCAGGTTTCCTGGATACAAATAGCGCTGAAGGCAAAATTACTGGTATATAATTCATTTACCATTGCTTGAAGCTTGTCAAATTTGGAATTCAAACATTGAATATTAAGACTTAATACGGAGAAGTTCTGAGAAAATGAATGGACATATTCGGCAAGATCATTTACATTTACATAAGGGGAATCGGCAACAATCGAAATAGCATTATCAACGTCATCTGCATTTTGCAATAAATCATTCAGATTATTTTTAGTAACGCCACCGAAGTTACGTAACATATTTTCAACTAGATTATCCGTAGCCATAGTATTGTTTCAGAAGGATAGATAGCTGTCTAATAACTATAACATCAAATGCTGCTGGCTGAAAATAGTTGCCATTCTCATAAACAAAAATCCACAAGTAGATCCATTGGTAGCAAGCATGCAGATAGCATTTGCGAGATAACTTAATACATATAATATTGACCACAAAAAATATAGCAATACGCATTACTCCATACCCTATGGCGCTGCCAGGCGTCGGTATATCCCACGCGTATGCATCCACGGTTAAGAACCCGTGAAGTACGGACACTCCCATAGTATAGTATTGTATCAGATAGATAGATACATAGTCTATACAGACATAGTATAATGAAAAATGAAGATGGTTGCTATTCTCACAAGCAAAAATAAAAAAATCCCCGCGTAATAAACTTGCAGACGGCATCTGTGAAATAACACAATACACAATATATTGCCCACGAAAATCTAGCAAAAGACAGTACATGTATAGCGCTGTCATGCGTCGGCACCCCCCGGCATACATTTTTACACATAACTTCAAAAACTTTGTGTCAATACAGTTCCATATTGTATCATACGGACATGTGAAAACGTGAGCAAATACAGGTATTTGAAAACAACAGGGATAGTGTATATCTAAATGTGATACGCCATAATATTTGTTCCAGGGAGGACTCAGGTACTCAGAATAATCATTAGTGAAATATTTACCCTCAGCTGAATTGTGAGTAAGTATTACAAAAAATATGAGCCAAACGCGTGACCCTCTCACGCGTATGATTGTTGAAAAAGAAACCACTTGCAAAGTGAAAATAAAATAGAGTGTTCTGGTGGTGAGCATAAGCTATAATGACGGGGTTTGAGATAAGTTAATGGTAACTTTGATATAAAGTATAACACTACGTCAGCATGTGCTGGATTAAGTAGCCAACGATATAAATAAAAGCTGTCCTTGTGTCGTGTTACAAAGGGTGATCACTCAATAGGTAAAAGACATCGTAGTATCGTGATCCAAAAAGTTAATTGCCAGTTTTTTTCTTGATATACTTGGATACAGTGGGTCGCGTCCTGGGATGGATAGTTGCAGATATGGCCAGCTTTTCAAATATTTGATGGTCGATTTACCTTTGAGATCGGGTGGTAGGTTCCGTCGCTGATCTAGCAGATCTTTCTTCACAGGTCGAAGGACAGGGGGCAGGTCGGGGTTTATCCAGATTTTGTCTGGATGGTTCTTCAAGTTCTTTGCGCCGGCAAGCCAACGATTACGTTGGTCTAGGTCAACAAAACAGATTATCACACTGGCATCCTTGCGTTGGCTGAGCCGATGGCAGGCACTAAATGAGGTTGACTCGGCATCCTCCACTCTTAAGTGATTATTTGCTAAGTTTACACAAGCGAGTTTAGTGTCTTTCACATTTTCCCCCGCAGGCCCCTTCAAGCCATTTATCACCAAGGACCATTTTCGGTCGTGTACGTCCTTGTCTATGATTTTAAGGGTTAACTCGGAAGATACATCCTCAATGTTTTTAGCCACTGGTGGGAGAAAGTTGTTGGAAATAGTATCCACTCTTTCGCTGATGTCCTGGGTACTTGTCTCCAGAGTACTCAGTTGGTCTCGTATTGTTTTAAGTTGATCCTTGACCTCTGTCACTTTTGACTCCAGGCCCTTCATCTCCTCTCTTACAACTGATCTGATAGCGTCCAAATGTTGTGTTTATTTCGTCTTCATTGATTGTACTGTAAATGTTAACCCTAAAGCAGTTCAAGAACATGTGCATCCCACTAACTTCTTCACCAAAAAAAAAAAATATACGTTGAGGTCAGAGGGAAAAAAATTATGTACATCTTGTGTGCATTAAAAAAAAAAAGTACGTTGATACAAAATGCATAGCCCCCCCCCCCCCAAGTATCAAATGGTCGGTCCCTAATGACAATTAGGCTATGTGCATAGGAAATGCGCATTTTTGAAATGAATAAAAAGCTTGTGTGCTACGGCAATACAAATGTTACATTTGTTTGCCGTGTTGTACAGAGCAGAACGGATTTTGTCCAAGATTCGGGTTCAGGTTTGAACATAGATGCCTCGACTATCGATGACAGTGTTGGTTTGTAGAGTCAAACAATTTTGTTGTTGTTTTGTTTTTCAGTCCGTAATATCGGCAACATTTATTGAGTATAGAACAATATAACAACCAATATTATTGTCACCATCGTTAACATTAAGCCAATACCGATTATACGTCACTAAATTTTCTGTCACAAATTTTATGAAAAACATCCTACACATAATTCATTCATTTGACATGCAGGTTTGTCAGAAAGAATAAGTATGCCACGCTGCTCTTCCTTTTTTGCATATGTTTATGCTTCCACATGTTATAATTTTAATTCACGACGGATCGCCATTTTAGGCTTTATTTCTAAAAGCTTTCTCAGCTTGGGAGAGGGGGACCCCCATCCCCTTCGTATCTTCCCTCGGTTAAGTTTTCTCGCAACTTATTGTCCTGGATAAGCTGTCATTATTAGGCCTTCATTTTACGTTTAGTTTATATTTTGTGGCGTCAGACTTCACGTTTTGCCCTCGCCTTGCATTTAGCGTTAATGCTAAATGTGAACATTACATTTTGTGGCTTTACATTTGTGCTCTCTTGTAGCTGTATAGACATGCTGGCATTTGAATAAAAGGTTGGTTTACAAAGAATATGAATCTAGCATCGTTATGTCAATTCACAACACATCGCTCTTTGTCGACGTTGGCAATTAAAGAGTTAAAGGCTGTTCTTGGAGCTCGTTTACAAAATATTGTAGGTAAATTCGTGCAGTTTTAGGTGAAACTTGTATTACCAGGGAACGTAACGCAGGCTTGTGGTAAGCCAATTCAAGGAACATCCGATCTTTAAAATCAATATTTTCTGCAGCAGGCCGAAGTTTGGAGCTGTCAGAAAGCACTTGGAAATAAACTGCTTTATTAACTGAATTCCACCCATATACTCTTTCAATACGCTTGACTATATCTGTGCATTTTTAAATGTGTCACCTTTGGCGTGAGGCCACACTTTTCCCATCAGATTGTTTCCAATCTCCCTTCCAATATACAGGGGAGTGTGACCTTAAGCATCGTTTGCCAAGCGTCTGTCTGAAAATTCCGTTGGGTGCTTGGCTCTGAACTTGAATGGAGTTACGAGCTTAAGTGCGGCATCGATGCATTAGACGTCAATGTGCCAATTTTGCCATAAAAGATTCGGTAAATCTCCCACGCTTTTGTTTTTCTGTCCTTATGGGGGTAAATCGGTGCCAAGGTCCTGACCACAAGGGACTATATAAGTTTGCACAAAGACAAGCATTATTAGTTCTGTGTAATTTGTGTGGAATGAATATTGGTTGGCCAAAGACGGAAAATCAGCCATACACTCCAGAGGCAAACGAAACGATAAATTATTGTAATATTGTATCCCTTTGTTCGAGTAATACAAGCGCTATACTCTATTGTAGCTTGGTTTTAAATGTTTTTAAACATCAGATGTCCAGGTTTCAAACGAGCAATCTTTGGCACCTGTCACCTGACCGCAAATGGACATGCGCACAACCACTGCACATTTGTACATCTCGGTGCACGGCAGAAATTTCCCGCGTGTAAAACCCGTTTATTTTAACACCAGCTTACACCGCAACTGCACTTCAGTTAAACTGGTATTGCAGACTAAGTGGATTACAGTTACCCATCTTCTATGTCCTAGCATACTTTCCGCAAAGGTATTTTGTGATCTAACACATTGAGCCCACACATTTATAAGCCTGTATGAGCACCTGCCCACATGTAAGCCGACATGAGTACCTGCCCACACATGAGCCGGCCTGAGCACATCGCTATTGACGATCCCACTGGCTCTGTTGTTACCATGAATGAATGACCTTAAAGTTAAACACATTGAAAATTGGTCTGAGCAACAGCTAGTTACGTTCAACAGCTCACAAAACTAAATCAATGATCATTAGTGAGAAGCGACGGCCAAGACATCACCCTATGTTCTATTTCAGGGTACTACGCTTTAAGATGTACAACAACACAAACATTTAGGTCTAAATTTTAGTGCAGGTTTGTGATGGTCGCCTCACACAAACTATGTTGTCTGCAAGGTGAGGAATGAATTGGAATAATTAAATTCTTGCAACATATGCGCCGCAGATGCACATTAGAAATATATTTTACCTATATTAGGCCTATTTTTGATTATTGTGATGTGTGTGTGTGTGTGTGTGTGTGTGTGTGTGTGTGTGTGTGTGTGTGTGTGTGTGTGTGTGTGGTGGGTGGGGGTGCACACAGTTTGATGCAGACCTTCTAGAAGATGTTCACCTGGCTGTAGCCCGCGTAGTGACGGGCGCGTCTTGTCCAACAAGTTATGCATTGCTGTACAATGAAACTGGATGGTAGACTGTCTCCAAGATGTCAGGTCGTGGACTTTAATTTTACAAGTACACGCTAAGTTGTAAATTGAATGAAATATTGGCCTTTTACATCTTAGCTTATTTCTCATTAACATTTTTACAGATCATCGTATACTCCCGCATATATTATAGATATTACCATATGTTTAAACAGCTGTCAGGCGAAGATATGCTATCTGGAATGAACCAACAAGACATTCATAGCATTAAAAATTCCTTCACACCCCGATTCTGAAAAAGGTTTCATAAAATTAGGACATGATAGATATAAATATACGTATGCATAGTGGCTCCTTATCTAAGCTAATTATTCAACAAAGACAACCCAGAGCTTCAATATGAATACAATACCTATCAAACCAAACATAATTACTAAATAGAATAGAAAAAGTTCAGATAAGAATAATTTGACTTACCGCGGAACTAGTATGTACCCTTTCTAGCTGGATTAAGTCACATTAGTTCAACCACGTGCCAGTGTATAACTGAGGTAGAAACAAACTGGGGCTCTATAGTCATTCCCGGTGATTATAGAATAAAGTTACAGCCAGGCACCGGTATAAACCTGGGGAATTCGTAACAAGTACTGTAACAATAGACATCCTGTACCAGAAATGTAAAACAAACTCCATGATTGTATTTGTGTCTTTCTGTCCAGAGCCACTTCCTAGTAGTCATTACCCTATTCCGCAGTCTGAACTCTTTACTCTCCATAAGCTAACCTGTCACTGTCTAACCTACACATATAGGGGAGTGCTATTGTCCATATTGCACACGTTTCTCTGTAGAATTTTGTCATAGGCTGTATTAGCCCAAATAAATTGAAGGGTCTTCAGCGGATAACTACTCAGAACATGTTTCAGAGTTTGTACCCGTACATGTCTCTCTGAGTAGCAGCTCCTTGTCTAAGCTAAATATTCAGCAAAGGTAACCCACATAATCATGAATAAATATGAACAAGGCAAATGATGAATTAGCTAAATACGTGACGTTTTGCTTGTAAACGCAGAGCTTTATTTTGAATGAAGAATGCCTGTCAAACCAAACATAATTACTAAATTTGTATAGTACAAGTTCAGATAAGAACAGCTTGACTTACCGCTGAACCAGTATGTACCCTTTCTAGCTGGATAGCTTATCTTAGTTAAACCACCTGCCAGTGTATAACTGAAGTAGAAACAAACTGGGGCATTATATTCAGTCCCAGTGATTGTAAAATAAACAGTTGCAGCTAGACCACCTGTACCAGCAAGGTAAATCCTAACAAGTACTGCACCAGAAATGTAAAACAAACCCCATGATGACACCTGCTCCTCACTTTGAAAGTCTCGAAACGATAAAGCTCCATTTCGCTGCCAACCCTGAGTCAATGTTTCAACATAATGGGTCTGGTTTGTGACATTTGACTAAATACTGTCAAATTTGAGTTATTTTTTGACATGGCGTAAATGTGTACTTAAGCATGTCAGAAAATAATGAAAGTCATTTGCATTCAAGTCAAATACATGTTATCCAAACATAACTTTTCTTAACCAGATTTTAAGCACCATTAGGAATACTTGTAACTGTCGTTGGCCGCTGACACAAAACGTGTAAGTCTAAAATGTCTGAAAGTGAATATTAAAAGAGAATGATGCCAAAAGATAAAATTAGTAGCATCTCAGGCAAGTCTAAAATCTATAAAATTATTGCAGCCAAACCTTTAACAATCCTTAAATATTAACAGCAAAATTTGTATGGCAAGTCAGAAAAGAATGAAAGACATAAGATTTTAAGTCAAAAAAATGCAATCAAAATATCATTTTTCTTTACCAGATATCAAGTACAATTAGGCAAGCTTGTAACTGTTGTAGGCCGCTGCTTGCTACCGAAGGTCCTGGTGCTTTTAACCTAACAGAAAACAATTGAGTCTAAAATATCAGACAGGTGAATATTAAACAGAATGATAAAATTAAGAAGCAAAATAGGCAAGTCTAAAATCTCTACAATTATTGAAGCTAAACTTTGTAACAATCTCTGGATATTTACAGCAAAATTTATAGAAATATTTGAGGAAAAATGAATCTTTAAATCCTCTAGACTCAAATTTATTTTTAATAAATAAGGTTCTAAATGCAAAGTCCTGAAATTAAGAACAAATACAATCAAATCTCAAAATTTGTGAAAAGATGTATTAGATCCAAAAAGCTCCCGAAAAGTTACATTCCGGGAAATGATAGTTAACTACTTCAAAGTTAAACTCATTTATTTTGTGATTAACTTTCATGCAAAACCTGTCATTAGTGACCTGAATATCCAAGCCCAGAAACACATCTCTGAAACCATCTGTCTTTTGGGTAAATTTCTTTAGCAATTTCACTGAAATTTTATACATTTACACAAGCAATGTCATCAATATATATTGCATTGTTTGACAGTTTTGTAGCCATTTGAAAGTCCCTTTTCTTCAACTTGTCCATACACATAAATTCAAGCCAGTTAAAATATAAATCTGCAAGTAACAGGGAGTGGTTGCTACTCATTGGAATGCCTTTTATTTGTTGAAAGAGCAGTGGTCCACATTGAACAAAAGAATTACCCAAATGAAATTTTATAGCATGTATCAAATTTTAATAGTGTAAGATTTAACGTTACTTTTTGAATATTTATTGTGCAAACGATATGCTTTCTTTGAATATAAATTTATTTTGATGTATGGTGTAGCATTATGTTAAAACGTTTTGCTTATTAATTTTGAAAGAGATCTTTTGACTTCATCTATGGGTAGATTTGTTTACAGAGTCAAAATCAAAACATTTGATATTTTTTGCTCTTAAATCTTTGATTTTGGATACAAACTCGGAAGAATTGTTAATACTCCAAAGGCAATTTATTTCACAGTTTTTTGAAATTGCATTACAGTATTTAAGGAAATGATTCCTAATTGCAGTCAAACACAGTGTTACGTCCATTAATGGTAGTTTTGTTGCACATTCGGAAGCACCAGCTATGAATCTAGATTTAAGGTGGAAGCTGTGAAGCCAGTGTGCAGTGAGACTGGAAACTTTGGATTGATATTACCCATTTAATATTTTCACAAGTACATCAAACCTATATATTTTGTGATTACTACATCTCCATAGATTTGTATCCATTGTGGTTTTTTTTCACAGGATTGGAATTTTTTGAGATTTTATAGCGTTCTTTCTGACTTGGTAGGATTTTCACATTTTATGCGCCAAAGTCACACAATTTTTTTTTCAAGTTGAAATCAGAAGAAATTTAAAAAAATATTTTCCTGTCCAGGATCGAATTCAATGGTTAGTCCTGAAGTAGCATAAGTAAGGAGCTTTTAATTTAGTCCTGACAGGTTGTTCATTTTCTTTCTATGAATTGCTCCAAAAGTCATGGAAGGGGTTGTCAGAAAAAGAAAATCCTGGGAACTGCTCCTGGATTTGATATTTTTCTTTTGATATCCGTTGATTATAATGTGATAGGGCAATTCGCATCTTTGTAAGGCGAAATAACAAATTGCAGAGGTTCAGCCAAAAACAACTCCGAGAAAATCGCATTGAAAGAAAAAGTTGCCAATTCTTATGTATTTATGGCTCTAATATGCCACATACTCATTTCTTGTATCCTATGTCTTAATTGTTGTGTGAAATAAACTTGTAGCGATATGTCTGTGATGTTGGCATAAAAAAGTATATTTTGTGGCTTAAATCTCGATTTTTTAACTTGGAAACACCACACTTGGCTTTTTTGGGTGTGGGTTCACACGCGGCTTTCCATATTTGGGGACCAGTAAGTGGATTGTGCTAATTTGTTTTTACATCAAAAGAGAATTTCAAAGTAATCAGAACAATGGTAGTGATTAGTCTGAACTGGCCCATTCTTCTCTCCACTGCTGATGGTTTCCTGTGAGTGACCCTTTTCAATGGCTAAATTGGTATCCAGGGGTCATGGACTAATGACTGTGCAAACAATGACATGGTTCATTATCATGCCCATGCAAACAAACCCATGTGCCCAGCACTGCTTAAACTGTTCAGTGTTAACAAAAGTTTTGAAATCAATTTTCTCATATGAATTTTATGTACACTCACCTGAGTTTTTGGAAGCATGTAGTTAAAGTATCAAACTATCCAAAAATATAAAAAAGTGATTAGAGGTTATCCAAAGGTGCTGGCTTCAGATCTTCCACCTTAAAAGGGTTTTTATGTAATTTGGGTATCTAAACAAAAGTGGAATAGAGAAGTCCTCGTCAGAAATATTGACATTAAAATTCCTTTTCATCTTACCTACTCCTCACTACGAAAGTCTCCCAAAAAATCAAGTTCTATTTAGTTGTTTACTCTGAGATTATGTTTGAACAGAATGAATCAAGTTGGTAATTATTGAGTAAATCTAGCCAATATCTGGCCAAGTGCTTGGGACAGCCTATGACTGACTCCTTGTCATAGAGTCAATGTTTCAAAAGAATGAATCAAGTTTGTGATAATTGAGTAAATACTGCCTATTTCTGGCCAAGTGCTCAGGAAAGCCAATGACTGACTCCTTGTCATAGAGTCAATGTTTCAAAAGAATGAATCAAGTTTGTGATAATTGAGTAAATACTGCCTATTTCTGGCCAAGTGCTCAGGACAGCCAATGACTGACTCCTGGCCCTGGTGTGGGAGAGCCGAATTGAGTAATTTTTTACATTGAGTAAATGTGCCTTTACATGTTAGCCTAAAATGTCAGACAGGTGAATTTTGAAACAGAATGATGCTAAGAGGTAAAATTAGGTAGCAAAACAGGCAAGTCTGAAATCTCTACAATTATTGAAACTAAACTTTCTAACCATCTCTGGATATTTACAGCAAAATGTGTAGAAGTATTTGATCAAAAATGCATGCTTGAATCTTCTTGACTCAAGTTCGTTGCATATAGATTTGGTTCTACATGCCAAGTCCTGAAGTTTCGAACAAATACGACCAAAACTCAAAAGTTGTGACAAAAATGTATTATATTATATTATATTATATTATATTATATTGTTTCTGAAATATTAGTCAGGGAAAGGATCATTGACTACTTCAAAGTTAAACTCATTAATTTTGTGATGGACTTTAATGCCATTTTGTGTCAGACTTTTAATGCCAAACCTGTCATTTGAGACCCGAATATCCATGCTGAGGAACACATCTCTGAAATCATCGGAATCTTTACTTTCCAGAGGATTTTTTTTTGGGGGGGGGGTAAATTTCTTTAGCAATTTCATTCAAGTTTTGCACATTTACACTAGCAATGTCATCAATGTACCTTGCATTGTATTCATGAATCTCCATAAACTTAAATTCAAGCCATGCCAGGTTAAATATAAATCAGCGAGTAACGGCAAGCAGTTGCTGCCCGTTGGAATGAATGCCTATTATATCTTGAAAAACCAATGGTCCGAATTGAACAAAAGTTTTATTCCAAAGAAATTTATTATGCGATCAATATGCTTTCTTTGAATACGAATTAATGTTTATGTACGGTTTACCATTATGTTGAAACATTTAACATTTTGCTGATTAATTCTGGAAGAGAACTTCATCTATGGATAAATTTGTGTACAGTGTAGAAAAATAAAAACATTTGACACTTTTTACTTTTAAATCTTGAATTTTAGACACAAACTCGGAAGAATTGTTAATACTCCAAAAACAATTTATTTAACAGTTTCTAGAAATTACATTAACGTATTTACGGAAATGATTCCTAATTGCAGATAAACAGAGTGTTACATCTTTTGATAGTTGTTTTGTTGTACATTTTGAAGCACCACCTAAAATTTCTTTTCATCTCATCCTTAGGTGTATCAATCGAATTATCAATGGATTGTTTGTGCAATTTATATACGCCATTTCCTCTTATATCTGAAATGTTGTATATGCCAAATGCATTTTTCAAAATATCAACAAAATTCTTACCTCCCTGAAAACTAGTTCTGCAGTTGATCTTGATGGTTTACGCAATTTTCTGCTGAAACATATTAGTTTAAGCATTACAGAGTACTTCACTAAATTGTTTGATATCTCTCTGTCTGAAGGCGAATTCTTCTTTCAATGGAAAAAGTCAAATACCTGTCCTGTTCACAAGAAATCTAAGATACCGTCAAAATTGAATTACCGTTTAATATCTTTATTGTGTTATGTCTCGAAGGTCTTTGAAAGGTTGGTATACAATAAACTCTACCTGTATCCAATTTTAAAAAATCTCTTGAATAGGCAAAATGCCGACTTTACATCAGATGATTCAACTAGTCAGCATTGTTCACAAAATTTACAATGGCTTGGAGCTCGAATTGGAGGCCAGGATGATTTTCCTTGACGTTTGTAAAGCCTTTGATCGAGTATAGCACGAGGGCCTTCCCTTTACAATGCGTCAACTAGGCATCACTCCGCCCGTCATTAAATGGTTAAAGAGGGTTGCCCTCCAAGGTCTAAGCTCCTTCTGCTTACCTTTGGAAGCTGGCGTGCCCCAGGGTTCTATTCTGGGACTACTATTATTTTTAATCTATATCAGGACATTGTTCATGACATTTATTGTGACATCAGACTGTTCGCCAAAGACACAAGTGTCATTGAAATTATTAATAACCGTGAGGCCTTTGGTGATCGTGTCAACACTGACCTTGGCCGTTTATCCATGGGGGGTCGGAGATGTCGCATGACTTCCAGTGCTCCTAGATCTCTTTCCGTATTATTCTCTTGCAAAAGAAATAAAAAATAAATCGTACTGTGTATCTTGGCAATGTTGCAATACCCGAGGCCACTGGCCACACTCATTTAGGCATTACACTCGCTCATGACCTTAAGTGGCATCTGCACATAAACTGAATTGTCACCAAAGCATCAGAACGTTTTTCTCTCTTAAAATGACTCAAATTTACGCTATCCACAAAAACCTTTGATCAAAAATTACAACGTAAAATAACATGAATATACATACAAATGTGGAAATAACATTATAATGGTTGTACGAAACTGCAAACTGTTTTCAGATAAGTACTGGTTTCATATGTGGATAAAAAGGTGTCCTGTAGAATTTTTATCTGTGCGTGTTTTTCAGTAATGTTACAGTGCTTCAAAGTTGATGCCACTGTACATTGTTGGTTTGTTAATTATATTCAGCCTTGAATTAAAAAAAAAACAATAAAGAAAATCAGTGGTCCGCTTTTAAGCACACTTTTAAGGAGCAATTCAGTGAAAATAGTACAGAATATGGTTGAACCGCGAACCGGTTATTTCCACATTTTTGCATACCGATGTCACATCAAAATTTCAGATCAAAGCAGATTTTTGTCGCCAATTGAAAGGCAAGGATCATACTTTTATCTTAGATGTGATATGTTGATCATGGCCTTTGCAACAATGTACCCTTTGCTTATGTATATGCGAGCTTTTAACTTCATGGAGTCGGATACAGGAGTGGACCTAATTACTGGGGCATAGCTCGATCGCATTAAAACTAGTCTTTGCGGTTTACCGGGACATAGCTCAACTACCTTAAAACCAGTTTTGACGGTGATACAGCTCTAAAACTCTCGTAACACTTTTATTACTTTACCAGGTATACCATAATCAGATACATTGTGAACTCATCTTAGCTGGTCACGAAATAAACTGCTCTGTACGAAAGTGGACCTTTGACAAAGCTGACAGCTATCTGTACATAGACCTACTTAAGAAACATTGATATTATAAAAGGTTAAAAAAAAACCCCATGTTTTTGGAATTTAAATGCTTTGGGGTTTTTTTTCTCGGTATTTTCGGTCGTCTTTTTCCCATGTACTTTGTTTCTGCTTTGTTTTTTTTTTCAATTTGTCTTTTACTTGATTCATTATTATATTTTTTGATTTTCAATTAAACTTGTTTCTTGACAGTCTTCCAGTCAGACCGACATGCAAATAATGCTGCTTCGCTGAAAGTGACGCTATTAAAGGTGGGCATCAAGTTGCTTTAAACATATCGAAAGTTCCAATATTGGATAAATTAAGGTTAAACGGGTCCAGTATTGCTGAACCAAGTTTCGACATAAAGGTCCAATATCAATCAACCAAGTACTGACATAACAAATATTGACTGTACAACAGCTCTTTTTCATCCCTTCAATAAAAGATCGTCATTCAGTTCTGTCTCGAAGAGCATTTCTGAAGCTGTGTTTGATGTATTAACAAAGACGGCAATAAATGAAATAAAGGTCCAAGAAAAACGTTGAAAACAATTCAAAAGGTCCTATATTTGTATTTCAATGGTGCGATATTTTTACCATCAATAGCATGCTTTCCAATAGTAAGAGTATGATGCGAACATGGACCTTAAACAGGTCTTGACATACTGAAAAATGCAAAAATTGTAAAATGAGTTTTTTTTCTTTCTTTCAAGTGCCATATGAATTGTTGTGCAGACCTTATGCAGAGAATAATTATTATTGTAAACATGTATTAAAGAGATAACTTCCTTCTTCCTTTTCATTTTTGTTCTTGTTTCTGTTTTGTTTTGTTTTGTTTTATTTGGTGGCGTTGTTTTATTTTATATTTTTGTTTGGTGGGGGGGGCGGTATTACTGTCCAGACCTTTTGGCGCTGATGGGGGTGTCGATCGACACCCCCATCAGCGCCAAGAAGTACGCCAAGCTACGGGCCTGGATTTAGATAGAGTAAAACCTCCCTATACCGAACACCCTTGGGACAGAACAAAAGTGTTCGGTATGGGGAGGTGTTCGGTTTAGGGAGGTTTCCATATTGCCTCTTCTTGTTTTATTAACCATACTATACAGATGCCATCTGAGGTAATTATGGTAGGAGATAGTCATGTACGTCACATTAAACAAATGAAAAAGTAATTGTTTTTAGACTGATTAAAGAGAACACAGGAAACTAAACCTATTATCCCAGAGAGGATAGGAGAAAGATGTCAAGTGCACTTTCACCCTTCACCCTGATGTTGCCATCTATAGGAGTGGCAACAGGCGTTTAACAGCTTGTCTGTGGGTAGTTTCTGCTGCTGGTATAGGCAATTAAACCTGCCTTTGGAGCTAATCTGTTTAGTTTCACCCTTATCAGTAATTACTCAGTCCAAATACACAAAAAATGAGCTGAGTGTGTGTTCAGTATAGGGAGGGGTTGGGTTTTTTTTTTTTTTTTTTTTTTTTTTTCAATTGATGTTCATTTGGGGTATTCAAGTTCAGTACAGAGAGGCGTTCATAATAGGGAAGTTTGCTAATAACGGAAGTGTATGGGGAAAATGGGACCGAGAAAAAGTGTTCAGTACAAGGGGGGCGTTCAGTATACGGAGGTGTTCGGTTAGGGAGGTTTTACTGTACTTTTAAACGTAAATTGTATAAAGGGAAACCGAAGACTAATGAGTTGTTTTACATTGGTAATAAGAAAGCCAACATTTTGCATGCAAAAATTAGGATGGGCTGCAACCAGTTCAACTATGATATACATAAAATTAGTAAAGCAAATTCTCTTGCATGCGATTGTGGTGCCCAGGTAGAAAATTCGTTTCATTACTTCTTTGAGTGTGTCAAATACACAACTGAGCGGAATTTATTGCACCCCAAAAAATCATAGTATTGGCTCCTTTCACGCTACAAACCCTTATATTTGGAAATCCCAAGTGTACTATGGCAGTGACCCAAATTATTTTTGACAGTACCCACACATATATTTAGATACTGGCAGATTCATGTAATGTCCGTGCGTTTTCCACCCAGGTTGGTGCACAAGCTTTGCTTGTGACGACACGGGTGGTAGGTCACGTGCGTGCCGGTCCTTTACAACTTTTCCGGTACTTGTGTACAATGTTATCTGGCCACGTCAGATTTCTTGTATTCTGATAATTCATACTTCTTGTAATTGTGATGTCTTATCTTCTTGTATGTGTATCCTTGCCAATGTTACGTCAACGTAAGGCCCGTGCGTTTTCCACCCAGGTTGGTGCACAAGCCTTGCTTGTGACGCCACGGGCGGTAAGTCACGTGCGTGTTGGTACTATTCAGCTTTTCTGCGTCCTCTGGCCCCTCTTTACCTTTTTTTTTTTAACTGTAAAATATGTTTAAAACAAACCAGAACAAAGTTTAACATTGGAAGTTCCTTAAATTTCCCTGGTCTCCGATGTTCAGTTAAATAAAGTAAAAGTCGTCAGAAAATGGATTTTTAGGAAGAAAAAATGACGACCTTGTTTGTGTTAATGGAAGGTTAGTTTTTAATTTATCTTACACTATTATGTATGTTCAACATGGACAATGTTTTGGCTCATGGAAAACGTTGGGACATTTTCAGAGGCTGTTGGGGTATGTGAGAGCAGGAATTACAAAATGATGTCCATCATATTAAAGGGTTGCATTTGGCCCTGTAAGCACAACAACTATCCGGGTGCGAGGGCTGTTTTGTGTGTTAAAGGAGAAACAGATTTGAGATTTGGTTTCCAGATACAAGTAAGCAGCCTCCTTTTCATGAGTGGAACATACTTTCTTCTGGAATAAAATTTCTTTGCAGACATCTCTATGCCAATGAGTTTCCGACAACTTCAGGCTGGATAATGTGTTTGTTTCTGTCAAACTGGACAATCAAACTGTATAATTAATTGATAGTAACAATTGCACGTCAGCAAATTTCAAATATGTGCTGTTTTAACATTTCTTGTCGAAACGTTGCCAGTAATTTGCTGTACATTCCAACAATCATTTGCCTCCAAAGCGGTAACACGGAGCTTGGTCTGCTTTGCAGGGAAAACAATCCTGTGCAATGTGGAAACGTCTCCAGCATGGGTTTCATTTCTCCAGATGGTACGGGAGCAGGCGGTTCACGACCGAACACTTTGCGTAACCGCATCTCAGGTAACTCAAAGTTAAGGGTTAGATTCAAGCGAGGGTCTCTAAACAGTCGAGGTCTTCAAACTTTTCTTGTACTTTGTACCATCATGGACCTTTTAACGTTAATGACGTTAATAGGTCAATGTTCGTACCCAGGGAGGACGTCAAACACCAACGACTTTAACGTTTGAAAATGTCATGCTCTTTCACCCCTGAGAAAGACTCGCAGGATTTATGCTTTTCCTATGCCTACTGTTCCGCTGAAGTATGTCAAGAGCAACCAAATACTGGTCAGTGGCAACGGTGTTCATTGTATTGATGCTCATTGTGACGTAGTCACACTTATGTTGCATCTTTAAATGTTTGGCCATGATCGATACCGTCCTTTCCTGCATGTAGATCTCTGCTAGTTGCCAAGATAAAAAGCAGGGAATCTCTCTCTTCAACTGATCAAACAACCACAAACATTGTTGTCCAATATTCCCCAATATCTGATTCAGATAACCGCAATAGCAAACGACAGTGTAGCACGGTGTAGAATTGCCTTCCAGGCCTCATTTTGTAATTTCAAACTCCTCAATGGTTGCTCAGAGGCCCGACTTGGAGGTTACAACATGATTTGACTCCTGTTACATCTACAGAAGAGGCAATCGCAACATAAATTTGTTTCCTCTCACTCATGTGTCAAATTGGATCGACGGCAATTTAAGTAAACAATTTACGGAATTCTTGGAGTCGCGAGGTTCTCAGTTGATGTCCACAATAGCTGAATGAACAAGCAACGAGATTGGATAAACCTTTTTCTTTTGTGCCCATATCAACGGGCCAGCAAGATAAATAACCGGGTTTAGCCTTTCTCCTCAATCGTACTCTTCATCAACTAGAGAAACAATGAGCTTCCACATTAACGAATATGCCTGCAGCTTCCCTCCCCCCCCCCCCCCGTGTCATACATCTCAGTTCTCCGACTTCATTTATTCCTATGAATCACTCTTGTGGAAAATTACACTATATTCCGTATTGTCATTTTCAACACATTGGGTAACAACAGTTGTTGCAGGATAGGCATATCATGACAATCATGGCACGTTGGGTAGTCAGTTGAGAGGTCAGAATCACTTCCAAATGGGTCACAGTGACCCAAGAATCTGATCACTCCATATTGCTCCCGTGACGCTGAGTCCTACTCAGTGTTTTAACATCAGATTTATTGTTTTAAGAGGGAAGTAACGTCAGTCTATAGTCGCAATTTGGTGAAAATTGGGTCAAGGACACATAAACTATCAGAATGATCAGTTGGCTTCACGATTTTTGGTTGAAAATAAGATTAAAATGACAAAGCGATTTCCTCCAATAGCCATGTGACCTTTGTGGCAAGATATTCCTGCAAGTATTCACAAAGAGAGATATCTGTATCGGTATTTCTAATTCAGATATCTGTGTTTCTAATACACATGTCTCTATTTCAACAACACAAGTGCCTCCGGCTGTGCCCAGGTAACAAATTTAACTGGCTTCAAAAGAGGTAATGTGTAAAAGGGGAAAGAACATAAATTTTCAACACGTTTCAACAAGTGTCCAAATTACCGAAGGCCTGACAAAAATAAATGTGTGGTTCTGATAACCTGACAGACCCTACTAAAAAGGACCAAATCTAAAATTGATGGAACAAAAAAAAGTACCTTTAAGCCGCCCTTCCCTAATAAATACTGGTTGACCCAGGCCAGTGCTACAAACTCAGTCAGAGACCCAAGTGGACCAAAAACGTCCGTAATTTTTTTTTCAGTGGCCCAAATGTGACCTGCACGGCCCAAAGGGCCGAAGGCATGCTGGGGGAGGGGGGGTCTGGGAGAATTACCGCCCCCCCCCCCGCAAAATTTTGAACTTGAGCATGCAAAATGGTTTATGGTTGACGAAATGCAACATTTTAGTCATTGTTGTACTGATTTGGCTATTTTCCATCAGATTGTACAAAAATCTTATGAAAATTAGCAAAAATTAGTAAAAAATGAATTAAAAAAAATTTCGCCATGTTATGTACTTTCCATGATGGACCACAACATGAAAATAGCAGAAATGCAAGGATGAAAGCAGGAAAAATATTAAGGTGCTTTGCACAGGTTTGTGGCTGAAATGCCTTAATTATTTACGAATTAAGATTGATCTAAATTGTCAATAAATTGATGTATGAATAAATAAAAGCAACAATAGCGCAATTTTTATAACTACGAGGACCTGCTATGTATAATTTGCAGGTCCCTGATAACTCTAAGATACTTAAACTGTAAATATATAAAGCGGTCTCTCTCCAGTTCTCCCACCTCATGCATCAAGAATGAATTCACCTTATTTTTGAAAATGTTCTTACATTTATTTGATATACCCTGGTAGGTTCTACATGGAAATAGGTATCATCATGGTACAGTAGTACCTGCAATTACCGACATGGCCAAATTCTGTAACAATTTTTTAAGAACTGTGATGCAAAATTTTGCTTTGTGGGAAAGGAAAATCACAGCGAATCATGGCCACGTGTTTTCAGCACGGTTCCAGGTGTCCGTTCTCCGAGTTATCAGGGCAAACGGACGTTTAAGTACTTTTAAAACATGACTTACTATCTTAACTTTAATCTGCCTGCTCTGTTGTGTCTGAAGCAGTTATCATCGTTTGTTAAAAATCCAAATACGACACTGCACGCTCGAGCGCCATTTTGAACATTGCGCAATTCATGCATCAATTGCTGAACAGTCTCACCAAAGTTCACTTGATTTAGATATTAAAGTGGATCGCGGCCACAGCATATATATCATTATTGATGCTTTGAAATAATTGCAAAATATATATTTTTGGTTTCATATATTTTAACCATCTTCCCACCCCCAATGGCCACTCGGCAAGATCGTCCCAATGCTCATTCACAAACCATTGGCATTGGGTGCGGAACTCACTATTTTCACAATGGCAGCCATGTCGATTGGATATTATGAAGGGGTAGCGTCCAGAATATATATGTGATTAGCGTTAAGGGAAGGTTAATTTGTCGAATGAATGTAATGTACAATATATAGTGGAACTTTTCCAGACTGAGCATTACGTGAAAATGCAAATACAACGACAAACAGTCACCAGTTGTAGGCCCCAGAAATAGTATCTTGTATCAGACGTAGAAGTCTCCCTGAGGCAATAAAATAGGGGGTCAGCAACTGGCTGAGTGCCAGGGGCCCCACTGCGTCAAAGACAAAGCTCAATGGAGAAGGTTGCCCCTATAGTGCATTCAGGTCCGAAAGTACTGGCGAGTTTTTATATAAGTTGTAATAAGCAAGGGAGCAACTAATGGAATGCTCCCTTGTGCAGAACTGCTCCAGATGAATCCATGATCCCACCACATGAGACCAAAGAGCGAAAGTTGGGAAAGTTTGCATCATTATTTTTCCACCTCAAAGCTAAACAATCGGTCAGAAAACCTAACCATTCGAGAGCATACATATTAAAGTCATTTAATATTATAGTTCTATGATGTTTGTATGCCCTCTGTTGAGCTACAGTCCATTTCCAAATGCTACCAACAGTGCATTTTCGATAGGCAACTCTGCAGCTTGGGCCCCTTCGCATCCCAGCATCCTTTGCGGTGGAAGTCACTTTCACACCAAATACATATGTGCAAGGTTATCTGCGAAAGGGGTTATGGTGCAATCACCCACTTTATTCTCGAAACCAAAACCTGAAAATTTCCGTGTTACAAATATCTACAACACGGACATTGCGGACATTTCGAGATTGTACCTTTTGCTCGATGGGACAGTCGCACAAAAATACATTTGATATGGATATCAAAGTGAATCCCGGCCACAGTATATATCATACCAGTATTGGTGGTCTGAAATATTTGTAAAATATATACTTTTGGTTTCATATATTATAACCCGGTAAAATCGTCCCAATACTATCCTCAAACCATTGGATGCAGAATCCACAATTTTCAAAAGGGCAGCCATTCTGGGTTAGGCCTGATTCGATATTTGGAATAGGTAGTATCCTAAATATATGTGTAATTAATGTTAAGGGAAGGTTACCTTGTCGCATGAATGTGATGTACAATGTATAATGGAACTTTTCCAGAGTGAGCATTACCTGAAAATGTAAATACAGCGCCATAGAAATAGCAGTTGTAGTCAGCGGTGGGCCCCAGAATAGGGATTTTGTATCAGACACTGAAGTCGCCCTAGGCTATAAATTAAGTAGCACCGCTAGTCGGACCTGTCAGCCCCCTGTTGAGTAAAAGATGGAGCATAGGGGAGGGTTGCCTCGATAGTGAACACAGGTCCCAAAGTACGGGTGGGTTTTTATATATGTGGTAAATACAGATATCTGAATTACAAATACATATATCTGTATCTCAATTCTGTATTTGAATGCAGATGATATGTATTTTCAGGCAGATATCTGCATTTCGAAACACATATCTCCATTTGGAAAAAACTTGCTTTGGCTTGTCATAGGCTTTGGTACTCAGTATTTAAGAATAACTTGTAAACAAGGAATTGTCCATATCAATTATTCTTGTAGGGATCAAGTGCTACCTGTGTACCAAATTTGAACAAACTCGGACCAGGCACCTTTAAGGCATCCTGTTTGCAAACATGGACTAGGAGAACGTAGGGACCGATGGGTAACCTGGAAAACATTATCTCCTCAACTTCTCTCTATTGCAAGAACAAAATGTTCTCACCCACAACTAAGCCACAGAATTCAATTTGGTTGAAACTGGATAAAAAGTCGGAAAAACGAACTTTCAAAAATTTGTCATGACCCATAAAAGTTGTCATGGACAACAATCAAACTCCCGCCTGACATCAGTGTAGGGATACTTCTGAGGGCCACAGGAAGGACGGACTGACAACCCGATAAATTTGTGCCTCTTTGTCATGCTAGAGAAGTAAAACAAACAAACAAAAATTATATTTAATATATATATTTAATATTTTATATATTTAATCCGTCTACCCTGATTTGCTTTCATTCTAGGTCATATTGAATAACTCATTGTACATCCATGACGACAGAAGCAGGGAGGCATCAGGACGCGTTGACCAAAGTGGTTGGGTGACAGAAACAGCTTCAGAGCTATTGAGTTTGATCCTTTGAAAGTTCTGACCTGCGACATCAAACGTGTTTAGATATCAAGCACAATGCGTGTCAAAGGTCAACTGACAAGCACAGCGTAAAAAGCCTATGTTATGTGATCTATTGGTTAATATCTGTCACTAGAAAAGCTTCGCGATGGAGTTTTACAAAAAATTAACTCGAACGTGAAAAAAGGAGTTTAGTCAGTGGTTCTCTTGGTGACATGAGTACGGTAAAAAGCTCTCCCACGGGCGGAAAGGGCGCTTTGCGTCCAACCTCCCCAAAGAAAACTGTTGATTCAACGGGGAAGATATAGCCTACATAATACTGCAACCATCCCTAGATACGTTCTCCGTCAAAATACACAGGAGGAATGGGAGAACAATGCATGACTTTGAAGGTGAAGGGGTGATGGAGGATGCATGGGTATAAGGTAATAGACACTCTGTCTACCAAGGGGGCGATTTCTCAAATTCTGCAAGAAAACTAAAGTATCCACCATGAAGACGACACAGACTTTGAACAACGGTGGCACTTTTTGTACCATTGCAATGGAGTTTTGTTCCCAAGTCATGTTGAATATCTCATTGTACTTCCATGAAGACGGAAGCAGGGAAACATCAGTTAAGCACCGATTCAATCCTGCGCCGTCCCATAAGTCTCAATCAGGAATATAAATGACAGGAGCCGTCTGGTCTAAAATAATGAATCGTTCATTGTCTTTACTGCAGATGCGTAATGTGTATTATGACTTGCGTCCTCCTGTGGAGAGGCCGTAGGCATAAACAATTGAGGATTCAGAATGGTCAAATGTTTTTTTCACATTGCTCCTTTATGTTCTGTTTCTCTCAGCTACCACTATTAAGCGATAAAATCAGGACTCAAAGCTGAATTCGGTATGACAAGAACAAAAAAAAAAACTTTTGCGAGGCCTGGCCTTGTAATATATCTTAACTCTTGCAGTGTCAAGATTTAGCTGAGTCAACAGCTTTCCTCGGAGCGCTTTGGGCGCTCAAAGCGCGCAGCGGAAAGCTGTTGCCCCGGACCATTCTTATGGTCTTTGCAATTATAGACATCTAGCTGGCACTTAAATAAAAGGTTGGTTTACAAAGACCTGGAATCCAGTATAGTTAGGGGGGGGGGTGTACTCCGACTATAGTAGTAGGTATATAAGCTCCGCGGGAATGACCCCCTATTTTCCACCACATGTAGAGCTTTACCCTACCCCCCCCCCCATTTTATGAACTCAGGTTCGAAGTATATTGACCCCGCTTTTTTTCAAAAATGAGAAAAATTCCTGGGTTTTCTTCACGCAAAGGTAGAAAAATGCTGATTTTGACCAATTTTGGTATTGTTATTGTGAAAAATGACCATTTCTTACATGAAAATGTGGAATTTTCACCACCATTTTCATGCAAAATGTAGAATTTTTACCCATTTTTGGAGGATCAAAATCGCATGTACAAGACAGGGTTTCACCCTTCCAGGGCGCATACATACCCTTCTCTACACCAAGTACCCCCCCCACCCCCACCCCCACCCCCAACCCGGGCGTTATGCCGATTCGGAGCACGTCAACTTTTGTGGAAATTGGCAACAAGAGAGTTAACTGGAGGACGCCACCCTGAGCAGTTAGTGGGACTGAAGTGGAAAAGCTCATTCCAGAGAGCGCCGAGAACCACTGCACTGTGGGATGGAACCACCATGAACGTGATAACAGCTGTTCCGTATTCAAATGGCATTACGTAGTCATTCAATACGTGAAGTAGACACCATTTCTCAAACCGAGACATACGGGTGTATAATCTGCAGATTACTACACCATAAAGCAATGGTGCTGGTTGGCAGTTATTGTCATGGAAGCCGTCTTGCTATGAAAGAGAACACAAGCACGTTTCCATTAGATTTATGTGGCCGCATACTGTATATATGGTATAAATTTTTTGCATTGCAATGTTAATATTGAATATAGAGTTGAAAGGAAAACGACAGTAATTATTAAGAATCTGCGCTGATCTAGTTCAAAAGGCGAAACAACTTTACACGTCAAAACCTTGATTTACGTTCAGATGATTTTTCATGTCATATTGACTAACGTTCATCAGTTAATCATTCGTTTACAGTATGATGCAAGGAAAGCATCAATAATTCATCCCTTGGCGTTTCAGTGGCCTGGGTTATCATTATTTGTTTACTACAAACTGGTCTCATCTAACTCAAGTTTGTATGTGTATGTAATTGTGAAACCCCGCAATTTTGAAGATGTGATTAAAAAAGATAAAAAATAATTAGGTGTTTGAGTGGCCATAGAAAATGAAAAATAATTTAAAATGTGTTACTTCACTGGCCCATTGAGCTCTTTTCACGTCAAATAAATAGTTAAAATATGGACTTTGAAACTGTAAAATCAAGTCGCGTAGTATCCCTGATTCAGCCTTGAGTTTGTAAACGAACTTGATGAAGCAGGCTCAGCGACGTGTAATTGTGTGTGCATATATATATATATATATATATATATATATATATATATACGTTAGATATTTGTCCGTTTATACTTTCAAGTGTCAATAACGAAAAGTCGTCCACAATAATGTCAATACAAGTTATACAATAGTTCGATTATGTAAGCAATCAATTTCATGTAGGATGTAGGGGTTTCATGGGCAAAAATAAAGACTTATCATTATTGTCATGGTTTGTTCCGATAATTGGGCAAATATGAAAGGGGATGAAGTGACACATTAACAAGTAAAACTAGTATGGACACGCTGCATGCAAAGTGCAAGTTGTGTGTGTGTGTCTTTCGTGTCTATATTTGTGTATGTGTCTGTGTGGCAGAATTCAGCATTTTATATAATTTCAGAACTTCATGGGGAATCTGCAGTCCAGTAAATGGTTCAAATCACTCTGTCAACACACCTGTTTAAACGACTTCCAAAGATGAGCGGCAGTTCTTACTCTGCATACGGCCATAAAGCTATGGAACCATGGTTTCCCATGATACACACAACACAAGTGTCCAACGCGAATTAGTAAATCTGGGAGTTTTTTTTAGGCAATATCACCATTACGTATGCGTACCCCGACTCAAATGTAGTTAGCATTGAACCTTGTTCCTGGTGTCAAACACCATTCACGTTATGTGTACGGTTGAACACATTGGTCTAGAAAGTGCGAGCAATTACGGGGAAAGGTACTCCGTGTCACATTTTATATCCTTACCCATGAATATTTCATAAAATATGATGAAAGAGACAATTATTTTATATTCTCCTGATAATAAAAGAAGCAAACACAATTTAGTACCACTTAAATATGGTTCAATGAGAATGAATGAATGAATGAATCGTTATACTGACCCGTGTTATGGTGGAATACAACTAAGACTTTCTGTTTGCCTGAGAAATTGTTCTTATTTCACTGTAAAGAGGACAAATGGAGATAAAATTTAACTCATCCTCGATAGCGTTCTAATAACACAATTCACAAATCTTTTGCTCAACTACTTGGCGTCAGTACCAACCAGTCTCAATTCTTGAAGGAATAACTCCTAATTTCAGCTGCGCTTTAAACGATCTTTGCCTTCTACTCAATATCGCCTGACCACATTTGTCAGTAACAAAAATTTCTTTAAACAGTGCACAAGTACGTAATTTAGGCTTGGAGCCAATAGCTGACTTCGAGGAAATTTTTTACTGTTTAGGTAATCAAAATCACATATGGCATCGAGTCTGTAAAAATGTTGCTATAATGAACTTCGATTAGAATAAGTTTTACATCCAGAGACAAGTTTTGTTTACATAAATCATAATCCCATATTAAAATTAATTTTCTATGCCAACCTGTTATCGTCCATATTTATCAAATGGTTTCAGAGACACATTACACAAATCCAGTTTCTGAATTTAGGTTTTTGCCATCCCACATCACCATGAAGACCAGGCTTTGTTGTGTGCTCCTACAAAATACCCAGTAGCTTTTAATTGTACCCTTTCAATGTTAACAATTTCCTGAACACCCCCAATTACTTGCACCATACTGTAAAACAGGTAACGCGCCAGTTTTATTATAGGAACTTAAATGTGGAATAACCAACATTTTTAATGATTTAAGCTCACTTATTAGGGCAACTAATTCACGCTACCCACAACTAGATAAAACATTTTAATTTTCAGTAAACAAAAACTCTAAAAATTGATCAAAAATAATGCCTTAGTATTTGTATCTAGGACTAATTCCAATTTCTTATCATATAAGTAAAAATCATAAGTCTTCCTGGGTACATTTTACGTCTAAAGTGAATCACATTTGATTTCGACAGGTTTTTAAATCCCATTTATTACAGAAAGATTCCATAAATGTTAACATATCTTGCAATTTAATTTTCTCTCATCATCACTAATCAAAACTAGTTTTTCCGCATATAGGAGTGAACACGACGTCATTTAGTTTATTTGGACGTGCCGGAGCCCAATCACCAGGGGTGATCTGTCTAAGGAGGACTAACAGTTCTTTACAAATTAAGGGTCTTGTTTGTTTGTTTGTTTGTTTGTTTGTTTGTTTGTATGTTTGTTTGTTTGTTTGTTTGTTTGTTTGTTTGTTTGTTTGTTTGTTTGTTTGCTTGTTTGCTCAATTGCTTGTGTCCTCTATTTCAAGGCTTCTGTTTGATGTTTGTTTGTAGGGCTGCAGTCCGATCTATGTATGCCAGAACGAAAATCCTACGCAAAAAACAAATAAGGATCTCAGGGTTGCACACGTTTGGTCATTCGGTCTTTATGCTGAATCTTTTCCCGCAGCTTTCCCCGGCATTCACATAGTCACTAATGCATGGACGTAGGGGGAAAAGTTGGGTCCCGGGACCCGCAAATAAATCATGTTTAATACCCGGGGCCCGGGTACCGGCGGCAAAAACCCTTACTGAAATGATACACAGAAACATATTTCAACTTGCTTTTATCCAGGTACAGTATAATAATTCCATCATTTGACAACATGCCTATTTCTGAGAGTAAAAAGAAAAAGGAAAAAAAATAAAGAACATTACAGTGAAAAAGGCAGAAATACATATAGATCTATATATTTTTTTTATATCGAAAGTATTCAGGTATTGAAATTTGATTCGGGACCCAACTTTTTGGCATGTTGGCGGGGGGAGGGGGGGGCGGGTACCTGGGTCCCGAGTCAATGCACTAATAGTCACTCCAGAAGGCTTCTGAATGAGACCTAGAAGAAATATCTAAGGCTTGGTTGGCAAGTTCCTTTAGCTTCAATCTGAAATTGGTTACACTTATTTCTTGCATGATGGCAATCTGTTTTAGCTCACCTGTCCATGCATAGTTGACATATATAGGCGGCAATCAAAACAGCAACACAAGGTTTTGCTACAGGGGTTCTGACTGCACAGTATCAGGATACCATAGTTGGGTACCAATGCTGCCATCTGTGGAATGCGTCAATGCGTTTCAGAAACATGAAGTCTTCGATACATGGCATATTCAGGTAATAACCATTGCAGGGTTTGTGTCGTTGCAATCACATTAAATCTATTCCCACAAAAGATTGCTGACACTTCTAATGCGTTCTATGTGTCTCAATAAAATACCCGGAACCATTAATATATGCTTGAATAACTTGTAAACATTCGGATGTAAGATTTTTTCCCCGTGGATCAGATGTTTGCGCAATTTGTCGCATCTTCATTTCAGTTGTAATTTTTCCAATTATTAAACATGCATATATACATACATACATACATACATACATACATACATACATACATACATACATACATTCATACATACATACATACATTCATACATACATACATACATACATACATCCCTTAAAATGGAGGTCACCCATATAGGCAGGGCACAATCTGCAATGCTTCGACTATATAGTAAAAATGTTCACACAACACATATGTATGCAAGATAAAACATTTTACAGTAAAAAATGGTCCAAATTAGAAACAAGCTAATCCATAAATCAGCCGGTCAGTTATCCAGGTAGTTCTGCCACCAGGTTCTTTCTGGATTCCCAGCCTTGTATCAAAACCGATTTATACGCGTGGTCACTGGATACTGTAACCATTATTTTCCACTTTTAAAAATTCCGAATAACGAATGCGCTCGTGAATTTTTGCCTCAACATAATATTGTTCCTATTCTCCAAACAGTTTATGGAGTATTTAATACTGTAATTTCTGTTTTCTAATTGGAGCAAATCAGAATTTAACGGGCTAAATCTTCGCACCTCTCCATACAATTATGTATAGGATGAGTCTTCAGCGAAGGATTCCTGCCTCAAAAATAACAAGGATACTATTAAAGTCTTCCAAATTCTTCTCTCTGTTTAGGTTCTCATGTTGAGACAATTATGTTTACTTTGTATGGTAAATGATTTCTTTGTAATACGGAGGCTTAATATAGCACGAAACTTATCCGGCGATGTTAGTTTCAACACGTGCGAAATCTTGCATTAATTTAATTTAATTTAAACATCTTTGTTTAAGCTGGATTACCCTATAGTACATATAACTACTAAAACCATGAGCATTTGAATCATGCAACATAAGTGGTGTTCGGGCTTGGCAGTGAGCACCTCCTCGTCAGCAAACAATAGACACGGGGCATGTGATGCCAATCATACCTCGTCCTCAGGGAATTACCTTAATAATTGAACAATTTGAGAGAGAGAGAGAGAGAGAGAGAGAGAGAGAGAGAGAGAGAGAGAGAGAGAGTGGAATGGAATGGAATGGAATGGAATGGACTACGAGCTCGAGAATCAAAACAACAAACGATGCACTATTGTTCTAAAAGAGTGAATTCAATGAAAGCTCTTTCAACCGATGGGTAATTGTTATTCAGAATTCTGGAATTAAGAGCCGTTTAAGCCTTTCGAAATCTGTATCCTATCCATGACAAGCTTGCTTTACTGTTTGCTGGCAAAATAAACTTAACGTGTGATGAATTCCACGGCTGTACCACTAGTCAACAATAAATGTGAAAGTAATGTTTAAAAGTGGATAATTTTCAACGCGTTCGTGTATCAAAAAACAAGCCACCTGTTCGATTAAAATTACCATGACTTTTTGCACTTCTGCGATTTATGTGAAGCGATTACCCCAAAGATGGTTCAAATCGCTGTCTTTCCAGCAAGTTTGCTCACAAATACAATAAATATTTCACGAGCGTTGCGTGCACATGCGGTCGGCGAATTGTTTTTGCTGCGGAGTCTTGAAAGTTGACTTGAAGTTGTGCTTTGTTTTGTCGTAAAGAATAATTGTTTTGTCATATTTTTTTTTTAAACAAGCACCCTCGATATTGTTTCTGTCTTGGATTAAACGCATTTATTTTCTAAAAAATTGGGAAATAGTACAAAGCCCTATATGTATCCCTCTTGTATAAATAAAAGCATAGAAACCGAAAGACATTACACCCCAGGTAATTACAAAGACCAAGGCAAGAAGTACTTCACATCACATTACACTAAATATACATGTAGATGACAAAATGCCGAGGCAAAATATTAAGGATGTAATCAAGACTACGCCACGTGGGGACAGTAGATGGGTACTGACTTCAGTAAGTGATATGGAGTAATTGAAGATTGAAGCATAGAATTACATAAGAATGAAACAGTCAAAATTAAGTCATATATGGTATAATTGTAAATCATTAAGCTACTGTCCCGAGCCTTCCTGTAGCATTTATATTCTGATGTACAGCCAAAAATATAGTTCCGTTTTCTTTGCATTGCACTGTTTGGGGCCATATAAAAATGTTCGAACGGTGAAAGATGCAATAGACAGGACCTTCCTTTTTAAAATATCCCTCAGTACACTATACCTGTTACATTCACAAAAATAGTGAAAAATGTCTTCATTTGCGTTGCCACAGGAGCACTCGGGGGAGTCAACGAGTCCTCTCTTAAAAAGATCACTTTCAAATTACTACACTTCATGTGAAGGCGTGCCTGTGCAGTTGCTAATCTTCTATATCCAATATGAAAAAAAAAATGCAAAATTCATTTGCCTTAGAATTTCGTTTCAGCTTAGATTTGAACTCGTCAAGACTTTCAGCTCTCCGAGTATCACCGGGCAATTCATTTCATTGCTTAATAATGGAACGAAAAAATGAAAGCCTAAATATTCGTTTTTTGCAGGAATTTCGAGAAAAGTGTAACGTGGCCGAACTCTTTGACTAACCGGGTCTGGTACAATATTATTCAAATATTGTGGAGTGTCACCATGTACTATTTTGTAAAAATATATCCGCTTTGCAATTTTCTGTCTTTCGGATAATTTTCCGGACCCTACTACTTCATATAGGCTCCAAAACATCTTCTGAGTAGTTACCCGCTGAAGACCCTTTAATTCATTTGGGCCAATATAGCCTATGTCCAAATTCTACATAAGAAGTGCGCAATATGGACAATAGTACTTCCATTATATACATATATAGACAACGACAGTTTAGCTTATGGAGAGTAACGAGTTCGGACTGCGGAATAGGGTAATGACTACTAGGAAGTGGTTCTGGACAAAAAGACACAAATGCAATATATTAGATCATGAACTGTACCTTTAGTAGCACCTGATACAATACGTCCTGCAGCTCGCTGAACATTTTCCAGCTGCTCGGATTGAGTTGCTGTGCAGCTATCCTATACAATTAACCCATACTCCAAAGTTGGTCTTATAAAACTAAAATACAAAATTTCTAAAGATTTTTTACTTAAACGAAATAGATATTTCATTATATCAACCATTTTCATACTTTTGGTAACTTGGCTATGGATATCACTTCACCAAGCTAAATCTGATCTGGCAATTAGACCTGAATGTTTTTGTTCTGTTACATTTTTTATAATTTCATTCTTCTTAAGAAACAAATCAGGGTAATATAAAGATATTCGCTTCTCAGATATTATCATACTTTTAGTTTTGGTTGGATTAAAATAAACAAGCCACTTTTGTGACCAGTATTCCATATCTTGTAGGTCAAAATTGAGAATATCAGTTGCAAGAACTGGGTCATCTACATGAAAAAAGGATGGCGTCATCAGCAAATAAACGAATCGGAGACTGTATAATGTTTAGAATGTCATTGATAAAAATCAAGAACAGCAAATGTCATAGAACTGAGCCCTGGGGGACTCCTGCTTCAACTTTACGCCAGGATGATTCACTCCCCTGTACAGCAACCCGTTGTTTGCGATCATGAAGATAATTCTTAAACCATGATAGAAGGAAACCTCTGACACCAGCCTTTTCTAATTTATGCAGTAGCCCAGGATGATGAAGCTTGGCCTACCTCAGCTATTTACCGGCTTGTAAATAATATGAACCTAAAATCATCGATCTGCTCACATTTTGGCATACACTTTGATGCTAATTTTACCGCTGTGTCAGATACAATTAACGGCTTATTTTCTTTTCTGATTATTCTTTGGCTTGTTTATGTGACGCAAAATTCTGTCTTAAGGGTAACAGTGTCAATGAAGTAAAATGGGGTCACTATCAGGTTCCGTGACATCTTTCTCGAGATTTGTTCATCAATAACACAGCATGAATGTCACGCCATCGTCGCATGACATTCTTGTGGTGAATTTTCAATATTAAAATAGGGTCAGTCCGATGTAGCCTAAATTATATTGAGGAGGGGGTCTTGATATTTGGTATTTAAAAGCACTTTGACAATTAATCAGTATCCAACTTGAAAATGTTTTGTGTGTTTTCGATAAAACAATGTGATACCGGGTATATACGCAAAAATGCTTGTTTGATAAAATAGTGCGAAATGAAGGATAAAAAGTTCTGTAGTTTATTCAAGGGATTCTGACACACGAAAAGTAGAGAGAATTTTGATAATACGATACATTCCTCTCCCTCTCTCTCTCTCCCTCTCTCTCTCTCTCTCTCTCTCTCTCTCTCTCTCTCTTATAGGCTATAAGTTAAATTTTAACTATTGTATTCGATATGTATTTTATATTACAATGGTTTTATTCGATATTCAGGCTTTTCCAAAGTCATGAACAGTAAAACTGTATTATTCGGTAAAATAGTGTTATTCCATATCCCATACACGGACACTACATTCGCGTAATATATATGTGTCAAAAATGACCCAGGGAAAGATGCCTCATAAATATGAATAGCTCACGTACATGTAAAACTCGAAAAACACAGACCCCTGCAAGTCATGCTGATCTGCTAAGGTAGAGAGAACCCACGCGCTTAATACGAGGGCTGGCTGAAAAGTTCTAAGCCTAGCTGTGAAAGACCCGTACAAAGTCGATGGTTTTCATTTGTTTCTCTGCATAGTCCCCTTCCAGGTTTACAGTCTTTTGCCAGAGATGCTGGAAGGCCTGGATGCGGTCAAGAAGAAATTTTCTTCAGCCATCATAAAAAGTCATTCATAGCGGAAATGACGTCATCATTACCAGGAAAATGGCAACCGACAAGTTCCTTTTTCATTTTCGGAAACAGGTGGAAGTCTGACAGGTCTAAATTGGGTGAATAAGGCAAATGGTAAATGAGTTTGAAGCCACAATTATGGATCGCTGACATGCAGCCACCAATTTGTGAACAGGAGCATTGTCTTGGTGGAACAGGACTCCTTTAGTGAGCATTCCCCATTGCTTAGCTTTATTAGCTTCACGCAACTGTCTCAGCAGGTCAGCATAATATCTTCCATTGATAGTCTGGCCTTTTTCAAGATAGTCATTCGCCAGAGTACCCTTGGAATCCGAAAGGATCGATGCCATCACCTTTCCAGCAGAAGGAACCGACTTGGCTTATTTTTTTTGAGGGGGGGAGGGGTGATCCCAGGTGATTCCATTATTTAGACCGAATTTTGGTTTCTGGTTCAAAGTGATCATTCAGGTCTCATCCATGGTTATAAATTGGGCCAAAAAATCATGGGATCTGCTTCAAAACGGCATAAATTGTCATGGGACGCCAGGAATCTGGCACATTTCTGATCCGCACTCAAGAGCTTCGGCAACCAGCTTGCAGAAGTTTTTCTCACTGCCAACTCCTTGGTGATAATGTGCTCAACCCTCTCATGAGAGTATAACCAAGCTTGAGAAGTTGTATCTCGTTTTATAGCATTATTATAGAATTATAAGTACATTTTTCATTGATTTTTATGAGTCGCATACTTGTGTCAAATGTCTATTATTATGGCTTCACCCTTGACCTCTGCCCTTCACTTCTGACGAGTCTCTAATTAATATGCATGAGTATCGTCACGCAAAATTTGAGGGGTGTTCACACGTGGCCAGCCACTGTGTGCCCAGCTTTACCAGCGATACAGACGTTCAAATGTTTAGCGCTCTCGTACCAGTAGTGGGTAAGTTTAAGTTTCCTTGCAGAATTAATTCAGTATAAATTATATTTTCTTACGGAAATATTTTCTTAAGGAAAATAATTATATTAGTCCGTAATTGGATATTACATTATGACCAAGTTATAGACTAGGGACTTCGTAATGCATTTATTTCGTATGTGTAAAGGCACATCTACATAAGCAATTTAAAGTTGACATTCAGTGTGAACGCAGGTAATACGAGCATTATCAAGTAGGTTGTTTCACTTAGGAAAGGTTAGTAAGCATGTATACGCAGAATGTAAATTTGCAGCTAAAAGTAATTTTTGGTTGCAGGCCTTTTCTGCTGGGTTTACGCTAAGCGTATTTAGCGCCTGGTTCATGCAACCGGTGTTACTTTGTACAACGCCAGCACTTTATGGGGCTACGGGCACGAATGCCAGTCGTGTATGTTGTGCAGGCAATTGTGATGAACATATCTCTTTATCATGGAATGTCGGAATTGCAAATGTCAACCAATTAATAAAGATATTAACTATATCGCACCTGTGTCGCCATTGGTCCCTGCAAGCAGCGGTAGTCGGGAAAAACTTTCAAGAAAAAAAAATTCTAAAATGTAACTTCGTTACAAGAGATACCCCCAACACTGGCAACATTTCAGGTGGTCAATCGTCTATCAGCCATCAACATGTCATGCACCGGGGTAATGTTTTCGTGAATGGTTGCTGTTGAAGTCATCGTGAAGGCTCTCTCTGTCATGCTTGAATTCAGCGGCCCACTTCTTAACAGTGGAAAAGGAAGGGACATCATCCCTTTAAGTGGAGACCATGTCGGCATGTATCTGTGCTGGAGTTCGCCCTATCAGTTGCAGGTACTTGATGACTGCCCTATAGCCAGTTTTGTCCATTTCTGGTAATTTGAATGGGTAGGTTAACAAGATGGTCTGGTAAAAAGACACTAATCACACTACAGTTGCAGTTCTTATGTCTATGATTCAGTAAATGATTGTACTTGTTGGTGACAAAGGTTTGTTTAAATCTGATTGACATATTTCACTTAGGCTTAGAACTAAATTATTATTGGCCATATCTTCCTTCCATTGTTTCACGAAATATTCTCTTATCCTGGTTCCAAATATTGTTGTGGGAAACTCGCCTGTTAACAAACCAATATTTCCCAATAGTCTAATAAAACCAAAATTACAAAAAGTGTCTTGTATAACAGTTATCCACTGAAATTTGCCGGTATGTTTATGTTCTGCGTTGCATAGAAAACAGTCATAAAGTAGTGAGCTTGGCTGCAAGTGGACAATTCACAGCCAATTCTTGCAGATGAGACAAGAAATCTTCAGAGTGAATAGGTACTCTTTGAGTTCACTTAGTACCGAAATATTGGTAGATATTTTTGTGTACTCCCAAATAAAATCGCAGAAAACTAAGATGGAACATTCTCAAAAGAGAAAGAAAGGTCCTCCTTTTGAAAAACATTTTACTGGAGCCAATATATACATGGTCCCACACTTCATTTGCTTATAATGATATTGGCGATATCAAACTATGGAATAGACGCAGCAGTATCGGGATACTTATTTTGCTATTGACACATAGTCATTTGGTCCTACGAGGGCTTTCATAGCTTTGTTTCAAGGTTATCGCACTTTCAGCCACATGGCTCACACAACCTTGTGTTTCCTTTGAAGTTGTGGCGGCTTTTGATGATTTTAGGGGGTAAGATAAGATAATTGGAAACATACTATCCCTTTCAACCAGGGGCATCACAGGTCAGGGTACCCCTGTGATGCGTCCAAGATATACACATATATTCCCGTGGAAATTGCATAAAATATCTTGCACAACTGCTTTTCTCAGCCAACAAGTGTCTCCGGCTGTACCCAGGTAGCAAATCAAAATGACTTGAAACGAGCGTATGCGTAAAAGGAGAAAGAACATCCATTTTAAACATATTTCAACAAATGTACAAGTTACCCAACACCTAACAAAATATTTGTGTGGTTCCGGTAACCCAACCCCATCCTACTGAAAATGCCCAACTAAAATAAATTTTGCGAAAAATTAAAGAAAAAATAGTTTCAAGCCGCCCTTCTCTAATAATAATTGATCGACCCTGGCTGAAAGATTTTATCGAGAAAGTGGCTCCCGTGTGCCGTTATTTTGCAGTAAAGTCAACTAAAACACAGCATTTTATTTCAACTTGTCTGGAGGGTTAACTTGGGCCGGGGAAACAGCAAAGCTGCATATAGAAAATGGTTGTTTGGTGAAACAGCGTATCCCCGCTTGTTCAATGATCATTATCATAATATTTTGCTAGGTTCCAGGTGTATGTTCTCCAAGTTACCAGGGCAAACCGTTTGTAAAGTATTCTAAAACATGAAGTACTATCTTAACTTCAATCTGCCCACTCGTTTGTGTCTGAAGCAGTTATCGTCGTTAGTTACAAATCCAAATGTGAGATGATACCTACAGCCCACAAATTATGCAAGTTGGTGAGTGCTATTTTGAGCATGGCACAATGCATCATGGGACAGTTGCACAAAAATACATTTGATTTCGATTACAACGTGAATTGCAGCCACTGCATATATCATATCATTGTTGATGCTCTGAAAAAATTGCAAAATATACACTTTTGGTTTCATATATTATATCCCCCCCCCCCAAAGTTCGGCTCAATACTATCCTCATTTACAAACTATTGGTCGCAGAATCCACAATTTTCGAAATGGCAATGGGTAAGTCTCAATTCGATATTTTGAAGAGGTATGTCCAAAATATATATGTGATTAGTGTTAATGGAAGGTTATTTGTCGAAGGAATGTAAAGTAAAATATATAATGGGACTTCCCAGTGTGAGCATTACCTAAAATGTAAATACGATGCCTTGGAATTACCAGTTGTTGGCGGCGGTGGGCCCTAGAAAGGGAATACTGTATCAGAAAGGAATACTGTATCAGACACTGAAGACGCCCCCAGGCTATGAATTAAGTCGCAACACTGAGTGGACGTGCCAAGCACCCCTGCTGCCTCAAAGTTGGAGCTGAGTGGAGAAGGTTGCCCTGATAGTGTATACAGGTCCAGCACCATGCCCGCAGGTTTTTATGTGATTGGTAATAAACACTCATATATCTGGAAAACAATACAGCAAAGATGTCAGATGTTAACTGTCACAATTGGCCAGAGTTTCAGAAAAGGGTCGTTTTCACAGCCAAAAATGTGACAAAAAAGGGCTTCTAATCTTACAATCGCGATTTCTCGCTATGGAATTATATCTGCCTGTAAATCAGTTTTGTAAGCTGCACCACTTAAAAGCAAATTTATCAATCTTGTTCAAACTTGATTTGATTTAAACATAATTCTTCTCGATAGCCCTATTTTACAAATAGTTGAATAATATAATGGGTTTTCCAGACATGGAGTGGCACACATGATATATGCACAACGTACACGACAGTACGAACTGTGATACCAATTAATATACTAGCTCAAGATGTTACAGATCAGACCTTTTGATAAACATTACAATAAATACACTAAAGAATAAAAGGAAATTAACTAAGTCACCATAGATTATATCAACTGCAGGGTATCACCATTGATGAAATAAAATGCTGGGCACAATTACTGTCTAGTGTAATTCGGTATGTCTGTGGCAGAATGTCCATACAAGTTTCATGTTAAGAATATTGTGTATCGTACTTTATATGTATTTAATGTTGGTGACTGTTTTATATGACTATCCAGTCTGTCGTAAAATATTTTCCCTCTATACCTAAAAGTCCCCTGACCAGTAGAAAATTTGTATACTATGACATACATATTTCCTGATGGACTATTTCTTGTACTCTATGCACCAATTTGCTCAACATTTTTGAGGGAATTTTTAGAGGTAAAAGGGTGCTTTTCCGTACAAAATTTTGTATATGAGCTGTTCCTTGAAAATAATCAATTCGAAGGTCTATTGGCATCCCATGCAGATGTACAGTTCTTGCTTGTTCATTTTTGTTTTGTATATTTTGCCTTGATCTAGCATGTATTTTGACGAATGTGTGAATTTTGATTAAAGTTGCTTTGAGCAGTTGCCCCATACAATGCAAGCATAATCAATTATTGGTTGGAATAGTCCAGTAGAGTAGCACTGTCTAACTTTGGCAGAAATAAATATTTTATTTAATTGAGCAGGTGAAGTATACTCTTCGGTGTGGAGCATAGTTTTTAACATGGCATCCCGGGTCGTTTTGGTTTGTAAGGTCGACATCGTTTGAAATAATGCTGACCTCATAAAGGTCACAGTTAAGCCTAGTTGATCCCAACTGTATTTGAGTATAATAAATGTTAGGATGGCGATCACTAAATGAATAACAAACAGGCATATTATCCACTGCTTGTCAGATGGCATTTAGTTAAGACTTGAAGATGTGAACAGGAACGGAATTTCTGATGTCAGTAGGCAGAGTGTTCAAAAGCTGTAGGGTATCTGTTAGAAGAGACTTATTAAAGCGCCAAGTTTGGTACTCAGTAGGGCGTACAGAGCAATTACCCCAGGTTCCTCCCCCACCCGCCCCGCTGGGGGGGGGGGGGGGAGGGCAAACACACATGAAAACCGACAAGGTTTCAAGGTTGGCACAATAGTACATGTGAAATCATGAATCTACCTACTTTTTTCTGACTCCATTGAGACGGGGCTAGAATCCACCCCAGTAGATCACAAGCGATCTACACTCATAAAAATATGTGTGGAAATATTCTTTTTAAAGCTAAACTGTATGCTCACATCACGGATACGCTGGGGGATTTCATTCCAAATTTTGGCACCAAAGGAATTTAACGATTTAGAATGAGTGAGTTTATTATGAATAGAACCACGCTTGGAAAACCTAGTATTGTGGGAATATAAAGCAGGGGCTAATGTAAACTGATTTTTCAAATATAATGGTGTCTGTTTTCCTTTGTATTTTCCAAATAAAACACAATTGTAATAATGGAATCTTTGTTTTGTATTCATTCATTTAAAAGTGTCCAACATATCCGTAATGTTAGTCCTTGGGTGACATTCCAGGATGTTTCTCCTGGCTCTATTTTGAATGTGCTGCAATTTGTTGAGGTCTGTATTACACAGGCCAAGACTCCAAACAGTACTGCAGCAGTCTATATGGGGACGGATTAAGACATTATACAAAGTGATACCAGCACTGATAGGTATACATTTAGCTGCCTTGGACAAATACCAAGAGCTTGGTTAAAGTCATTATAAACGTGATCATATGGCTCAGAGAAAGTCAGATGTGAGTGGAGAGTGACAGCTAGGTATTTACAGGAATATATATGATTGATTTTCTCATCATCAACAGTTAAATTCAAATCATGATAAGAAGACCAGTTTTTTTGCTATTAAGCATACTGCAGGTCATTCTGATGTGGAGACTGAGCTTATTAGCTTTCAACCAGGTTGCAACACAGGGCAAATCATGGTTCAAAATTGAAAATTCTACCACTGAAAGAGGGAGGTTAGATGCTTGAGGGGTAAGTTAAGGGCATTGCACATTTTATAGAAAAGGGTCAATTTCAGGTATTTACGCCAGTTTGAAGCATGAGAAGTGTGTCTTCAGGCTCTGGTACATATTTTTGCTGCTTCAAACTGTGCAAACCCATTCCACCAGGTCAAAAACACCTTAACCACAGGTGCCCAAGAGAACACAACCATACTGGGTCGATCATGGAAACATAATAAGCACATTTTGAAAGATAAACATGTTATCCAGAAAACTTTGTTTTTAAAATTTCCGCCAGTCAGATGCCTCCTTCAAAGACTTTCATGACTTTCTCACAAAATGACACAATTGTTGATGTTTAAAATGATGGCGATTGAAGAAAAAATTCTGTACGCCATTTGGGGTCCGTTGCGAGGGAAGCTAAGTTTGACACCCCGTGGAATAAAAAATAAATCTCACACAAACCTCTTCTTGCAAATATTTGCACAATTATACACCTAGATGGTTCTTATTATTTTCAGGTCATATGCAATAATATCTTTTTAGTTATAAGCCATCAAAATTGCTTCATAATTCATTTTTGACCCATGAAAATTAGTCGACTAAAGTACCAAGAATGATGAAAAATGGCCCAACTTTGAGACGTCGTAACTTAAAAGCTATTTATGTTACAGTTAAATGGTTTTCAGATTTATTCTCACCACAGTGCTGTCTTTAAAACTGAATCAACATATTTGCAAAATAAATTACAAACTATCACAACAGCACAAAAAAAAATTTTTTCAGAATTTTTTCAACAAAATGAAATCTATAAACATCTCTGTACTCTGACCGTAGTTCATGGTCTACATATCTATGATAAATAATGCTTTCTAGGATGTTATAGTAATATTAAAGTTCATCTGTGTTTCTTTTGTTTAGAAAATAAATGAAATATCAGAGCCTTTTTGAGAAAAAAACACACATTCCGTTAATTTTCACAACTTTATTCTTCAATTCCACATATGTAATGGCGCAGTGTAATTGTCAATACTGTATTGGCACAACTGCCACAGTCAATATGTAAAATATATATACTTTGCATCTGTCTTTGAACCCAAAGAAAATTTCATTGAAGTCTTATAGTTACAGAATTTATTCAAGTCAATCACAATTCTTCAACAAGGCTATGGTCTCCAGTAAAAAATTCTGCTTTGTATTGTTGATACATTTTCTTAATTGCTCCTATATTTTTTACTTTCCATGTCCTTCCATTGACTCCTGGCACAAGATCCAGATCTGCAGCAAATACAAACATGGAAGTTACCTCATCTATATCATTTATTTGTGGCCATCTAAATACATCTGAATAACCACGATTCAAAAACTGAATCACCGCGCACTGATCCGTTTTTATATCAATAATTTGCCCAACATAGAAACTTTCTTCGTTTGCTACAGCCACATACATGCCCTGTCTTTCAAATTTAAATTTTTTCCTTGCTGGCTCAGACAGTTCATCGGTTTCACTTTCTGTTTCAGTTCTTTTTCTTTTTCTGCCACTTTGCACAGTTTCTGCAGTTGTACTGTTCCGATTCTCAATTTCATAATCTACAACTTCTGCTGTACATGCCAGTTCATTAGTGTTGCACACAGTAGTGCACGACAAGACCGTGATAAGGTCTGCCTTGCGTTCATCTACTTTCTTTTTACCCAATGTGAGCTTTTCATGCTTGATATCCAAGACATTTTTCAGATATTTTATTTCACTTCTCAGGGTAGCCATTTTCTCCTTATTGCTGCTACATAAACTCAATACTCGATTTACATCTTCCTCCTTGCAGCATGGTCCACCATGGCTTTTAACTTCCTGGACAACACTGTGCTTTGCATTAACTTGTTTTTCTTTTTTCTTTGCTAGTTAGGCAGCCTTTTCATCCAACCTTTCTTTAATAATTCTTTGTACATTCCGTTCCGCAAGGGCATGCTTTTCCCTTAATACCTTGGCGTCTTTTCTAGCCTCTGTCAGTAACCTTGACTGTTCCTCTGGAGATTTAGATGCCAGCCAGTTTGACACAGTTTTGTTGGCCTTTATCATTTGAATGCCCGAATGATAATGCACAGAGGCGTGCCTTCTGTGAAACTGGCTGAAATCCAAATCTCCAAAAGCATTTTCACATACAAGATTAGTCAACTGACAGTGCTTTAACTTTTCACGAACATCTTCATTTGGTGCTGCTCCAAACTTGCCCCCTGGTAGAAAATTTGACAGTTGTCAATTGACTACTTCAACAAATGATTTCCTTTGACGCTGTAATACAGATTGGGTAATGCTACAAATGTCAATATTTTCTCCATGTCCCTGGATAACAGTTTAAAAAATGTCATCCTTCTCGACAGCAAACTCCTCAAAAATTCCTGGATCATGTAGATCAAACAGAGGATCAGCATCTTGTACCCGTGCAGAAACTTTGGCCAACATCGACTGAATATATCTGTACTGATCCACGTACTCTGTATTACTTTCTAAACGTCTCCAAAATGGATCAGTAATTTTGTAGTAAATTATCCCCAAAGCCCTGACATGGGCCTGTAGTTCATTTGAAATGCTGTCAAAGTACACACTTCTAATTTTCAAATTGCCATCAAACTTGTAATCAGTCAAAAACCTGTCGAATTTCTTTCAGATGAAAATACAGAGCACATGCTGACTGAAAAAAATTATTAAAATGGTTCATCCTGTAACTAGTGATGTTGGTCTTCTTCACAAAAGACTCCCATTCTCCTCGGCACCCATTTTTTTCATCTCCCCTCGGGCGTAGAATGTCACAAGCTGTGCGTATATATCTGCCTGTTGCAGAATCAGACCCACTTTGGAACCATTTGAAAGTCCTAATAAGAAATGAGCATTGCAATATAAGTAGTGTAGTTCTTCGTCAGTAGTTTTCTTTCTTTCTTCTGAAAGTTTTTCATTAAAGGCTTTGCACACGCTTGTACGGTCACTCATGACTGCACAGAGTTTACTGAGCATTGTCTTTGTGACATCATCATCAAGTTCACCATTTATGCTGTGCTCATATGCATCTGCAAGTTCATTTATCATTGATATTGCTGCATCTATGAGGGTGGAAGAATCTTCCACCGCCACGCTAGAAAATCCAGCTGACAACATCTCCCCTTTGTTTGTATTAACCTGGTAGCCCAACATTTTCTTGTGGTCTCTTGTGGTGCCGTCGGAATGCAGCATCCACCCATAAGAATTTATTATGGACTCGGCCACCTGCATTTTACTCAGGCAGTGTGCCCTGTCAACAATGTTTTGTACAGTAGATGCACAAGGCAAGTCCTTGATTGAAATTTGTTTGTTATATAACCACCTACTCACAGCTTGGATGACTTCACCACACTTACTGCTTGCAATGTCCAGTTCACCTACTAAATGCATGATGCATTTTTCAATGTCCTCTGTATACATGTGCAGACTTCCCGGTTCAGTAGTTTTTGTTTCAAGTTTTTCTGAATCATAACACAGGAGCTCAGCTTCAAGCTCTACAATTCTCTTTTTCATCATTGTAACTTCATTTTCAGCATTTTTTTCTGGAGTTTATGAAAATTGAGTATTTCTTTTTGTTTGTACATTGAGTTCTGAACACATTTTATTTTCTTCTGCAAGCTGTCAACAGTCTGACTGGCACTCTTTGTGTCCAAAATGGCCTTTTTTTCTATTGTTTTCCTCATTTTATCTAATTTGATGCTCTGACGTCGGAGTTGCTGATATTTGCCTGAACCCTTGGCAGCGTGAAGTTCATCTTTGCAGTCACTGAGACTCTTTTTCGTTTTTGCGAGCTCTTCATTCAGACTGGTAAGTTGTTGACCTTGTTTTTTCAAAGTACAACTCTGTTGGTGTGAAGTCTTTTCTAGCTGGCAGATAACAGTTTCTTTGGCGCGACATACTTCCTTCAAAATCTTTGTTTCTGCTGTTGCACTTTCTTTCACATTTTGGAGATCTGAATTCAAATGTTCTGTAGTTTTCTTCATTTTGTCACATTTGGCCTGAAGAAAATCCACATGTTGCTTTTCTAGTGTGGCACCAGTCGCACTGTTCTGACAATCATGTAGTGGTTGGTCTGTGGTGGAACTGGTTGCGTTCACCATGCTGGAAGTGGAACTTGAACCAGTATTTGGAAAAGGACCATTTCCAAAACAGAGACAATCAAAAAATTCTTGTGCTTTGGAGTTTCGTTTCTTTGCTTTTGTTCAATTTCGCAAAAGTCTTTTTAGCTTCACTAGTTTTCATTTTCAATGTTGCTCTCATTTGTCCATCTATTTGTGGAAATGTATACTCAACAATAATAGAGGTTTGGATAGGTAGCAATGCGTGCCTGGCCAAACGGATTTGTGCAGGTCAAACACTGGCTATTTGATATGTTTGGGGCAACAGAGGTTTCCCGCCAGCCGCGGAAAACCGAAGCCTGCAGCGGCCAATCTGGGATGCTGAATTGCCTGCATGCTCTTGAGCATGCGTGGAGAGCAGTAAGGGTTAATAAGCCCACTTTCTTCGCCATTATCAGCCAGGCAAGACGTGTTGTGGTAGAGCGCCTGGCATCGGTTCACATTTTTGATCGCATTTTAATTTTACTTTGTGTTTGAGATTTTTGGAAAGAAATTTAACTGAATACAGACACTGATTTTTCAAGTGCGAGCAAGCATTTGAAGCATGATGAGATCGCCTAGGAGGAGAAAGCCCATGGCCAAAGCAGCCGCCCTGCAGTCTTCTGCATCTCCGCGTGGGAGACCAAGACGGGGGAGACCTTCCAAAGCGCAGTTGATCGCGGAAGCAGCCAATTCCAATTCTAGGCCCTCGAGATCGACACAAGCACAGGCTCACGATGATAGACTGGGATCTGTGCCCATAGCTGGGAGCAGCCAAGTCCGGGAGGCACCCAATCCCCGGGCCCAGCCTGCGGCGAACAGACAGGCCAGAGCGACCGTAACCCGCGGACCAGGCCCGCAATCACATGCAATGATACAACCAGTTCAGTTTATTTCTATTTGCGATGTACAGCCTGCTAATGATAATGTTAGTACGTTGGAACACAATAGTCAAAGTGCATCTGTGGAAAACATAGAAAGGCATAGAATGTTTGATGGTAACTCTACGGATCCTACTGAAGACAATGAATATGAAGTGCTCTATGTGGAAGATTGTAGCGATGAGCATGTGGGTGTTTCTATGCATCCGTGCTACTTTCCTAACGTTAACACTAGCAACAGCAGCAACACTAGTTCTATTGCCATTCAGTCAGGAAGTCTGGTAGAAATTCCGGGTTTGGGATTGAAAAAAATTGTAGCACTGGAGAAAAATGTTAACAGAGTAGGTCAGAATTTCAAAACCCAAGCCGTTAGCACAGGAAATGCCCCAGCATCAACTGGCAGTGGCCACACAGGGGGTCCCCAAGCAGCTGCAGCGGGTAACAGCGTGGAGTCTATTTTTAACCAGTCTGGCCCAGGCTTGCCCTCACACGCTGGTCAGTCTCAACCTCACCAGCCTGGCCTAGTTAACTCGATGAGTTTGGTTGACAGCATGTCATCCCCTGTGGGCCTGTATGTGCCTGCTGCACTGAAAGACCGCATATGGAGAGGTGAGTTTATTGAGTTTGCCGACTTGTTGCCTCTCAACAGGCGTGCTGTTGAGGTTGAGCACTGGCTCTCAGCGAGTATGGGGCCATTCCAGGGGAACCCCCTTCCAGTATCTGTGACGTCACAGTTGTTGGCGCTCCACGTTGCTCAGTCCAAATCACACTAATATAAACAACGTGTCAGGCAGACCAGGTAAGAAGCTGATCAACAGCATTGGGGAGTGGACTGATGCAGCATTGATTTATATAAGCCTGTATATCACTAAACACCCTGACCAGGTTCAACCTCTGCTGAAATATTGTACCACCATTAGGGAGGCAGCTGCCAGGTTTGGCACAAAAGGGGCTCTGGCATATGACAGAGCATTTAGGATTAAAATGGCTATGGATCCCACCCACAGATAGGATAATTTGGATGGGGAGTCCTATTTTTTCTTGCTTGTGCCACAGGCTATGACACCTAGGTCCCAGCAGTATAGCCAGGGTGGCAGTAGACAGGGTGGGCCTCATGCTTCAGGGCAGAATGGCCAGCCCTTTCGGAGAGGCAAATCCGGCTACACAACAAAGCTGCCAGCAGGTTTCTGCTGGGCCTACAATAGGGGCCAATGCACAAAGCAAGATTGTAGGTTCCCCCACAAATGCATTACCTGCAATAAGCAGCATCCCCAAGCAAAATGCAACTCCCCAGAAACATCCGCTAGCAAAGATATGGAAGGGCAGAAGTCCAATTAATGTTGAAGAGCTCTCTAAGATGTTGGATGTCTATCTTAATAAGGTGGTAGCTGATAAATTGAGACATGGTTTCTCTCATGGGTTCAGGATATGCTATACAGGCCCTCATCAAGCTTTTAGATGCAAAAACTTAAAGTCATTTGAAGAGAACCTAGGTGTTGCTCGGGAGAAGATCCAGACTGAAATTAATGCAGGTCGGGTAGCGGGGCCTTTTGCAGACCCACCTTTTGACCATCTTCGCTGCTCCCCCTTAGGCTTAGTTGAAAAGTCTCAAAAGGGAAAATACAGACTGATACACCACTTATCCTTTCCCCCAGGTGAATCGGTAAATGATTACATCAGTGATAAAGAGGCAAAGGTAAAGAGGTGAAGTACATCAAATTTGATGAAGCAGTACAGGCTGTTGCAAAGATGGGGAAAGGGGCAGAGATTGCTAAAGCTGACCTGAAGGATGCTTTCAGGCTGCTCCCTATACATAGCAAGGACTTTGACCTGTTAGGCTTTACGTTAGATGGCCAGTATTATTTCGATTTGATGCTTCCTATGGGTCTGAGGAATTCTTGTAAATTATTCACGGAATTTACAACATTCCTAAACTGGCTAATGGATCAATTATTAGAGAGACAGCTCTGTTTGCATTACCTAGATGACTGGCTTTTTTTGGGCCAAATGGTCAGGGTATCTGTCAACATGCACTGTCCAAGTTCTTAGCTTTATGTAAATTGTTAGGCATTCCTGTGGCAGAGGAAAAGACAGTCACGCCCTGTACATGCCTGACATTTTTAGGACTAGAAATTGACACAGTTACTCAACAGGTCAGGGTTCCCTTGGATAAGTTAGTTGCCTGTAGGGCTAGACTTCAGTTGATCAAGACGAGAAATAAAGTTTCCCTGGTTGAGCTGCAAAGTTTGTTGGGTTACTTAAACTTTCTTTGTCGTGGTGTCCAGGGGGGGAGGCCCTTCATACAGCGTTTAGTTAACTTAACTAGGGGTCTGGGCAGAGATGTAAAGTACATTGCTTTGGACACAGAAGCCAAAAGAGACATGGAAATGTGGCTGCATTTCTTGGATCAATTCAATGGTGTAACCATTATTCTCCCCCCAGTATGGCACACTTCTGAAGTTCTGCACTTCTACACAGATTCTGCGAAATCTCATGGTTTTGCGGGATTCTTTCAGGGCAGTGACATACAAGGAAGGTGGGACGATATATCTGTCAGTCCAAATAACTCCATTGCATACCTGGAATATGTGCCAGTCTTGCTTTCATTATTGGTGTGGGGACCAAAATTGGCAAACTCCAAAATAGTGTTACATTCTGACAATCAAGCAGTTACGCATACTGAATAGGCAGTCCTCAAGGTGTCCACACTTAATGAAGCTTGTGAGGAGGTTGACCTTGACCTGTATGCACAACAATATTGTCCTGTCTGGAAAATTCATACAGGGCTTTCAAAACACAGTAGCAGACAGCCTAAGTAGATTTGACATGCAAAAATTTTTTCAGGAGGTGCCCACTGCAGACCCTCATCCTACCAGTTATCAACAATTTCTGCCGCTGGTGTAGATACTGAATTCAAGCGTCTACTAGGATTGGCTGTGTCCCGAAGCACCCAGGTTAATTATGATAGGGCAGTAAGAATTTTTCTTCCATTTCTGAAAGAATTCTATAACAAAGATAGTCTGCCAGCTACAGTACAGCAGGTAGCTTCTTTTGCAGCCTATTTATCACTTTTGGGTAAGGCCCCAGCTACTATTTCAACTTATGTTTCTGCCATCAGCTTTAAACACAAAATTACTCTGTTGTTTGATCCCACAAATAATTTTTTGGTGAAGAAATTAATTGAAGGGACAAGGCGTGCCTCTGCCAGACAGTCTGATTCACGGCGTCCCGTAACATTTGAGATATTAGTGAAGTTCTTAAATGCTTTGCCCATGATTTGTCAGAATGCTTATGAAAGTGCCATGTTCAGAGCTGCCTTTGCATTGGCTTACTTTGCTTTTCTCAGAATTGGGGAATTTACTGCGCTGCCAAAACATGCGGACACTTCCCACATTCTACAGAGGAATGATGTCACCTTTGACCAGGGTACACTAAATGTCACAATAAGGCATGCAAAGAACAATCAGCGCAATGTCCCCACTGTTATTCAAATCTGCGGTCTTTCTGGTCCGAATCAAACTCACTGTCCAGTGGCTCTCTTGTTGCAATACGTGAATCTGAAACCCAGGCCTTGTTTTGGCCATTTATTTGCTCACTTTGACAATTCACCATTAACAAGGTACCAATTTCAAGCTGTGCTAGCCAAAGCAGTACAGTTTTAGAAACTGGAATCGTCATACTATAAATCTCATAGCTTCAGAATAGGGGCAGCCTTGTCTTGCACAGCTGCTGGTGTTGCAACGGATACCATTAAGCTGTGGGGTCGGTGGAGCTCATCCGCCTACCGATCCTACATTAGACCCCCAACCCAGGTAATGGCCACCTCCTTCTTTAGTGTTTGAATATTTTACTGCCGTTAACACTTCTTTGTTGCAGATCAACCGGTGACATGGTTTCTGGGGCACTCCCTCATCAAAAGACTGGGTCAGTTTGTTCGTTCCAACCGGGTCTCCATGCCCTGTCGGCCAGTGTGGAGGGGCATAAGTGGGGCTGGCGTGAAGACGACGCAAGAGAGCTTCCAGCAGAAGGCAGTGCGTTTTCCCTCCCCGCAAATGGTTGTGCTGCACACAGGGGGTAACGACCTTGGTTCTCTGACATCTGGTTTTCTGTGCCATAGGCTGAAAGACTTATTAATGTTAATCAAATCAACCTTTCCCCATGCAGTCGTGGTCTGGTCAGACATTCTGCCCCGCCGTCATTACCGGGGTGCTCGGGACAATGACAAGATAGCAAAGGCCCGTACCACAGTTAATAGATACGTTTGGGGGTTTGCGGTAAGGACAGGCATGCGTGTCATTAAGCATGCTGCCATTGCTTCTACAGACGATCAGGCATTTCTGAAAGATGGTGTCCACTTGTCACCTATTGGGAACAGCCAGTTTCTCAGCGAACTATGTGGGGCCATATATACATTCCGATCCTCAGACAGTGTGGTGTACCCCTGATTTGTGGCTGTTATGTAAAAATGAACAGTGGATAGTGACACATTACCATATATATATATATATGGTCATTATTGAGACTGCACTAGTTTGCCTTGGCCGGTGTGACAATTAATTTGATTGCGATGATATTGGCTAGATGGACATTTCTTGCACTTGCCTTTATTTTTTACATGTGTGTACAATATAGTTTATGTAGTTATTCCTTATGGGAGATGGTTATTCATATTTGCCTTTCAGATAATACTGATGCTAGGCTTGCTTGCACTTGGTGGGGTGGGAGATGATCTTTCTGTCTCATTGGAGCCAAATGATCATCTCGTGGGTGGTCTGTTCATGAGGCGGCGGTGTCTGAGCCCAAATACAAATTGATGTGTTTTCTGTTTTGGCATGGTGGGGTCTGCTCCTGGTCTGCTCCTGGTCTGCTCCTCGCGGCTGGGGGCTCCTGACCTGGTAATAAATTGGTGTGGTTTGGTGGACTGGTGAGATGCTCCTCTCTCTTGCTGGTCAGGAAGCCACTAGCTTAACAGGCACTGCAGGGGTGAATGGTTATCAGCTCTTCGCGGTAACCATGGTGAAGGGTGATGCTCCAGGTGAAGGAGCGCAGTGCCTGTTGCCAAGTTATGGTGTATATTCTTTTCTGGTGAATGCTGGGCTCATGACACCACCGTTTCTGGACTGAGGTACTGATTGGGTGAATTATGGTTGAATTTTTAATGCTTTGTTTGGATCTGTAACATGATCAATGTTCTTGCCTTTGCGATAAGATGTAAAAAGGTAAATAAAACTTGGCGATTGATCTATTCCAACAAATTTGCCGTCTTTGTGTTTTGCCTGTACAATAGAGGTTTGGATTGGTAGCAATGCGTGCCTGGCCAAACGGATTTGTGCAGGTCAAACACTGGCTATTTGATATGTTTGGGGTAACAGAGGTTTCCCGCCAGCCGCGGAAAACCGAAGCCTGCAGCAGCCAATCTGGGATGCTGAATTGCCTGCATGCTCTTGAGCATGCGTGGAGAGCAGTAAGGGTTAATAAGCCCACTTTCTTCGCCATTATCAGCCAGGCAAGACGTGTTGTGGTAGAGCGCCTGGCATCGGTTCACATTTTTGATTGCATTTTAATTTTACTTTGTGTTTCAGATTTTTGGAAAGAAATTTAATTGCCCACCCTTCCCACACCCAATCTGACAAACTAGTCCAACTTGTAATGATCGGGTGGGTCCGCTCCCGCCCCTCTAGGTAGGTTCTGCATACAGCGTGTCACCTACTTCCTGCAAGCATTTCACCTGGTTTGATCAGGAAAATTGGTCTCAGCTTTCATAAGTTGGTGCCACGCGTCTGCGGATACAGTTTCCGCACAGATTTAGCTTAGAATGATACATGTAATACAGGTTGAAGGAAGCCTTAATTGAATTGTGGTGTAAACATACTGTCCGTTTTTTTCCTGAGCAGCAGACTTACCGTACATACATTGTGATTGTGTGCTGAACACTTCCAGTTGCTCTGCATGCTGTACGAGGTTGGTTGGACTAGTTAGGGTAAGATTTCATAGGAATGTCAAGGAGCTGTGCCTTGATGGCTTTAAATCTGATTTTCATATAATTGTGGCATACACTTCCAAATTTTATGTGTTTAAGCCCTTGAATCCTATGAAGGCTAGCCCTGAGAGGGTGGGTGGTCTGTTCATGAGGGGGCGGTGTCTGAGCCCAAATACAAATTGATGTGTTTTCTGTTTTGGTATGGTGGGGTCTGCTCCTGGTCTGCTCCTCGCGGCTGGGGGCTCCTGACCTGGTGATAAATTGGTGTGGTTTGGTGGACTGGTGAGATATGCTCCTCGCTCTTGCTGGTCAGGAAGCCACTAGCTTAACAGGCACTGCAGGGGTGAATGGTTATCAGCTCTTCGCGGTAACCATGGTGAAGGGTGATGCTCCAGGTGAAGGAGCGCAGTGCCTGTTGCCAAGTTATGGTGTATATTCTTTTCTGGTGAATGCTGGGCTCATGACACCACCATTTCTGAACTGAGGTACTGATTGGGTGAATTATGGTTGAATTTTTAATGCTTTGTTTGGATCTGTAACATGATCAATGCTCTTGCCTTTGCGATAAGATGTAAATAGGTAAATAAAACTTGGCGATTGATCTATTCCAACAAATTTGCCGTCTTTGTGTTTTGCCTGTACAATTTCTAGGTACTCACTGCCAAGCTTCTCCTTAACACAAAAGTCACTCAACTCAAGGTGAAGCCCATTTGACAATTGTTTAGTGTCCAGTTTTGGAACAGTAGTAAGATCAAGCAAGTTTGACCTTGTCAACCCACACTCCTGTGCCACTCTACCAACAAACTCCAAATCTTAGATCTGTGCATAATATTCTTGTTTTTTTTCTCTATTTCAGACTTCTCAACCAACAATACACCCTTCAGTGCTTTCTCCACCAATGCCCGGCAGCGATTACTTGGCAAATTTAGGAAAAGTTTAGACATCCATAACTCAACAAATGTCCATGCTTGGTTACTTTGCACTTTCAAATAATAAACTTGAAATAGGACACGATTGGAACACTGTACAGATGGTGGGGTGGAACGTCGACCTCTACCGGTGGCAAGGAAGGACTGTTCAAGTCTTGAAAAAGTTTCATCAGCTAAAAAAGAAAGAGCAAAAGATTGTTATTCATTGATTGTGGAACAATAATAATGGTTGTGCAATATTTAGGAACACACACATTTTTAATAAAAGTTTTTGTAATGTAGTAATTAAGATGTACTTTGTTTTGTTTGTGTGTGTGTGGGGGGGGTACGCAGAAATTCACATTTAAAGAAGAAAAGCTGAGCATATTTGCTTTGATTTTTATTTCACTTTCCGTAACACTTATCATCAAGAGCCTAAAGAGTGATTCAAGATTATGAGCATAGTTGCCTTTATTTCATAAACTAATATAACACAGATTTAAGAAAACAAAAAGAAAATTCTGGGCATGTATTTTCACATAACAATGACAGCAAATTTTCACAAAAAATTGATTTCCCCAATGTGTTATGAATATTCTGCACTGGTTTACAATCATGTAGTATGGCCAAGCTGATACCAAGGTGCACAGACACAGAGACCAGACATGCTGGTGGTCTCTTGCGCATTTATTTATCAACCTTTCTGGGACCATTACACACAGGTGAACCAGAAAAATTGTTAAAAAAAAAAAAAAAAAAAAAAAAAATGCTTTACAACTGACCAAAATATACCAGAGCTGAATAAGTAACACATAACCACAGTATTAACGTACCCAAAATAGTGTCAGGGTTTATAAGAGAATTGCAAATTAAACAGACGCCAGATTTGAACAACAGGATTCTCAACAATAAATGAATCTGTAACTTTGGAAAATAAACCCCTCAGGAAATACTTGTATATCGTATTCATGGTACTACTTGATCATGCAAAGTATTTCTGTACATTGATGTGACACAAATTTGACACAACTCTCTAGTTTTGTTTTTGAACTGTGTTTGGATGAAAAAGGCAAATCTGACTCTGGGTGTGTGTGTGTGTAGTGTGTGCAAGCATGTGTGTGTTGGCATATTTTTTTAAGTATTGAATTTGATATCCTACATTATCATTAGGTTTGAAATCATTTTTAGTTCTCTGTGTTAATGTTTACTTATTCATCAAAAAGGCAATAAATGTTAAAAAACTGAAATTCAGTTCTTTGTTTTTTCAAAAGATTCTACAATTTGTTACATTAAAATAAAAGGTTGGAATGCTATTGAACATTTAAATTTTTGATACAAGAAATAACTTAACATTTAAAAGAAAGAGCTGAGTGATATGTACACTATAACACCTAGCTAAAATCTCACAAAAACAACTTATTCAGCACTTTTTTCACAAGGCTTATGTTAGATTTGAAACTATTTCTTCTTCAGAATAAATAGATATTTTTCAAAATCCAAAATAAAAATCCAAAGGTGAAAAAATCATTATCATTTCATAAATTTGTGTTGTTGTGATAACTACAATTCAATTTTGTAACAATTCTGAAGTCCAACGACACAAGAGAACTGTCATTGAGTGGCCAATTTTGAGATATTCCCTTTACAATAATCCACAAATATTGATCAAAGTATTATTTCTGTGATATGTTACTCAATAAATTATAACCAGCGGCCAAATAGATCGTAATTTGCAACGACGCCCGTAAATTTCTGCTTAGCATATATCTATACGGCTCATAATCATATTATCGCTCACACAGCGTGAACGGCCGCCATTTTGTAAACTCCCATTCGTAATGCGTAATTCATTTTCCGAGGCTTGGCAAAATTATGTGGCCGGTTTAAATCGGTACCTTTTTGACATATCACTCTAAAATATGTTAGGAATAATCTGAATTTCTTGTGAGTCCACGGGAAAACTACTTTTTGTGTTATTGGGGAAATTACTGGGCCTCTTCCATAATTGAAGGCATTCATTGCGCTGGCAATTTTGGAACCCGGGTGCAACCTACAACTTTTGACGTCGGAGCTTTCATTGAAAATAATTGCTACATACAAATCACTTCATAGTTCAATTAAATAGATCTTTATTGATTGATCCCTTCCTAATTCGCCACAAAGAGTGGCTAGAAACGCCTCTGGTGGATCCATTCTCGATCGTACGCAGTCACGTTAGATGCAGTTCACAACCATAATGGCGGACCTCTACAATGCAACAAAGCTGGCCGTTGATTCCATGGATGCGCTTGTGCGCGGTAAAATTACGTTTCACAGAATTACATTTTAATAAAAGTAGACAAAAAGACGTTTCTTTGCATATAATTTTTATTTTGATATTCAAACCAGGATGCATGTAGATCGGGCTTCAAACTGTTCATTTGCATTTTTTTTTCGGGATAAGCTCAACTTGTGCAGATAATTTTTATAACAAACTAAAGCTTAGAATAAGGTTTGTCTCTTTATAACAAAGATAAACAAGAATAGACAACCGCATACGAGCTCTCGCCGACTGAAGGAGATGGCAAGCCCAAGTGCCGCTCAGGCCCCGCTGGCCAGTGCCACAGAAATACTCAAACTCGCGGATTTTAAATATTTATTTAACATATGTGCAATTCGCCCAACATAATAAACAACAGCACATCTGAAAAGAACGCAATTCAAGGTTTATTTCCATATAAATAAAATCGACATGCGTTTTCTGTAAAGTAAGATACAACAGTTTGAAATTTGGCTTTTGTTCATGTTCACTCGCGCATTTCCCCGCAGGCGTCTCATTGTGATACCTGGTCTCAATTAAAACGTTTTGAAGTCAAAATGAAATGTTGTACATCACCAAACAGAGATGTATTCCAAACACTGTTCTTCGTGGGATCATCATAAAGGAGTCTTTTTTTTTTTTTTTTTTTTTTTAATTTATGCATGTGGCAGAGTCCTTTTTATCACTAACAAGTGCCTCTGGCTGTGCCCAGGTAACAAATTAAACTGACTCCGAAGGAGGTAATGTGTTAAACGGGAAAAAAACATCCATTTTTAACATGTTTCAACACATGTCCAAGTTAAATAAGGCTTAACAAAAATATATATGTGGTTCCAGTGATTCAACCGACCCTCCTCAAAAGGCCCAACCCTCAAAAATTTTATGACATATTAAAAAAAGGTTTGAAGCCACGTACCCTTCCCTAATAAAAATGGTCGACCCTGAAAGCTTCATTTGTGCCGTCATTTTGCAGTCATGTCCACTCAAACACAGCATTTTATTTCAACTTAGTCTGGAAGATTAACTTGGGCCGGGGAAATAGCACACCTGCATAGCCACTGTTGTTCGGTGAAACAGCATAGGTGCATAGCCATGGTTGTTCGGTGATCATTATTGTAATATTTTGCTATGTTCCAGGTGTAAATCTCCAGGTTACCAGGGGCAAACAGTAAAATACTTTAAAACATGTCTTACTATCTTAACTTGAATCTGCCCACTTGGTTGTGTCTGAAGCATTTATCATTGTTAGTTACAAATCCAAATGCGACACGATACCCTAGCAAACCATGCACATATTGGCGAGGGCCATTTTGAACATGACGCATACATTATGGGAGTAAGAGGCCCAAAAATTAATATACACCGTAAAACAGCATGCATCACATCATTATAGTTGCTCTGAAATATATTCAAATATATACTTTTGGTTTCACATATTATACCTCCCACCCCGATCGTTCCACCACTATCCTCATTTACAAACCATAGGATGCGGAATCCACAATTTTCAAAATGGTAGCCATGTCTGTGGGTTAGTTCCGATTGGATATTTTGAAGAGGTAGTATCAAAAATATATGTGTGGTGAGTGTTACTGAAAGGTTAATGTGTCGAATGTAAAGTAAAATATAAAGTGGGACTTTTCCAGTGTGAGGTAAAGTCTTTGGGTAGTTCCGACTGGATTTTTTGAAGAGGTAGTAACCAAAATATATATGTGATTAGCGTTCATGGAAGTTTACTTTGTCAAATGAATGTAATGCACAATATATGATGTGACTTTTCCAGTGTGAGCATTACCTACAAATGTAAAATACAATGCCTTGAAGCTGCCAGTTGTGGGGCGACGGTGGGCCCTAGCATAGGAATATTGTACTATCAGACACTGAAGTTGCCCCAGGGCCATGCATTCAGTAGCATCACTGAGCATGGAGCCAAGAGTTCTCGCTGATTCAAAGATGGAGCTTAGTGGAGAAGGTTCAGATAGTGGATACAGCTCCGAAAGTACCGACTGGTTATAAAATGATTGGTAAAGAGAGAAATCGTTTCCTGCACATTGGTCCATGCTTTTAAATATGATACACTTTTTTTTTATTTTTGTTTTTTTTATTTTTTATTTTATTTTTTTTTTTTTTGTGAAAGGTTTGCAAAATGTATAATCTAAAACCGTCTTACAAAGCGACCCTGAAATACTTCGTCAGTTGATACTAAACTTTCTCTTTCTAACACATCTAGACATCTGTACGCTGTATAAAACGTATGGTTTTCTGGGTGAAACACGAAACGTCGATCAATGCCAAGGTCTTGGGACCATTGTGCGCACCCTAAACGAATTTGTTACTTTCCGAAATTTTGTTACATAGTACCCCTATATACTTTACACAGAAATTACACGCAACCAGAGGGGTCTGATAGGTTCATGGCACAACTAACTACAGTTTGTCAACCCTACGCTGATATTACAAATTTCGCCAGTATAGCCCTAGACATCGTGTACCTGTACAATTTATTTGCCGCTGAAGTAATATTTAGTGAATTAGTGCATCATGTGGTGAGGTTGACAGACTGTAGTATCCAGCTGGGCGACCAGTCGATTTTTGTGATTGATCAAAATTTTGCTTTATATTATTCATATTCATTCATATATTTTCCAGGGGTTATTTTCAAAACAACTGCGCATAATTTAATCTACCTGCAGCAGACGCATTTATATGATACTTTATTTCATCGCCAGCTGCTTTGCCTGACCCTTAATATGCACATTTTAAATAAAACAGGTCCATGAAAGAATTTAATTTAAAAGGGCAAGTCAGACCAGCAACAGACTGGGAAGAGAATGGATGGCATTTAGTTACATCGGGAAGTCGACAATCTACACACAAAGATGTGTCTGATGATTTCTTTGTTGCATTTGATGATGATGTAGAAATACATAGAGGGGGAGCTCATAGTAAATCAGGCAATCAAATTCGGACTTTATCAAAACTAATTCAGCATGACCATACATATGATGTTTTTGGAAAATCAAAAGAAATCCTCTTCCATTTAAATGACATTGCATGCACCATGTTTCATGAAGAGAATTTAAATCTACTGACACGGGAATCTAAGATGTATGTTGAAAATGACACATATATATGTAATATAAAATCACGTACGTGCACTAGCTGTGCATTTCTACTTATGGGTCAGTCCTACTTTTGTAGCCATTTGTATGCAAGTCTCTCATTTGCACATGCAGATTATGATGCAAAGAAACTGCTAGAACTGTATCATCGCACCATGCCCAAAGTTCCAAATTCATTTCTATCTTTCTTTCCTCCCATAGTCAACAAACGCATTTCCTTATCTCATGAAGCAACAGAAGATGAAATTAATAAACCTATATTTGACTTACATAAAGACATTGACCCATATGTTCTAAAAGCAAAAATTCCCAGAAAATAGCAGGGAACGGCATGGGGGCTCAAAATGATAAGGGCAGGCATAAGAGGAGTAGGACTGAAAGATATGTGAGAATCCGACCTTTCTAAATTGGGCTTTTAGGTGAAAAATAACATAAACAGCAAGCCAGAATTTAAATCTGTCATGGAAGAATTTGTTCCGGATTTGGACATAAAAAATGTTCCAAATGAGTTGAATAGTGAAGCAATGAAACGAAGAAAGCTAAACCCTAAACCAACATGCGAGATTTGTATTCAAGATAAACGCACAGATTCTTTCACCTGTGGTAAAAAAAAAGATTTGGATCATCGCAAGAGATGGCAATATGGACTAGGACTATATGTGGTTTATGTTACATAGAAGCAAAATTGTAGCAAACTAGTCAATTTAAATACTAAATTTTCTTGATGAGAAAGCATTGAACCTACACGTGCACACTTGTCATAAAGACATCTGTACACGAGACAAAAAAACAAACAAACAAAAACAAACAAAAAAACAAAAACAAAAACAAAAACAAACAAACAAACAAACAAAACAAAACAAAACATTTAATGAAAGTAATACCAGAAGGAAAGACATGGATACTAAAAAATACGATAAGTGAAGACATGGACACAAATATAACATATTGCTGCCCAGTATGTAAAAGCGAATAACTGTATGAGTCACCAACCATAGAATGTGTTGCCTATATCGTCAGCATAAACCTGTGAATTGAAATTGGAAGATTTCACTTCAAAACTGCCAGTGTCCATAGTTGGCATTGAATTGTGAAGACACTTTACCTTTGCAATGACGCAATATGTACTTTATTCACTATTTTATCATGTAGATTCGCCTCTCATTTGGTGGCCACTCTCATCAAGCATCGCTACTTTCCATCACAGTTTAAACACCCGGGTGTGTGAGGAAACAGAAGCGAGCTTCCACACCAAGTCCCATTGTAAACATTGACTTGCAGCAGTGAAGGTCAGTGTGCTCTTGGATTACTGGGGATGCAAACAAGAAACTGTTTCTGCTTGTCAAGTCTGAACTCATCCACCATGGTGAACCAACTTGGAAGGAGGCAAAGGCTACAACAAAGCAGGTGATTGTCGGTAACTGGGACTGAGTCTGTACCAGCACCGATTATGCTGTAGTTGCCATGGAAGATCATCAAAGCGCATGCTTGGGAAGTTTAAACTGGTAAGGGGTGCCTTGCAAAAGTCAGTGTGCAAAAATTCCTATTTAAATTAAGTGACTGATTGAAGTTTAGGTTTCTGCGGACTGCCAGATTATAGCCTATGAAAAGGTGGCAGGACATTTATTCTATCAGTGATTTGCTGTTTTGTGTGAGAGAGAGGTCAAGGCCATATGTTAGTGCTGTTGTCTTTAAAGTCCAGGCAGCAAAAACCTTGCAGTTTTAAGGTTTTGTATCGGACTTCAGTACTATTTTAAGTGCACACTTTGCAATAAACATGTCAAGAGTACAATGAGGAGGTGGTCGGTTGAATTCTTCTGCTGGGAAGAGTAAACCTGGAAAAGAAAATTTTGAGTGACAAGGCACATCTAGACAATGTGGCCACAATAATAGGACACAAACCGTGACTGAAATACCTCACATCATGGCAATGTGGAAATTATGGTGATTGGGTTCATCCCTGCCAAATTAATTTACAGTTGAGGGATTTATGTTCTACCGAGGGCTCAGAAAGATAAATACATTTTGACGTATACGTAGAAATTGCTGTGGAATGTTGGGGGTACCCTTGATCAAGGGATGCACCATTGTTTGATCTTAGCCCACATATGTTATGCAGACCTAAATGTTTATATCCAGAATGACAAGCAGGTTATGTAGATAGGATACACAATGAAATTTGAATATTTGTTTATTCATAAAGTTCTGGTCATCTAAATGTAAAATGGACTTGAGTTATTTGAAATGCTTCTATGGCGCCATGTTGGATCATGACGTCACACAATAAACTCGCTTCTATTGGCTAACAGTATCTGAGTCCGAGGCATGGAAATAAGTGTATGGGCAGCATTAGCTATCGTGTTGGTGACTGTTAGGAATTTTCGCACAATGACTTTTGAAAAGCATCCCTCACCAGTCTAAACGGCATGCTCGGTGCTGGGCACAAACTGCGTGAGTCCCAGTTGCACCGGCAAAGACTGGCTTTGTCGTAGCCCGGCCGTGGCTCCACCTGGTAAGGCTGAATTTCTCTGTCCTCCCTTCCTAACCCTATATCTTCTCCCTCGTCCTCAGTAAGTTCCTCTTCGGAAACAGAACAGCTGAAACTGAGATCAAGCTCATTCTCTGCGTTGCTACTGCCCATACTTTCTCTAAAGCTATCCTCCATTGTATCACATAGACTCCCTCCCATGACGTCACGACCCAGAGCCCGCTTGATGGCAAAAAAGCACCCACTTGTCAACACAGGCGCTCGTAACGTTCAGTCAGTCAAGCTTCCGTGCTAATATACGCGGGGGGGGGGGGGAGGTAGTGGATTAAGAGGGTGGACCTGGAACATCTGTGCGTTCAATAAACCACATAGGGCCATATCTGCAATAAAATATTGTGTATTCATCTGTGCAGTCAATTATTTGTGCTAATAAGATGGTGGCGGATGGGCCTAAATTTCTAAAACCACAACGTCGTCACATGGAGCTCCTATATAGAAAGGTATGAAACGAAGCTCACATCTGGACCACCACCTCGCTTCAAGTTTGGCATGATTTCTCCGTTTCTGAACACACTGACAAGCTGTAACTCACCAGTTTATTCCAAAACTATTTTCTACAGGTATATCACACAGATAATCCATTGAAATCTGCATACATCCACAGCAACAGGCCTATAATTGTCGAAAATGTCACACAAAATCCATTTCGGGCAAAAAGTCCGACATTCCAGCGCCAAATTCAAACGGGTATCCCATCCTGAATCGAGTTCGTTCCGTGACATTAGCCGCATGACAACTGTTCCAAATTGTCAATCAGACCATATTCTTTGATCCACTGGCGTTTTCATCCTGTGTTCATTTCCACAAATCGTGAAACCCGACCAAACTTGATTCCGTCAGTGCCTCTCCCATTCATCCAAGTTGTTTTGCTGCCATAGTTTTGACCGGACACAGACTGGCAGCCCAGCTGCTCTCTGATTGGCTGAAAGTCGGTGTAACTAATCAGAGAGCAGCTGGGCTACCAGTCTGTGTCCTGGCAAAAGTATGGCCGCTAAAACACTTCGATACATTCGAGAAGCACTGACGGAATCAAGTTTGGTCAGGTTTCATGATTTGTGGAAATGAAAACAGGATTAAAACGCCAGTGGATCAAAGAATACGGTTTGATCGACGGTTGAGAAGTGTTGTCATACGGCTAATGCTACGGAACGAACTCGATTCAGGATGGGATACCCGTTTGAATTTGGCGCTGGAATGTCGGACTTTTTGCCCGAAATGGATTTTGTGTGACATTTTCGACAATTATGAGCGTGTTGCTGTTGATATATGCGGATTTCAATGGATTATCTGTGTGATATACCTGTAGAAAATAGTTTTGGAATAAACTGGTGAGTTACAGCTTGTCGGTGTGTTCAGAAACGGAGAAATCATGCCAAACGTGAAGCGGGGTGGTGGTCCAGATGTGAGCTTCGTTTCATACCTTTCTAGATAGGAGCTCCATGTGACGACGTTGTGGTTTTAGGCCCATCCACCACCATCTTATTAGCACAAATAATTGGCTGCATAGATGAATACACAATATTTTATTGCAGATATGGCCCTATGTGGGTTATTGAACGCACAAATGTTCCAGGTCCACCCTCTTAATCCACTACACCCCCCCCACCCCCCACCCCCCGCGTATATTAGCACGGAAGCTTGACTGACTGAACGTTACGAGCGCCTGTGCTTGTCAACATCAAGCCTGTCGTGGGCAACAAAATTGTTTTGCAAAGAAGATTATTTTCCTGCGTGAATATAGCAAATTTTCTATACAAAAGTCTATAACACTCCATGTCCTTCAGTTTGATGGTCCCAAACGCCACAAGATTTATTTTTTGCTCAAAGTGAAGCAGATACCGCATGGTCAGTACCAGGCACAGACTCAGTCCCAGTTGCTGGGGCAACTACTGGCTCTGTCGTAGCCTGTGGCTCCTTATAACATAGGTTCACCATGGTGAATGAGTTCAGACTGGACACGTGGGGACAGTTTCCCATTTGCATCCTCATTTTAACCCAATGAACCATGAGCACACTGACATTTACTGCTGCAAGTCAATGTTTATAATCGGAGTTGGAGTAGAAGCCCTCTTTCGTGACGTCACAGACCTGGGCGCTCAAACTATGATGGATATATAGAATTCCACATGGCCGTGTCATGGGGAAGGGATTTAGACAACACGATTTTTAAAACCGTTCACTGCGAGCCTTTGGCGAGCAGTGAACGGTTTGAAACGAGTGCTGTCTAAATCCATTCCCAATGACATGGCCATGTGGAATTTTGTTTCTCCCGTAGAGCGTTAAATCCTATGTTTTGGTCAAAAACCTACTTGCTTTAGCGTGCTTGCTGCAGCCGTTTCGATTCCATTTTGTTCAGTTTCAACACTGTGTTGCTAAGGCACGTCACTCAAGAAAGAACTTTCAGTTACTTTTTAGCTTACGTAATCTGATTGACTTACAAAGAAAACAACAACCAATAGGATTCTCTCTTTTATTTTATTTTGGTCGTAAAAGCGTTCCACGCTTATGTTGGGAACGATTGTGTTTCCACATGGGTAACTATGGGAGAAAGTACCAATGCTTGACGATAGCAGCCACCAAGAGAGGTAATTCCGCACAACAAAAGAGTGAATAAGCATATATTGCATCATTGCAAAGGCACAGTTTCTTCACAAAAGAGGTATAACAATTCAACTCCTTCACTTTTCATAATAAAATAAAGTGCTTGGCGATGGTAAACGTTAAGCTGCCCACGTATCTAACCAGGTATATTACTCATACAGATTGGTAAAAATGGTGTATTTTGTACATTTTTATTTATTCTAGAAAGAATCTTTCTACTGTACTTTTTGATATGGGCTATTAGCATGAAACACACACAAACACACACACACACACACACACACACACACACACACACACATTACATTGCTGTGATTGATTGAATTATTTGCTGCCAACAAAGCAGTATCAAACGAGATAGCCTACAAAAATGTTGAGTCCCAACAGATCATATCGTGCTTCGAAATGTCAAAGGAGATACAATAAAAAAATAGCGAAAATGTTCAGTCCAGAGATAGTGTCCTGTTTAGAAATGTCCGCCACTGTCAAGATCACATACAGAAGAAAATTAGTCGATACATTCACGCACCGACGTCACTAGAGGTGTGTCTCGCCAATTGCACTATTTCCGGAGTCCGTCGATAGACACTAGCATTTGTGTACTTTATGGTAATAGCACGTAAAATGGTTTCTGTATTTTTATGTTCTTACACCAGGAACAAGGAAAACTATCTTTTGAAGCATACATTTATTTTGACGGGCCTTGGTCTTTAAATCAGGTTTTATTGAAGTTTGAACATCGCTGTGGACTGTTTAAAAGCTCACTGCTGGCGTATTTGATAATTCATTGTCGCATCACAGATTGTTGTCAGTTTCACATGGGCCGCTGTACTATAAAAACCCATGTGTTTCTCTTTTCTGGCACCAGTGCACATTGCTGATGTGCGGTAGCTGAATCTTTTTATTGCCTTTTACGTCAATATAATTGCTAATAACCTCAAGAAACCTCCTCCTGGCTTGTTCTTTGGTCTTTGGATCCAAACAAGCTATGAAACTGAGACTACATATATGGTTCAAGATAAACTCAATGTCGCCCTGCAAAACACAATAATAGCAATGCAACAAAAGGTAACATAGCAAGCCTTCTAAATAATCAGATACATATCGCGATGCTAAAATACTCAAATGTAAAATATGACGGAGGGTTGTGGTGGGTTGAAAACTATTGCAGGTCACATTCTAAATCTGGTGTTGTGAAGCCTTACTACTGTGAACAGAACCAAGTCATTTTTGAGAATGTTAAAAGATGTATTGTTGTCAAATGAAGTTCATCATAGAATATCCTGAATATAAATTTTTGTATCTGTTCTTTGGAATATGTTATGAACAAAATATGTCGTCCTGAATATAAACTAAAGTGTTCCTCGTCACTTCTTTGACCAAACTAAAACAAGATTCTTTACTGTATGAGGTAGGCTTTTAGCAAGGAAATTTGGTATGTGATGACGTAAATAAGTATATATACAATGAAACATTATGATGAAAAGATACCTCAAGGCTTGGGCCCAAGAAAGTCTGTTTTAGCAGAGCACTGAATCCATCAAAATTTTGAAAACACAGTTTCCACTCGTCATGTTCACTCCACATGAAGTTGTAAGAGTCCTTCTCATATGTTCTACGCAGTTCCTGCACAGCATGTACCCATGACACTGATGTATCCATTACATTCCAGACCAGAACTATTTATGCAAAATACAATAAAAACATTGCCAAATAATTACAATATACTTTTGTTCATGCTTTTGGTTTATAATTATTGGTGCAAATATGCATAAGAGTCAAACACAGCGAGAACTAAGTATATGCGTCATGCATTTTAAACAACATTATATGTCCAGCATACAAGCGTTTTAGTGATTTTCAATGCTTTAGCTCACCTAAACTTCCTCCAGGTGTTAGCACTCTATGGATTTCCTGCAGCGCATCCACGGTGGCAAACCAATGAAACGCAGAGGCTGCTACGACGCCCTGTTCAAAGAACCAGTCCACGTCACCATCATATATCGAAACTTATCACAATCCTGCGAAATTCTAAACCTACGCTCTAGTGCTCAAGCAGCGGTGGAACAGTGCAGCCTAACTGCGAAGTCCATAATGTACAGAACATCAGTGTATAGCGTAGCCCTCTTCCTTGTTTCAACAGAAAAAGGCCTGTTTATAAATCGTTCTATGATGCTAACCGACTTTGGCTTAACATGGGGCGACCACAAGAGCCAGCTAAGACCTTTGTCCAAAAGTATACTAGGTTATGTTTTGTCTTGCCACAAGCGAAGTACAGAACGCACATTTTCGGGAGGAGGCGAGTAAGTTTCACTTGTTTTAGCATTTTATGTCCCGGAGAAACACATACAGTATATGTTATTCTACACAACTGACATGAACTCCTATTTAGGGGCAAAACATAAGACGGCAGGGAAAACATTCGAGTTACGTGAAATGTTTTTGTCTGTTTGAGCTTGTGGATAAAATGCTGACATGGCCGTGTGGCACAACGCTGATCAATTATTGATCATGAATTAAAAGCTAAATTATCATTGTTGCTTTCAGTAAGGCCCATTGATATATTTCCAAAATGTGAAAAAGTGGGGTTGCAACCTACTTTACATTAACTACCTGTCAAATTACGTTGTGTCCCTCTCAATCGTAGCTTGCAATACATGTGAAATGAATGGAATGAGGCAGGCCACGACAGTGAGGGACAAGCCAAGACGCACCACAAGTTTCATGAAAGCAGCATGAAAGAATAATTTTCAGTGGAAACACTACGTGTATTACATTATTTCATATATGTGTGTTCTTGTATATATAAATGCAGATAAAAGAAAAGTGCTAGGAGAAGAGGAAATTCAATGATGTGCCTTGTTTTGGTCTGTTTTGCGGCACCCACAGATGTAAGGACAAGGGAAGAAGCAATTTTAAGCCGTTTAAATGCCTCCCATCATTACTTGCACATGCAGTATTACTTATTCGATTGTGCTACGTGGAATGTGATAAGTATCTCATTTACTATAGTTCTTAGAATGCCTAAAATGATGAAAAATTCTCACCTTGTATGGCATTCTCCAAAACATAACCTAGTTTTAGAGCAAAGGTCTTGGCTTGTGCTCGGGGTTGCCCTGTGTCAACAGGTTCATAATTCCAGCACTGACAGTGTACGAAAACCCATAATAAGGGTGGTTTACCACTGTCCGTGTTCGCACGCAATTTGGAAAATGGGAAAAAATCACTGTATCCGATTCTGCTTTTCTCTATACGTTTTTGGTAGCGATTCAGTTTTCATTCTGTAAATATTAGACAATTTAGTAGCAAAGCTCTTTCTTGTGGCTCTTTATTCATGAAAATAATAGAAAATATGTAATATTCAACGGTTATTTTGACGACTGATGTAAATTCTGATCCCAAGAAATGGAAAACAAACAAACGGATGCCATCGCATCCGAAAACGCAAGCAGAGAAGGAGACAAAAAATCGTTTTGAGTTTTGATGGTTGGATTTCTACTGTTTCATTATTAACAGAAACATAACCGTTACCGCAACGGATCAGATCGATGGAAAACCACCCTTATGCATTTTGGCATGTTTTTTTTTATGCGTTCTTGCACGTGTTGATGTGTTTCTTTTTTGGCGGGAAAAATAAACACGCATCAAGCTAGGCGTCCCGTTTGTGCGGTTACGCACACTTTCATTAGCGATTTCAGGCGTTGTTCGACTTTCTTATACGTTTTTGTGCATTTCAGGTGTGCATTTTGGTGTGTTTTCTAAAATCCGCACGTGAACTTTTGAACATGTTCAAAACTTGTTGGCAATCCGCGTGAAAACATTGGTGTCTTGTGCTTACATGCGGTTACATGCAGTTCTTTACTGTTTTATGCCTTCTTAATCATACACCCTATTCAAACATCCATCATTTGGAACATTACTACCCTCTGGTGGCAGAAACCAGAAGGAAGCTAGGGTGGAAACCAAATCAAGTCCTCATTCACTTACATGTTAAAACTGCTTACTTTTCTAGCTCATATCTATCATATAAAAACACTTTTGAATACACCCATTGTGTTATCCTTTCATATTAAGCTACATTTATGCACACCATAAGGGGCCCTATGTTAAGCTATGTAATACAGTCAATAAATATCACTACCAAGACGGTGTCTCAATGAAGTAGTCATGTTGTTCTATGTTCCCGATATCCAGTAAATATTACATGGTGGCAGTGGCTTTAGTATCAGTAACTACACGCTAATAAGTTTTGTAACATTCGAGAGGGCAACAGATCGTCACAAATGCAAGCATGCCTAATTTCAATCTGCCATATGTAAATTCAGCTTCATTCCAGAAGACTGGGCAGCGTGGAAACAGCGGTTCATATGGTACCACACTGCCACAAAACGACATGGAACAACACGTGGAAAGCATTTTTGGATAGTTAACATTCAACCACTCCAATAAAAAAAAAATAGATAATTATGTGTCAGTAATGAAAAGTTTGACAACTACTGTGACATGAATAAGAAGGTGATACACCAGCGGGCCTTGGTTCATGACCATGATCAAATAGCAGGAGAAACCATTGAGGAGTACATATCAGACAGCTGTACAAAATCACTTGCAACCTTAGCAGAGCTCAAAAAGAGGAAATGATACGTAATAGACTAGTGGTAGGGATTACAGATAAGTCTGTGTCTAAACGTTTGCAGTTGAAAAAGGACTTAACATTGGCAAAAGCCACTGAGATAGCAGACATGTGCGAGTCAGTTCAAATTCAAAATGGCGGACCAGAATGTGCTGGTGATGTACAGAGGGCAGAAGTGGATGCACTAAGAAAAGGCAAGGCCTTTCAGAACTCCCGTAAGAAGAAGCCTGACATAAAATTGAAAGGCCCTTGCAGCAGGTGTGGGTATACACTCCACACAGGTGGCAAATGTCCTGCTAAATTTGCCAAATGTAGGAAGTTTGAGCGCAAAGGGCACTATACAGATTGCTGTGGAGCTAAACAGGTTAAGTAAATAAACAGTCATGTAGGCACTGATAACTGTGAAGAAACACTGAATGTTGAACATGCTATGCCTGATAAGTCATATATTGCCTTGGAACTGTGGAAAGTGAAACTGTGGTGAAAGACTGTGCTGAGTGAAGAACAATATATGAGATTGAAATGCAAGCCACAATTGTCTAAGCCTGACATTATATTAGAAGGCGTAGGAGGATGGCCCAACTGTAAAGGTCAGTTCACTGCCAACGTTAAGGTACAAGCAAAACCATGCAAACTGAAGCTGTATGTACTTACCAACCTAAAGGAAAACTGGTCAAACAGTGGTGCAGCAGTAGCCTTGGGGCTAATCCAGAAACTGCATGATGTGAAAGATAGTGTATTTGGCACCAAAGGAACACTAAAGGGACAACTAAAGGAAAATAAGTGCTCAAAGACACAGCGCCAGTAACACATGCAGAATCCCTATTCCACTGTTACCTAAAGTACAAGCCCAACTCAAGAGAATGAAAAAAGATGGAATAATCACAGATGTGACCAAACCTACTGAATGGTGCACCCCAATGGCACCAGTGATCAAAAAGACAGGCACAGTGAGAATCTGCATCGACCTGAAAAGACTGAATGATTCAGTAAAGCATGAGAAATATATTCTGCCAACACTGGAAGAAGTGTTAAAAACAAAATGTCAGGATTGACACTATATAGCTGCCTGGATGCCGCTTCTGATTAAGCCTATCACCAGCTGTCCCTTGATGAAGAACCTTCAAAATACGCCATATTCATTACACCGTTCGGATGATACTGTTTCTTTAAGAATTCTTTTGACGTTAAGTGTGCTGGCAAAATCTTCTACAAAAGTTGAGCGGAACTTCTTGGCCACCTAGTAGGAATCAGCGTGTGGCAAGATGATGTCCTCATATATGGCAAGTCACCATCGGAGCACGATGAACATATAAACATCTGTTCCCGATATCCAGCATATATTACAATAGCTAATCTCACATTTTACCTATCCCTTCATTGTAGGCCTTAGCCTAATGGGCCATAGGCCTAGGCCTGATAGTGTTGGTTTATTATTGGCAAAGCACTTAAGGTAAATTCGATAGGTTTTTACAGTTTATACTCAATAATACCCAACCAAGTAGGCATACAATATGAAAAGGCTCCTACATTTCAAAATTCAGGCCTAAATAGCCTAGGTCTATGGGTTTTTCAGGAAAACAAGACGCCTCTGCCTATGCCCAAGGCCCATTAATTAAGGCCTAAATCTTTGTAAGCCTGTATGCAAACCTCAAGTTTTGACTTAGTAACAACATGTAGACTTAAGCCTGTTAGGCCTACAAATCCACTTTTCTGTCAAATGTTAATTTCACGCATAGACCCAAAACAAAATGGCTTCTGTTTCATTTTTAAAAAATACATTTTTATTTCTCCACCTTTCTTCAGGCACACAGGAATTTACGTCAGCAAATTAAAAATGTGCAAATGATTGTTGCATTTGTCTTGCTTTCTCTGGTTGAGGTGATTGAGGGCGTCCGGACTCAGAGCACGGCTCAAGTTACCTCGTAGACCTATGTGTATGACTCGCGCCATCAGTCTAGGCCCCCACAATCAAAGAAAGCAAGACAAACACACCAATTATTGAAACTTTTTGTCCAGCTGTCCAGCGCTGAGAACTGAATTACTGCCTCAGCCAGACATTTTGTTGCACTGTTCCAATAACCCTTATGAGTCATGTAGTAGAAATATGGCCTTGTCTGCCATAGTTCTACAAATGCCCAGTCCTTCTCCATGGATCAAAATTCTGCCATGACTGAACTGGCCAAGGTTAAATGGAACAGCCTGACCCACTATCTATATGTGCGCCACCTAGTTTGATGTTTTGCGATAAGCACCGACTTATCGCGCAGTGACGTAATCAGGCCTATAGCTGACCAGTCCCTACACCACTAGTCTGGATAGGATATCTTTATATTTTGACTATTTGTACATTTAGTGTGAAATAACATGGCATTGGATTTTTGCCAGTTAACAAGTAGGCCTACTTTGTTTGAATTGTAGACCTTCCATGTACCCACAAAAGTGGTTTGTTTTGGTAGCCGAGGCTAATTATTAAGTTTGAACCTCCTTTGAAGTTCAACCCGCAGATTTGAAAAGGCACGTCAAGACATTAGCTGAAACGCAGCTGCCAGACTCCCCGACCTGGCAAGAGATCTCACACTGGATTCTGATCCGCTCTAAATGTTAACTGAAACCATGAGTACCGGTAGGCCTGTATTTCTAGTCTTAGATGAAAAAGTCTCGTGCAAAACATAGCCTACACAAGGTGGTCAGCAGGCATACCCTTTTTGGTCTTTGAATACTCAAGCCATGGCAATATAGGTCGTCATGACCTTGACACCAATCGCTCAAAGAATTTTTCAGACTGCTTATGATTATTCATTGATGTCAGTAAAAAAAGAACAAAGATTCAACACCTTTACCAATAAACATTTATGCATTATGGCCCTTGCAATTATGAATTAAGGGATAAAAACTGTGGCATTCAACTTTTCACAGAATTGTGTATATATTGATAATCGCGACCGGAGGTTGGTATAGCGCCCTGCGAGCGGGATTCCACACTACTGGGATCGTTAAACAGTTAAACAACAAGAAAATAATAATCGTTGATAATAAATACCACCTTTACACTGTTGCCAGGAAGTTCAATACGCTGTGCTGCATTATCCAGTGCCACGACACCTTCAGTAGTCTCTTTTAGAGTACGCAGGAGACTTGGGTTAGGTTCGGATGCTATTAGTCTGAGGCTCTGAAAGAAAAAAAAAAGAGATGAATTTTCACCAGCTATTCATGGACAGAATTCAGAACCAAAAAAACGATTCATTCGTCAACAAATTTTACAAAATATATAATACGTGCGTGAATGCACTTATTTTACGACTCCCAAATGCAGGAAGCAATTATCAATTATCGTACTTAATTTTTGTTACTGAATAATCCAAACTACAAACAACTGAATTACCTCTCCAGCAATGTCTCTTAGGCATCGTGTAAATTTACCAGTGCCAGCTCCAAGTTCTAACACGTCCCACTGTGCTCCTGCAAGAGTAGGCCCAGATATACAAATGGAATATACTGTTCATTACCATTATACTTTACTGTATTCAGCTTATAATGCTGTACCCATGGAGCTTTTTTGTTATAATACTCCTTGATGGTAGGCCTGCTGTGATTTTATCTTCAACATTTTATCTAATCAATTCAGTGTAAATGTCTTTTTCACTTCACAATTATATGATTGAGTTGTTTTCATATTTGTTGTCCTGTCTAGTGGATCACTTGACTTAATGTAGTTGTATTTTGTTCTATTTATATGTATATAATTCTTTCGTGTATACACCTTCATTGTATCCCTGGGGTCTGGCAGAAGATCAGTGCTACTTCACTTAGCCTGGTACCCCACATAAAAATAAATACAAGTAAATGGAATGAAATACTGTTAACGTAAGAACAGAATATGCAGTGGTTTAACGGATAGCTAATTTAGAATTGAAATGAAATTAAACAAACTTTCGATGTTTTGTATTTTGTTTACCTTTGAAATGTTTGTTGCTGGTCAGTTTCTCCAGGATAAAATTGACTACCTCATCAGTATATGATGGTCGATATCTGTCGTAGAAATTTCCCTACATAATGAACAAAATATATCCATGACAGCATTGTCATAAATGTCAATTTGCTTCCATCCTCATACCATGGACTCATAATTGAATTATATGTCCATGTTCTTACAAAGCTGCTCATAACTCCTAGTTGTTTCCAGGGAAATTACAACAAATATTGTTTATCCATGTAAATTTAGTTTAAATATCATCATCATCATCATCATCATCATCATCATCATCATCATCATCATCATTATTAATAATTTTATTAATAATAAATAAAATAAAATTTATATGTGCCTTCACCTCTTGTCCAAAAGTGGAAAATATGAATTGCTATTGCAATCCCCATTGACTCACATAATAGTCAACAGGAATTCAACAAACCGACCAGTACCCAAAAAATAAGTTTAAAATCAGGGATACGAAATGACTACCTACCAAACAGCTTTGATTGACCCTTCCACAGGCTACATTTTCACCAAGGTTTAGAACAACCTGATTGGAACTTTTGGACAATAAGTCAAAAATAGCTAAAACACGCTAAAAATTTTAGCGCCACCTGTTGAACAGTGGATGTCCATGAGTACCCAAGAACTTTTCCTATGGAATTTCCAGGTAATTGTACAAGTAGTTTTAGAGATAATTTTTCCTTTAGATTTTGCAAAAATGAAAAAAAAAACATGAAAAAAAGGGAAAAAAAACTGGAGCAAGGCCATTTGAATAGACTTGGCACAGACCAGTTCAAGGTAGATCCCCGCCACGTTTGAAGTGGATCTGGATGAAGTTTTTGTCACAAATATGAATATGAACGAAACGACCAATCCTTTGAAAAGGAAAAAAATACCGGAGCAAGGCCATTTAAATAGACTTGGTACAGACCAGCTCAAGGTAGATCCCCATCACGTTTGAAGTGGATCTGGATGGCGGTTTTGTCACAAATGTGAATATGGACAAAACGACCAATCATTTAAAGAGGAAAAAAATACCGGAGCAAGGCCATTTAAATAGACTTGGTACAGACCAGCTCAAGGTAGATCCCCACCACGTTTGAAGTGGATCTGGATGACGGTTTTGTCACAAATGTGAATATGGACGAAACGAGAGTTGCATACTTTTGCAAGTTCTTAGCTGGTGGATGATGCTTGTTTGTCTTGTGTACCTGCCAGTCTCAGCTTGGGGTGTTTGACCACTTATTCTCTTTTTTTCAAAGTGTGTTGCGCTTTTGCACTGGTATCTCAGGTTTTAAATAGTTCTTCATTGCAAGTTTACATTTGAGTCCACAGCAGCTCGTAATTTATGTTGCTCATTCGAGTATATACCATGGGTTTTCTGAAACCCGATATAATATATTTTTTAAAACTATTGGTTTTGGTGTCCTTCCGCCGAAAATATTCCCGGTTTCGCGCAGACCAAATTTGAATATTAATTCGTTTCTTATACATAATTTGCCCAGAAAATTTCCCCTTACGCACACACTGCATAATTTTCTTACAGACATGTTTATATAAATATCTAATAGACCTGTTCATACCGAGTTGTACCGAATTTTTCCGGACCGTAATTAATTATGCATGCCATTGTTGACCTGATTGTCCAACTAGCAAGCGATCGAGTCTTGCCCACGCCTTCATGTTTACACGGATGCCACGGCTGACGCTGGTGATGAGCAGCATGGATTGTGCTAAACAGTGCAGATCTTTTACCCTAAACGTCATATTATTGGTGAAACATGCATTTTTAGTTTGCTGACAGTTTGATTTTTCATTAAATCCAAGCACACCCTGTGTTTTACTTTCTGATCCTTCCTCGTGTAATCCAGCCATCGTGGTCAAGCACAAAATGTAAACAAACCAGGATGCGCTTCCCGAAGTGAAGCGAATAAACCATGTAAGCCCCATGAACTGGTCTATTGCCAATTTTTCACTCGGTAGCACAGCCAACAGCGCCGTCTTTCCTTTTACGGCAGCCGTTTTATGTTGAGCCATGAGAAACTGAGCATGCACCTTTTCTCATTTAACTCTTGCAAACTTCTCCATTTAGCACCTTGTCGCTTTCATGCCTAAAACAGACGCGGACACGAAGCAGATTCTTGTGCACACTCTGCATACAGTTTCATTTAATGAATGTTTATGAATATTTTGTCTACAAAAGTTTTAGTTGTTCGACAGGAATGACGTTAGGAAAATGTCTCTCCTGTAACATATGGGGATTGACGAAAAAGTAGCAAAATCTTCCTTTCGCTCTGTGTACATACAAATGGTTACATAATAATAATAATAATAATAATAATAATAATAATAATAATAATAATAATAATAATAATAATAATAATAATAATAATAATAATAATAATAATAATAATAATAATAATAATAATAATTGTGAATTATATCACTGTATACTAAAATAGATATACACCTGGCGGAAAGCTTTATCATGACCTGCACCCAGTTTGACTAATATGAGCACTCTTGGTCGATACAGATATGGAAAATGTTTAATGAAAATAAATACTGTACAGAGGCATGGGCGAGTAAGAGTAGACTGCGATCGACATGTAGGTATAGGAATATATTTTATAAAGAGGTGCATACTACTCTAGCTGACGCTTCCCTTTATTCAACCTTCGAAATTTTAAAAACAGAATTTAATAATACGAAAACTCAATAGATAATAGATAGAGAAACAAAGCTTCATTTTCTGTAGACCTCAATTTCGTAGATGCAAAAAAATGACATGAAAAATTTGGACCACCATAAATGACACATTTAATAGCAAGAAAATGTAGCATATATGTTATTCATGAAGACAGAAAAATCCTACACATAAAGAATATGTCCTTCTTTGATAAAGTCCCTGTTAACATCGGGTCAACCTACGCATCCAACTTAGAAACTGAAGGGAAAACTCCTTTTAATAGTTATCTTAGAGACAAAATTACTCACACCTTCCACTTTGAAACAGTGTATGAAATGAGGTCAATAATATACTTGAACTTATAAAACCCTCCAAAATAGCTTCTTTTCTCTTCAGCCACACAGAATATAAGAACTGGCTCCGTTTCCAAAGACATCTTCCTCATTTTGTGATGGCCTAAGATAAAGCCATGTAAAAAAAAAAAAACATTTTGGATTATCCAAAAAAGCGATAAAGTGATTGGAGATTTTGTTCTTCGATGATTTATAAAAGCCATTCCCATGTCCTCAGTATATGTTATCTCGCTCATTTAAAATGCTTTAATAAATATTTAAGGGGCCTGTCTTGGTATAGTCATGCTCTTTATTCAAACTGTAGGTATCCGGTCCGTTACAATTACGTTCATAGTTTTTTATTCATTTGCAATATAAGTGGTCAAATTTCCATATAATGAATCGAGTTATTTGGCTCTTTCAAAAAATATATTACAACAGAAGGCGGCTAATTTTCGTATCACATTTTCATCGCCATCTGTTAAGCACTCTGACGTGTGCCAACTGTACGCTGTAGGAATAGAATATTCTGTCTGTAGATGTTATGTAATTGGACACTGCATTACCATATGAAATTTATCCTGATATTGCTGTACGCCATCAAGATTACATTATAAGCAGTGGCTTTCACCGTTAGGCATCCCTTCTACCAGTTTCAATGCTCCAATAGTGAGTCATACATCTTAAGTTGCTGATAACGATACTGTATCTTTGTACTTAGATACGGTTCAATATTTAATTCAGCTTTGATCCTTGATAGCCAACTGACTTTTCGGTCATCCTGAAACTTCTCCATGCCATGTTCACAAAAGGAACCTTCACTTGTTGAACAGTGCTTCAGGTATCTGTTTTCAGCATATGTGGGTCTAGTACTTATACACATCTTTAATATTCTTAGTTTCATGTCCTGGTCAAATGACCATACAGCATGGCAGACATGGTCAAAAATGACTAAATAAAAATATTTCTTAATGAAAGAATACCAGATGTAAAGAACCTTTGCGTTTATTGAGTTGCCACCTGTACTGAAAAACTATTTCAAATGAAATAGCCTGGTTAACAACCAAAAGAAAGCAGTAATCCCTTTGTGGCATGCAGTGATCCGCCAAGTGTGTGAAGCAGTGTCGATCTGTAAGCAGACTGCAAATTGACAAAGTTCAATGTTGAGATTTTGCAAATGTCTGTTGAAATTAGTAATGATCCGCAGTATAAAATAAACATGCATAAATCTAAATGAGGCATGATAATATCAGGGGAATCTTCAGTTTTGAAAAAAAAAAACGGGGGAGGGTGGTCGTGATGCTAGGAAGGTTCCAACAGCCAACAGGAAACAAAAACAAAAAACCCCAAAGCTGTAGAAGTGCAGCTATGACAATATCAGGTAAAAAAAACTGAAGTTTGCCCAACTGCAACAGGTGTGGAAGGGGAAGTGCATGGGTGTTCCCAAAACACTCGCCTGTGCACAGAAAGAGAGAGGATGCAAGGACCAGCATGTGATACAACGCTTTTCAATGAGAACATAATGGCGTACACTTCTTGACAACCCGGGGCATCCAGAGAGAAAGAGTTAATCGTGCATGGGAAAAGAAGTTGGATTGACAACATTGTCTTTAATAATTCTGATATATATTGAACATTTAAACTACTTACTGCTTAGCATAAGTGAGGTAGGCCTGAACATAACAGTTAGTACTGCAGTATTAGCTGTTATTTTTCTTTCAAGTCAGGTTGTGTGCAAAAATTATGTGTTTAAAAGACAGACCTTCTGGTGTTATTCGCATGTACTGTTATGCCATGCTGTACATGCCGTGTATGGACACAGTCAATAGAGTAGGATTTTGATTTGTGCAAGGTTTGAAGGCACACAGACTGGTTTGCTTTGAAGCAAGTCTTCCTTTCTAGTTTGAAGGTACATTAATTAAGACAACCATGACTATCAGAATTCCCCGTCTATTCATAGCTTCACAACGTTTCTTTCGCTTCTTATCCGGCTTCCATACCATTTTCCATATAGTGAGTGTATGCATGTATGCATGCATGTATTTATTTCTATCTATCAACCTATCTATCAACCTATCTATCTATCTATCTATCTATCTATCTATCTATCTATCTATCTATCTATCTATCTATCTATCTATCTATCTATCAGTCTGTCTGTCTTTCATCTGTAATCATTACGTTCGCTTCTCATCCGGCTTCCATACCATTTTCCATATAGTGAGTGTATGTATGTAAATATGTATATATACATGTATATATGTATGTAGGTGTACACATAGGCTTATGTAACAAAAAACGTATATATATATACATATATTACACATGCATCGCATAGAAAAAACTGCGTGTGATATTATATGTATGTCTATCTATCAACCTATCTATCAACCTATCTATCAACCTATCTATCTATCTATCTATCTATCTATCTATCTATCTATCTATCTATCTATCTGTGTGTCTGTCTGTCTGTCTATCTATCTATCTATCTGTCTGTCTGTCTGTCTGTTTGTCTTTTATCTGTAATCATTACGTTCGCAATATCGGATTAAAAAAGAAGATTTGCTTTAAAGCAAATCTGTCTGCGTGCCTGTAAAACTTGTATCAATTTAAATGCTGCAACTTTTGTTTGTGGTTCACAAATTGAAGTTGGAATAGCCACTCTACCTATAATAGCTTTGAAGATATTCAACATTCAAACTTTTCAAATGCCCCTAATTAGCATGAACAAAATTTTACAAGTTTTGTTTGCGGTTCACTGGTAAGTCTGTGCACAAACCCAAAAATTGAAGTTAGAATGGCACCTCTCCCTTTAACAGTTTTGAAGATATTCAACATTTTAACTTTTCAAGTGCTGTAATAAGCATATATTTAAATTATATAAATATTGTTTGTGGTTCATTGGATGCACTTACAGCACAGAACTACGAAGTGAACGGCACTTCTATCTATAATAGTTTTGAAAGTATTCAACTCTGTAGTTTTGAAGTGTTTATAATTGGCACAAATTTAAATTTTACAACTGTTGTTATGTGTGCAATAGATGCACAGCCCCCGACAAATGTACCATAGGACCAGCATCCGGGCCTGTATATTGAATACATTGGAAGCCAGAAAAGCTTGAAATTTTCAAATGGCTGTAGTCTGCATAATTTTCAACCACTTGACTCTTCTGCGACATGCAAAACGTCACCATAGGAGCAATACCCATGCCAAATTTGAAGTTTCTGGCTTGAATAATGCCTGTGTATAAGCAGACATAAAAATGAAGGGCAAAGATAGGCATGAAAGCAAGGACGAATATTGGGGAGAAACAATGTCTATGTTCACACACAGCCATAACTATACTCACCTGGGGATCTGCCCTGATTTTAATTTCTCAGACCCAGATAACACGTTAGAATTTTGAATCTGGGGGTCTATGTTTTTACTTTTGACAAACACCTTAAAATTATGCCGTCCATGTGATTTTTTGTGTTCAAGTTGATATTGATTATTGTGGCTTGAATGGTAATGTAACCACTTACGCATGCACTTTTAAATATATGTGCATTAGACAACGTCTATACTTGTATGAGCGATTCTGCACATGCTCAATTTTAATCTCCCAGTCTCTGATAGCATCTTAAATCTTTGAATAGATGGTTTCTATTAGACTTTTTACTTACGTCTATACAAATTCCAGCGTGACAGAATCACCAAAATATGACATGTTTTCATTTTTTCGCCTATATGTACCATATGTCTTCTATAAATATACTACATTGGAAGCATTTTTTATGCTCTTGCAAATTTTATCACTCCATGTACATGTCTATGCATTTCTAGAATTATGTTTAGCACTAGTGCCTGCATGACGGAATCACAAAAAAAAATTAGCCACCAAAAATTTTTACTTACAATATAATGCGATTTTTTAGCCACGGTGCTCTGTTTGGTAGAAAAATAGTTATTTATTATACTAGCAATTATTTTTCTATAAAATATGACCATTGTGACGAAAACTAAAATACTATTAATTGTGAACTTGACTGAAATGTAAAACATGTCACGTGGCGGAATCACAAATCCACTTGCACAATGCCCAGAAATGTTCATTCAAATGTGTTCAATTTCAGACAGAGAGCAAATACTACCATTTCTATGCTCAGCTGCTGATATTGGATAGCTGAACTTAGTTTCAAAACTGTATTTGTCCATTGCTGTCTTATTGTGTCGAAGATTTTTCAAAGCCTCTTGAAAAAGAAATTTTCCGAAACTGACCACATAGTTGCCAACAATACCGCTTTAGGCGGTAGTTTGCCGCTTTTGAAGCCGATCTGCCGCCTACCGCCCCGCTGTGAAATGAACCTGCGTTTATACCGCTTTTACGTTTGTCAGTCAAAAGTAAATGTTAGTTATTAAAAAAAAAAGGGTAAACATGCGAATATGCAGCATAACGTTTGTTACAGGTACTTTTAAGACAAGTTGTCTGATCATTCATGTCATTCACCTGTTCACATCAAATTCAAGCTTTAACCTTTTTGGTGACCTCGAACATATACAATTAATTTGTATGCTAAATATTGCACATGTTTTTGTAGAAAATGGGGAATGACGTTTAATGCCAACAAATCTAAAGTCATGGTAGTGGGTAAGCGTGTAGATTTTTTTTTAAATGGAAACTTGGAGATGTATATATATATATATATCTGAATGCAAATCGTATAAATATTTGGGCATTTTGATCTCGAATTCTCTAACAGACACGGCACACGTGAAAGATATAGTAGCAACAAAAGGTTCTCGTTTACGAGGCTACTTACGCAGTATACTGTCTTCTCATGATAATGTTAACCGTATTAGCTTCGGAAATAGTATATAGAAAAGTATTACTCTTCCGTCACTTACTCATGGCGGTGCAGTGTGGTTATGCAATACTAAAGAGTCTAGGCTTCTCTGAAGTCCATTCAATACACCATAGCCAAAGCAATACTTCAGGTCAACTCTTCACCTGCAGCTGTGGCTACCCTTGGTGAACTAGGATGGCTCCCCCTAAAACTGATTCTGGATCGCATTAAGATAAAATACTTTCACAGGATGAAATTTGAGATGCCAGACACAAGGCTATGTAAGCAAATTTTTGACACTCTTTGGCAAAGAAATGATGACAAAACTGCAAAGATTTGGCCATATGTTGACGAAATTAAGAAGGTCTTTAATAACGTAGCCATAGACCACGCTCTGGAATCAAGGAATCCAGAATGGCTGGGATGCTTTCTAAAATTATCGCTAGAAGCATATAAATTAGACTTTTTCCAGGAAATGGACTTGAAAAAGTCTTTAAGATGGTATCAAATGTTTAAACGGTCCTCTTTCGGTGAAAATTATCTTTTTAATGTAAATAACTTTGCCGGTGCACGATTAAAATTTTTGGCCCGCACTGGGTGTCTGGGTGTCGGGGAAGATCTGGAGAGATGGGGCTTATCAGACGGAAGATGCCCTTTATGTAAAGATAGTAGAGAAGATTTATCACATTTTCTATTTGTCTGCCCAGCACTAAATGATATCAGGTTACAGGCATATAGAAATTTGAAAGTCAACTCTCTGAATGAGAATTGTAAACAGGCATGGCAGCGTTTTTCCGCCTCCTCGCTGAAAAATAAAGTATGTTGGTTCCTTGGCGAGCACGCATATGATCTTGGACAGGACACTGGTGATTTAATTGACCAAACATGTAAAACATTTTTGGTTGAGGCTTGGCATTACAGGAGACAGTCACTTAATGAATTCTCGGAATGACAGATTGTATCATTGTTCTACATGTACCTCTTGTAAATAGACCTGCTCCAATGTATATATACCTGATTTCTTTTTCTTAATAATGACGCTGGAGGCCAAATGTTCTGCATTGTATATGAAACGTGTATAATGTACATGTCCTTACGCTTTCTAGAGTTTTGTCCCAATGAGTGGTTTATCTCTAGTTTTGGTGCGGAGGACATAAATTATTACTTGTACTATTATAGTTACTATACTTATTTCAACATACGAAGATTATTTGATTGATAATAAGGATGCCTGATTATTTGTGTATATCTTGGAAGTATCATGGAATTTCCCCGGTTCCGTTGGTGCCGCCGCTGTAAAGGGGAAGTTTTCCTAATAAATTATCATCATCATCATCATCATCATCATCATCATCATCATCATCATCATCATCATCATCATCATCATCATCATCATTATTATTACATACATAAGTCAATTCGATTAGGCTGATTGAAGTTAATATCGGCCAATCAAGTTGCGCGTTATTTATCGCATGCGTCGTTGTTAGCCTTGACCTTGCCCCGCCACAAATATATGTGGTGCTATATTAAATAACTTGGTTGTAAAAAAGTTGTCTTGTCTTTTTTATGTAATTAAGTAATGAGGAGATGACAGTGTAGCTGAATAGGAGAGGTCACAATAGAAAAGATCAAGATTAAAAGGTTATAAATCTACACCCCAGAGGACACCACCGAGTCTGGAGGGCTAGGGTTGTGTATTCCCATTACTTTCCATTGTAATCAGCAGCTTAATAACTTCAAATGAAATGACTTTACGAGAGTATTTTACCTCTATGGAAAGATTTACCATCTATGGAAAGACTTACCATCTATGGAAAGATTTACATACATTTAAATCTATGGAAAGATTTAAATGTTTGTAGAAACTCTAAATTTCACATGGTAAATCTTTCCATAGAGGTAAAATAGTCTTGTAAATTCTATGATCATAGCTGCAAGGATAACCAGTTTTATTAAGGGTGACTTTAACATAGAATCCAAGGGGAATACACAACTCGAGCTCTCCAGATTTTTTGTGTGCTTGATTGTGTATTCAACTGAATATACACACTTGCTAATTGTAGCCTTTCCTATTAGCAACAGGGTGTGACTGTATTCAGTTGAATAAACAACCAAATACACAAAAATTCAGGAGGGCTAGAGGTGTATATTCCCATTGGGTTCTATGTTAAAGTAACCCTTAATGATAATGGTTACCCTAGCAACTATGATGGTAGAATTTAGAAGAGTATCATTTATCGTCTAAATTTTACCATCATAGCTGCAAGGGTAACCAGTATCATCAAGGGTTACTTTAACATAGAACCCAATGGGAATACACAACTCTAGCCTTATTTTACCTCTATAGAAAGTTTTACCATGAGAAATTTAGAGGTTTTGTACACATTTCACTTTGAAAGTTATTAAGCTCCAAATAACAGTGGAAAGTAATGGAAATACACAACCCCAGGCAGCTGAGGCTCAGTAGTGCCCTCTAGGAGTAGATTCATAACCTTTTAATTTTTTGTTGAAGTAATTTCCTTTTTTTATTTGAAACCTGAGCTTTTTTCTCTCATTTATGATATGTTTAATATAGCAAGTAACATGTCATATCTACTATTTACAATAATTTTCCGTGACTTTTATGTTCATTAAATAGGAAAAAAATAACTTTGAGACCTCAAATTTGGAGTATAAAATATCCATCCATATCCCCCCCCCCCCAAAAAATGCACCAAAGTGCACCAGAGAACACCTAGATTTTCAAAATTTTCCGGGGGGGCATGCCCCCGGACCCCCCTAGTGACTGGGTGCGCCTTTGGCGCATCGTATGGTTCTTCCTCACCGAATCTACCTCTTTTCTCTCTCTCAATGTTGGCAACTATGTGACCATACAGTTATAACTTGAAAATGGCCAAGAAACAACAAATATATATCATATAGAATATTTTGAAGCAACACTTCTATACACTCACTTTAACAAAGACCGATATAAGGACAATAGACCTTTATTTGTATGAACCTTTGGAATTGTATTTGACAGAGCTTGTCCAAGGTTTCTGCATGCAATGTTTTCACTATAACTGTTTATTATTAACTCGACTGTCTTCTTGAAACACACGTCAAGAATGAAGAATTATAAATCAAGAAAATACGTGGGTAACTAAATTGTATACTTAAATCGATCTTAATCAAACCATTTTAACTACGTGTATTCCATGATCTGTACTGGTTTATTTCAACTACCTTAAACAGGAATTGCCAAATATAGTTATAAAAATCTGACACTCTTTGGATATGTTCCTGGCTTAAATGTAAGCCTAGGATGCTTTAATATGGAAATTTGTTTCCCAGTATGCTACAAAGTAATAACGTCAGTAAATACACATGTGGTAAATGATATCCAACTTAATCTTAAAGAACATTATCAAGCAGAACTCCTGCTGATGCAATACCTGACACAGAAGAAAGCATTTATACCCTGAAAATGTCTTAGCAGTCCAGTGTACTTTACTTGACCATTTTAAGCTTGCAAAATGAGTCTGGTTTTATTCCAAACAGGAAATCTGTATCCTAATATGCCATAAAATAACATCCGTATGTATAACTTATACTAAACGAAATGGTAATAGATTGTGTCTTAAAGAACATTGACAAACAGATACATGTTCCCTGCTGATGCAATACCTCACATGGAGAGCACCTAAACTTGAGGGATGTTCCCGCAGGCAAGTGTCCTTCACTTCGTCATTTTACTCTTAAGCTTGCAAAGTCTAGCCCTTTGCCTCTCAGCAGAAGTTTTAGGCAAGAAGGGCCTGGCCAAAAGAAAATTACAGCATTCTGTGCTGATGAAAAGAGAGGTACACGTTTTGTAAAATATGGACGTAGGGTAACATTGGAGACTATGGGCATTGGGTAATATGATTATTGATAGTTGATAGTTTATCTCCTTTAAAACAACATCATGCCTTTAGCTACATGTCGAAAACACATCCAATTGTATACTCATGTTGTTTGGATTCTTGTTGATGGTCATTTTAAGCCTAGGGGGCTTTTGATAGATTGATGTTGGTGTTAGTGTCACTTTTTGGCCTTGTATGGATGGTGATCATTGTTGAGATGGTGGTTGCAACTAGTACTTTTTAAATGCTGAATTTTATTGATATTGTCAACAAATGTGAAACCTGTGCTTGCAAAATCTCTGCTGTGCTGCACATTTTGGTCCCTTTTCGTGAATTGTACGGTCCTAAATGCACATGAATCATGCGCCTGTTCAAGCTGATTTCCTGAAATAGAACTATAGTTTAAACAAATATTTTTGCATTCTTGTCATGTTAAATCCAGACATGGCTTTTTGGACCGTATGCACCTTTGGATGTATGTTTTCGACTCTTTTGGGTACAGACGAATTATAAATGTATGTGATTCAGCTAAACATACTAAGCAACAGTGCCTTTGGTCGGAATTGATTTGGATTTGTTTTATTAGGACTACAGTTTGGATATGGTAATGACACTGTCTAATAAGTGTAAAGCTGATGGACACTAAAACACTTGTGGACCTATGAGTCAAACTAGACACTGGTGCTCAAGGCAATAGCCTGCCCATTAGGATGTACAGGTCCATGTGTCCAGAAACCCTTGACCCAAGAGAGGCTGTTGGAGACACAGCACAACTGAAAACCAATCTACCATACTCTTAGCATACGATGGCACTATGATACCGCACTATGGGTCAATCAAGCTTCCAAGAAAATTCCGCCAAGATAAATGGATGCTCACAAAAATGGCTGCTGGAGCATAAAGCTGGACAATGAAAGTAACTTACTCTTGACATTTAACACTACCTTTGGCCGATACTGCTATGACAGCTGTCCATTTGGCCTAGTCATGTCACAGGATGTTTCCCAGCAAAAAAAGGACCAAATCCTTGAGCAATGCCCCAGCACCATGGGCATAGCTGACAACATGGCTATATTTGGCAAAACCGAACAAGTGCAAGTCCAGAACTTGGGAAACCTCATGGACGTCGCAGCAGAACATGGACTCATATTCAATAGTGAAAACTGCTCCATAAAGCAACAGGAAATAAAGTTATTTGGCATGAGATACGACAAAGATGGCGTGCGTCCAGGCCCAGACAAGGTCGCACACATTAAGTCACTACCCAGTCCATCTAACAAAGCAGACATCCAGCATTTCGTGGGATGAGTCACCCACATGTCTCCATTCATACCTAAGCTAGCTGACAATACAGCACCACCGTGCGAGTTGCTAAAGAAAGACATGGAGTTCCAGTGGACAGCAAAACATGAACAAGCATTCTTGAACCTCAAACATGTGATTTGCGAAAATGTGACATTGGCCTACTTTGACCCAAAGAAAACCACAGTAAACCAGGTAGACAGTTCATCAAAAGGTGTAGGAGCAGTGTTGTTACAAAATGAAAAGCCAATAGCGTTTGCATCAAAAGCCCTGTTGGAAAGAAAACAAAGATACGCAAATATTGAACGGGAGATCCTAGCAGTGATATTTGGCTGTGAGCGTTTCCACACTTACGTGTACGGCAGACAATTTATAGTGCAAAGTGATCCTAAACCACCGGAAACGATCCAACTAAAAAATCTAACTGTGACACTCCCACCCCCCACCCCCAAGGCTGCAGCAAATGTTCCTAACTATGACATCACACTGATTTACAAACCAGGGTGACAAACGACCCTGCCAGACAGTCTGTCAAGATTGCCCTCAAACAACAAGTCTCACCCAGCTGAATGCACAGATCCACTTTGTGCAATTTTCGGTGGGAAAACTAAGTGAACTGAATAACGAGACAAATAAAGACCCAACAGTGGTGACACTATGAGAAATCATCATCGATGGCTGGCCCAAAAGAATGAGAGACATACCAAATGATATCAGGCCGTACTGGTCTTTTCATCATGAACTATCAATCGAAAATGAGCTCATTTTGAAAGGTAGGTGTATACTGATTCCCACATCCATGCAAAGTGAGATACTGGAGAACATACACACTGGGCATCAAGGCATGAAAAAGTGCATGCTTCATGCTAAGGACTGCATTTACTTGCCAAACATAAATGCAGAAATTGAGGCTATGGTAAAAAGCTGGCCAACATGCCAAGAGCATCAAAAATCTCATTCAAGAGAAACTCTGTTACCTCACATTGTTTGCGTCCTTGGCAAGTCCTAGGGACAGACCTTATTCTAGTGCAGCCACATGGAGCAACACCTGCCCAGTGCAGGAACTGCCACCACCTATTGACCTGCCAAACCCCACAGGACAGTACAGGAGCAAGTCGAGTCGTGAAATCAAGAAACCTGACAGAATGGACTTGTGAAAAAATGCCATAAGCATCTATATATAGAGTGAAGTAACTGCAGAAATGCCAACGATATATATCACATACTATTGGACACATATGCAAAGCACAGTAACTGCTCACAAGAGGAGCGAAAGTAACCAATTATAAGCCTGAAAATATATTGCTAGGAGGGAACAGTCCCATACAAAGCTCATCTGGGCAATTGAACTTTATCAGTGATATACCATAAGAACCCTACTGCAGCCTGTGAGCAGAAAAGCAGTGTCATGTTGTTTAACTTCAGTGTTAATCACCGCAGTCACAGTAAAATCTAACAACATTTCTATATCATTATACACCTTATTGCGAGCACATGGCCACAGTATCTGCACGTCTATAATAATATGTAGTATCATCCTCCAAATGTGGACTTTTAAGAACTGTCAGCAGAGGGATGTACCATCATACTTGTAAACATAAACAGAGAACACTTAGTGTGGCTCAATGCCGTTAGATGTCCTACCAACCTGCTGTAGTGTTAGCTGGCCATGTGTAACATTTTATTCAGGCATGTGAGCTCTGTGCTATAACCCTACTAGAGTAAAACCATCAACAGCCTCTTCATCTCCGCAGTCTTCACTCTAAATTATCAGACATAACAGGGGTAGCCTAATAAATAGTCATGAGCAGAAGCTATTTTGTCATTTCACTCTGGACAGTGCTGGCCACAGCGGGTAGTGTCAGTGTGATTTAATTTACGACTGTAAAGGTATTCTTGATTTTTAGCTCAGCTGGCTTATCAACCAGAAGAGCTTATGCCATCACTTTTGCCTGTCGTCTGTTCACAATTCACATTTTAGACTTCTTCTCCAAAACCGTCAGCCAGATTTACTTCAAACTCGGTGGCAACATACTTTGGGTGGGTCTTTACCAAGTCTTATCAAATGGTCACGCTCCAGTGAGTTTTAGATTTTTTACGATTTTTTTTTCTTTAATTTCAAATCTCAAAAAAATATTCTTCGAAACCACTCACCCATTGATTTGATATCACACTGGAACACCCCTAGGGACTCACAGTTCTAAATTTGTTCACCAGGTGGCGCTGCAATTTTTTGTAATTTTGTATGAGTTTTTGTGTGTTTTTGCTATTTGACCTGCTGCAGAACTGTCTTGCAGATTAAGCTGAAACCTTTTGGATATGTTCCTTGTGAAAAGGTTAAAAAAGGTTGTCATAGGTAGCACTGCAGTGGATTCCTGATTTTTAACGATTTTTTTTTTTTTCAATTTGAGTATCGGTAAATGAACCTTTCCTATTGATTACTATATAAGCCAATGGACATTCTAATGTTAATTTACAGTTCCCACTTCTCTGAAGAAACTGTCACTCAGATTGACTTCAAACCTGGTGGCAAAGTACCTTGGTTGGGTCTCTACGAAGTTTGTTCAAATGGTCACGCTTCTGTGATTTTTGAATTTTTTATAAATTATTTTGTTCTTTTGGGGGGCAAATCTTAAAAAATCTTCTCTAAACCACTCACCCAATCGCTTTGATATCGCACAGCAACACTCCTAGAAACTCCTAGTTCTTAATTTGTTCACCGGGTGGTGCTGCAATTCTTTTTTCTATTTTTTTATGATTTTTTTTTTGTGTTATCGCAATGGTGCCAATGTACTTTGGATGGGTCTCTGCCAAGTTTGTTCAAATGGTCACGCTTCAGTGCTTTTTTTTTTTAAGGGGGGGGGCAAATTTTAAAAAATCTTCTTTTCTAAAACCACTCACCCAATTGCTTAGATATCACACAGGAACACTTCTAGGGACTCCTACTTCTTAATTTGTTCACCAAGGGGTGCTGCTATTTTTAGCTCAGCTGACTTGCCAGTCAGACAGACCTTCTAGGGGAATCAGTCGTCCGTCTTAGAAATACTTTCAAATGCCATATGCACTCAGCTAAAGCTCAACATAGTTCTATTCAGTTGCGAACTTAATTCTGTGGGACAAGCATAGGTCAGCTGAGCAAGGGCTGTTCATGCACCCTGTAGTCTTTATTTTTCATCTTAAGATATTTTATCCGTTTAAATTACAACATTTAATATTTATGGGTAACATCTTATTTGGATATCTCTCAAACCTTCTTCGCGGATGAATTAAGTTATGTGGTCTCTCCTTTCATCACATTTTTGATCAGCCAAGTGAGAGAGACAGGACGAAATATCAGAGCTACTATCATAGGGCAAAAGTAACATTTACCCATATCAAACTGAGTGCATAATTGCTATTTCCACTGAAAACAAACACTTTGATCATTGTAACTACTTTTACTTTATTTCATATTGACCAAAAAAAATCGGTTTTTCAACTCCATTTGTGTTGAATGGTGTATTGATGTCACAGTGACCACTGAAACTCAGAAAAAAAGCAAGTGGTGGTAAAACTCATTGTACAGGTTATTAAGAATGTGTGCCTAAAGCTATTTCTCTTGGGGTATATAAAATTGTCCTGCATACATGTATATTGTGAACAGTGTTGTTTGATTTAGTACTGAAAATGTCTTGTCATTTTTCCAAATTTCGCACACCGTGGACAGCAAACCTGAAAATAGCAAGACTAGAGGTGGTAAAAAAAAGTCAACCGAATTCTATGAGTTACCAAGAATATATGTTTAAAGCCATTCACATTTTCGTATTATAAATTCCTTTTACTCATTATAAAGTGTTGTTTTACTCGTTTTTGAGCAAGGTCTGGTGTCTGTCTACATATGACATTCAATCTCCGAAAAACGGAAGTGGTGGTAAAAACCATTCATCTCAGTTCTTCACGTTGTTAAAAATACATATCAAAAGCCATTCATTTTGGGGTATGAAAAAATGTCTTGCGCCCATTATATTAAAATAGTTTTGTTTTATTTCATATTGAAGAATAAAGTCAGGTCTGGTAGCTTCTAATTTTTGTCAGTCTAAGTACCCAGCTGGATTATAATAACCTGTGAATTACATACCGATTGGAACTTACCACCTGAGTTTTCCACCATTTTTTTCAGTCACACAAATTTTTTGTAACTACTGAATTACATATACAGATCAAAATTATGAAAAAAGGCTAAAGCACAACGATAATTTATATGCAACAGTTCTTTCACAGAAGCACATGACTATTCATATTAATTACTTGCCGTAAATGCCCACATATACAAAGTTTACGATATAGTTTGCAGCATGCTTTTCGCTTGCTTTTTGTAACTGCCCTCAGGAGCTCCGACTGGCCGGCCTGTTACATATCCTATTTATTCGGATGCACCAGGCTCTACTCTTACTTATGGTATCACACTTATCACATAGCCTGTTCTGTCTTTCTTGATAATTGGCCAGAAATGTTGAGCCTCATTTAGGCCTGTTTCCGCGCTAAAGCATAAAAGTACTTCCGGTAGTTTGCACCAAAAGAGACTCGCAGCAAAGTAGGAAATACCCCCTAAATGTTTGTGAAATGTACAAGTTTTCAAAATATGGAATTACAGCTCTCATTTCTATGTGGCAGAATGAAAAATATTGAAATAAAAAAATCGTCCCCTTTTCAGTATTGACCTTAATGATGTTATTATTATCATCATCATCATCATCATCATCATCATCATCATCATCATCATCAGAGATGTAAATACCGATGCACGTTTCCCATTGTTGTTTCCATACGACCTACTACACGTCGTTACTGGTCCCTATAGTTTGTTCACAGTGTTAATTCAGTTTAATCTACTGTTCCCTTTGAATGAGCACTATGAATTCCAGTTCAGTAGGATCTTGGAGGAAGAAAGCTAGAGTCTTATTCCTCCATGGTAGGATCATGGTGCTGGAGTTACAGTTTGAGTTTTGCCTCCTGCAGGAAGGTCAAAACTAAAAATCGTATTAGGAGGGAAGTTTCCCTTGAAGCAAATTCTGGGAAAAGTAACCTGGGTGTGCAGGTTCGTGACTCTTTCCCAGGGGGACTGGAGTTTCGTGAACAATGAACATGTGTTCTATTCGGTCTACCATCGCGTTTCTTTGTGCAGAGTATCGTAGACAGCTGAAAAGGCCATGTTTCATTGTTTCCTTCTCGTGATTACAAATTACAATCGAGAGTCGGCGAGTGATAGACGGTACATATGATTGTTGAACCTGTTGTGACCAGATTGTAACGTAATATGACTGGTCTCTAAAAATCTGTCGTATGTATAGATTTGTTCTTTGCGGCCGAGATTTTTTGAACATGCGCATAGATATTTCTACCTGACTGCGACCTTCCAGGCCTATTTCTACTTGATAATTGTCTGCCTTCTATGTTTTTGATGGAATTGACTGACGGCAGCCTCCTTGGCGTGTTTATCGGCTAGTTCATTTGGGTGAAGGTCAATGTGACGTAGTACCAAGTGTAGGTGAACAAAAACATATCTTCAGGGCAACGTGACCAGTACTTTTTTGATGAAATTAATTATAACCTGGTGCGCTGAGTATAACTTACTGCTGGTGAGGGCCATGATTGCAGCTTTACAACCAGAAAAGAAGGTTTGATTCACAGCATATCTGTATGGGTGCCTTCAAAATGAGAAGAGTTTCAAATGCCTCACTTTGCCATTGTCCAGCATAATTTAAATTTTGTGCATTAGCCTCATTTGTATAAATTAAAATGCTACAACTTTGACTCTTGGTTCATTGGAGGTGGTCACACTTTTATAAACGGAAGTTTGAATGACACCACTATCAATAAAGGTTTTGAAGCTATTCAGTATTTTATTTTTTTTGTATTTGCCTAATTTGCATAAATTAAAAGCCTACGACTTTGGTGTATGTTTCATTGGATGCGGCTGTGCCACGTACCTACAAACTGAAGTTGGAATGACACCTCCATGAATAATAGTTTTTAAGTTATTCAAAGTTTTAAATTATGTGTATTCATTTTATTTGCCGAAATCAAAGCAATACAATTCTGGTTCATGATTCATTGGATGCAACTATGTCAGAAACCCATAAATTAGAGTTGGAATGGCACCTGTATCTGTAATAATTTTGAAGCTATTCAAGATATAGATTTTGCAAACTCACGTAATTTGCATCCTTAAAATCCTACCACTTTGGTTCATGGTTCAATTGATGCGGCCTTGCTTAAACCTATAAATTGAAGTCAGAATGGCATCTCTCATGTGTTTATAGTTTTGAAGATATTAATTTTTTTTAATTTTCAAATGCCCTTATAAGCATAATTTAAAATTCTACAACTTTCATTTACTCCATCATATTGGCAGTTATCACAAAGCTATACATGCACATTAAAATTTGGTATCTCTCTGCAATAGTTTGGAAGATTTGGAGCTTTGAAAATTTTAATTGCCCCTAATTTGCATAATTTTAAACAGCATGACTATTTATTCCAAACGACATGCACAATTTCACTGGTAGGTCACTCACCGTGGCAAGTTGGGTGGTTTTCGGAATAATAGTGTCTGCGAAAAACTGCGGATAAATTTGAAGGAAGAAAGAAAGAAAGAAAGAAAGAAAGAAAGAAAGAAAGAAAGAAAGAAAGAAAGAAAGAAAGAAAGAAAGAAAGAAAGAAAGAAAGAAAGAAAGAAAGAAAGAAAGAAAGAAAGAAAGAAAGAAAGAAAGAAAGAAAGAAAGAAAGAAAGAAACTTGCATACGGAGTCCGGTTGATAACGGCAAACGAGACCCTTCCCCCAAAAAAATCTGAGCATAAACAGCTCAAGTGGATGATAAATTGGTGTCAACCCCTGATTGGCCTGAACGTATAGCAGCCACGCTCACTTGACTGACCTGTGTGGATGTAGGCTACTTGTATGTAGAACTTATGTTGTACGAATCTCCTCACCCATGCAGATGTAGGCTACGCCAATGTGGAATTCTATATATTTCTTCGGCAAGTCAGGCGACCTAGGGCTAAACTTGTAACCATAGCTGATACATTCATCATCATTGACACTGTTATCAGTCCTAAGTCTCTGCACAGGACGCCTTTTAACTAGGATTTTTTAATGTGGTATAACTTTTGAATAAAGTTCAAATTAGACCAAAATAAATTAGGCTGTCTACGAATGGCGGGAGTGTAAATTCGGCGATCGCCGTTTGCACAAGCTATGCACATGCAAGTATAAGAAAGCGTGAATGAAATCGTAACTTGCCGACGTAAAGCCCTCTCTTGCAAGTTCCGACAGAAAGCCCATGGGGTTGCTACTGGCACCATTTGAATCCATTGATCACGTTTTGTTTAAACCCACTCGGATAAAAGCCTCAGCATGTGATTGCAACGTAGAGTCTGGGTTCAGATGCTTGTTGCGGTACACAACCGCAGTCACGTCAAGGGAGCCGTCAGTATTTTCCCCCTTTTTCATGGGTAGTTTGTCAAACAGCTTCTATATCATTTCCATTATGTGTGACAACACAGACACATTGTTTTTCTAGGAATTATGTCTGTGTGCCAACACAGACGTATTGTTTTTCTAGGAATTCTTTATTTCTTTCTTTCTTTCTTCTTTTTTCTTTCTTTTTCTTTCTTTCTTTACAGGCAATTAAGCTTGTCCGACATTTCATTTGAAAAGTATTATACGTAGAAACTCCAAACTTGGCATAATTATACTTCTATGGATAAGGTCTCGCCTAATGAGAGGTCATGCTTTTCAAAATTATGCAAATGAGGCCTAATTGAAGTTTTAAATCCTCAATATCTTATATACTATAGTAGATGTGGTCACGAGTGTATAGAAGTTCGATCACAGCAAGGCAAAGGTCATCTCAAATGTCAAGGTCATGTCAAGGTCAAAGGCCGATTTTGGGTCAAAATGTCAATTTAAAAGTCAAGGTTGACTTCAGGTAGAGGTCATCTCAAGGTCAAAGGCTATTTTCGATGGTGGCTTTCTTCTAGCCATAACTTGGTCAATTGTTATTCAATTTTGATCATGTTGGGCTCAAATTGTAGCACTGCACCTTTTTGAAACTTACATGTGACCTCTAAAGGTCAAAGGTCAATGTCATTTGGACCTTTCAAAGTTTCATCCAGCCATAACTCGGCCAATTTCCATCCAATTCTAATCATATTGGACTCAGATTCTAGGTATTGCAACACTGCACATGTTTGTAAGAACATGTAACCTTTAAAGGGCAAAGGGCAAGGTTATTTGCCCTTTGAAAGTTTCATTTTGCCATAACTTGGTCAATTTCCATCCGATTTGGTTCATGTTGGGCTTAAATTGTGGGTACTGTACCACTGTACATTTTTGCAATTAACATGTGACCTGTAAAGGTCAAAGGTCAAGGTCATTTGGACTTTAAAAAAATTTTCATCCAGCCATAAGCTTAATGGAACGTGAAGTATCAAAGGACAAAAGTTGTAGCATTTCATATTTACAACTTTTGAAGGCACACTGACATATTTGCTTTGAAGCAAATCTTTTTTAGTTTTATTTTGTCTTTCTTTTAGGCATCACTCCCTACCCAGCCCCCAAGATGTCCAAAATACCACATAGCACTAATAACGCCTGTTCATCAGAAAAGCTTGCAATAAAGCTGCAATGAGCAAAGCTGGATTGCTGCATAAAAAGGAACAATATCCCACAAGGAGAAATTAGGCAATTTACAGAGTTCAAAGAAATTAAGCAACAAAATTTCGACAGAAGTCAGTTTGCACATATTTATTTGAAAGGTGTGATGTAAAAGAGTAGGCCCATAGCATTTTTAAGTGGGGCCTAATTATTTTTCACAAATAAAGGATTGCTGCATAAAAAGGAACAATATCCCACAAGGAGAAATTGGGCAATTTACAGAGTTCAAAGAAATTTAGCAACAAAATTTCGACGGAAGTCAGTTTGCACATATTTCTTTGAAAGGTGTGATGTGAAAGAGTAGGCCCATAGCATTTTTAAGTGAGGCCTAATTATTTTTCACAAATAAAGGCACAACGTCATGTGTCATATTCAGTTATCCGAAAGCGATACTTAAATCACAAATCTTACTAATTTTCACAAGTTATGAATACATACCAGACAACAGTGACTGCTGGCATTGGTGAGCCGCCAGATGCCAGCACTGTAGAGCTCCGTTTTTTTTTTTTTTTTTTTTTTTTTTTTTTTGATTTATTTATCTATTTTATTTGTTACACAGTGTAGAGAAGTTCAAAAGTCATCCGCATTACCGAAATAAACAGTAGCACAAATAATCACTGGGATTTAGCTTTCAATAAGGTCAGCAATTCACACGTTGGTGTTATCCTGAGCATGTTACTCTCACCCCCACCCACCCACACGCACACACAAAAAGCCACTGACTAGCACTCTGACAAGATACACGCCAAACTGTTCAATTTGCTGCATCTGTGTTGTCGGCACATATATTATCCTTTATTTATCATTCTACCAGACAGTTAAACTTTCCACCCGATGCAAAAATGCTGAGCTGGTGTCCAACCCACAAGAAATTTTAAGATAATTTCCTTCATATTATACCATGCCTCCTTTGTTTTCTCAAGGGATATATATGTCACCTGCTTACACATATATCCCTGCTTTAAATTTCTATGGCTAAATTTCAACACAGGACTGATTTGCTTTGGTGAATACATTTTAAAATGTATTTATATTCATGAAAACAAAGAAGGCATGGTATAAAAAGGATACATCCCTTGTTCTCGTGATTTATCTGGAATCTTCCATTTTTAAATCCCTACGCTTCGCTCCGGGATTTAAAAAAGCAGGATTCCTGATAAATCCCTTGAACTTGGGATGTATCCTCTTCAGAAAACTACAGACATATAAGTGCCCCAATATGCATTTCCAAGATCATTCATTGGAAGTTGTATGAACAATCAAGTGACTTAATTCACAGGTAAGGTGCTGTCTCCCCTCATGTCTGCCGGGAGAAAAGGGGTACAGCTGCCAGTAGTCCCATTAAACTGTGTGAGGACATGAAGTGAGCTATAAACGATGGTCAAATAGCTGCTAATGGACTTGTCACAGGCATTTGACTGTCTGCCCAATGACCTGATGGTAGAAAAGTAAACAGGTCAAACAAACATGACCTATACATCATGCAAGGTACAAAAATTTCAAAAGATACTACATGCAATATGACAACAGTGCATGCCAGCACAATCATGCAACAGACTTTATTCACCACAAAGCCAAAGCATAAAGTGTTATCAACAGTGGTGAATTACGCTAATGATACTTTATGTGCAACAGCGGGCACTATTCAGGATGTCAAATACAAATGTCATCTGATGCAAAAACGGCTAGTAGGCCTACCTGGTTTGATAATAATATCATGAAGACCGACCCTGACAAATATCAGTTCTTGGTAACCAGCAAAGAAAGTTTCTCTTTTCGGCTCAATGAAATTAGCCTTCAGAAAGAGAGTTGTGTTAAAAATTCAGGAATATATTTTGAATGACAAATTGAAATTCCAAAATCTTTAAACGAAATGTGCGGAAAATGCGAAAGAAAACTCGGTGCTCTCAGACGAATATCAAGACTGCTAAATGTAAAGCTCATGATTTTTTCATGTCTTCATTAATGCCAATTTCAGCTTCTGTCCTCTTGTATGGATTATCAGGAACAAAACAGGTATGAATAGAATAGAAAAGCTACAGGAAGGGGCACTTAGAGGGATATAATGATAACTGGTCAGACTGCAAGGAGTTCCTTGAGACCTCCCCCCTCCTCCAAGTTTTCGGACAAAATGGAAAAGATTGTCGTTCACAGAGGTTTTCAATGCAATCCGTGGATTGTCCCTATCATGCATTCAAGACATAAACCAGGAAGTAACAATCCATGAATACTCTCTTCGTGCAAGTAAATTCTGTTACGTTACAGCCAAAATGTAAAACTGAAGCATATGGAACAAGCTCGCATACCAGGGTGCTAAGTATGGAGTGGTCTGTCAAGTAATATTACGGATGCTCCAACTTTAAGTGCATTCAAATCTCTTATTGCCAAACACATGCTTTAGTGAAATACTTCTTTTACACTGTGTTTGTTATGTCTGATGCGTATATTGTTTTGAGGTAAATATGACACTGCGATAGTCTTTATCAAAACACATGCCTTGTTAAAATATTTATATTTATTGTATTCCGACATACATTGTTTGTTTTAGGCATGTGTGGTACTGGATTTGGTTTAGTGCTTGTGTTCAATGCCGTCAAGAATAGCTCTTCGTGAGCTAACGTTATTTGTTTTAAACCCGATAATAAAGAATTATTTCATTTCTATGGAGAAAAACTTGAAGAAAAAAAGAGCGGGAAAAAGTCGCAATGAGAAAGAAACTGAGGAACGAAATAAAAAGAAAGGAAGAAAAATGGAAAGAAGTCTATTATTTTTATTTGGTGCTCACTTTATTCATCTCTCTCGATCGATCGATCGATCGACGTCCTGCCATGTGCCATGAATGTGATGTTGTCTACGTGGGCTTGGGATCCAGCTCCCCTCCACCCCTGCTCCCATTATTTCATTAAAAAGGACATTTTTAGGCAAAGAAATACTATTCTTGGCCTCCAGAAATTCACAAAAAGCAATGATCTCCAGGTGGCTCTGCCCCACTCGACCCTTGGACTCCCTTTGGGGCTTCGGCGGTGTCCAAACCGACAGCATAAAAGTTCACCCACAGTCGTACCAGCAAATTCTGAATTCCTCACTGTGCTCACAGGTAAACCTTATGACCATGTCTTATTTATTTATTTATTTATTCATTCATTCATTCATTCATTCATTCATTTATTTATTTATTATTTTTATTGTTGTGTTTATTTATTTGTTTATTTATCTATTTGTTTATTTATTTTTTATTTATTCATTTATTTATTTATCTATCTATCTATCTATTTCATTCCTTTTTATTTATCTATTTATTTTGCTTATATGACAAAACAACATATGACGAAATATTTTCCTTTTTTTCTCTGCCCAACTAGGTTTTTAAAACAATCAACAGGAGCTGCCGACAACTCTTTGGACAGGCGGACCGCAAACGAAACGACAAACCCCTTCGGCACGTTGTTTATCTAAAGTATCAAAAAGGTTATGAGAACACAGAACGGCCCACCATAATAATAATAATAATAATAATAATAATAATAATAATAATAATAATAATAATGATAATGATAATGATAAGAAGAAGAAGATATTATTATTATGATGATGATCATCATCATCATCATCATTATTATCATTATTATCATTATTATTATTATTATTATTATTATCATCATCATTATTATTATTATTATTATTATTATTATTATTATTATTATTATTATTATTATTATTATTATTATTATTATTATTATTATTATCATTATTATAGTGGTAATGGTAATGATAATAATAATAATAATAATTTATTTGGAAAACTACCCCATGAAAAACTACCCCTTGACAATGGAGCCACCAATAAAACGGGTTTAATTCATAATGCACCCATATATTTCCTTTGAATTCATTGATAAAATACATAAGTATAAACCATGAAAGATAAAGTATTCAGCAGTTTTATTCCGTTACCTAACATAAATGATGTACATAAGTGATATAATAATATACACCTCATCTTGAACAAAAAAACAAACACGTGAAATTCTGAAAATCCCAAAATACTTCCTTTACTTCTTTCTATACGAAAAACAAACAAAATACATGCAGAAAAAAAATGTTTTGAAATCATCGAAGGTCTATGGTTGCCCAGTGCACTAATATAATTTGAAAGCAACCAGTCTAATGGTGCAGAGAAGAAGCCGTTTTAAGATGTTTACAAAAAAAATCAAAGATAGCCAAAGATCATGGAAGTGTGATCTATTGGACAGGCATGGTATAGAGACCAACCCAAAAGTACATGTCAGCCAAGTTTGAAAAGGATCCGAGCACCATTCTGATGTGAAGAGAAAAAAAACCGCAATTTGTTGATAAACAGCGAAATGTGGACCGATCTGCGCCCAGTAACAGCAACGGTCTGGCATATCAATCCAGGATAAACTGGGCACATCTTCACAAACCTTAAGAAACTGTCAGCACGAATCACAGATGGTCAAATGAATTTGGTATTTTGAATGTAAATCTCAAAAAGGTACAAGTTTTTACCTCTGCGTTCTCATTGCGCGAACCCAATTGCAACTTACACATGTTGGGATGGTCTCCCCAAACTTAGCTACAATGAAAGCAAAGTCTGCCCGTACACCACAATTACCTTGCATGGGACAAAAACAAAATGAAACAAAAACACGATGAAAACGAGGTTTGTCCATGCCACAATTACCTTCCAGCTGACGAAAAAAAAAAAAAAAAAAAAATAACATAACAACAAAAACAAAAACAAAAACCAAACAAACAAACATAAAAAAAAACCACTGATATATTTTATCCCCACCACATTGAACATGGGCTTGGACTTTCATTCTAGACAGAAGGGTCAACAGCAACTCGAATTCAGATGCACTTATATAGGCTTTTTTTAAATTACAAATAGATGTGTCAGTCCAACTTCAATTCATAGGTTTCTGATATAGGAGCGTCCACAGAATCGAAAATGAAAGTTGCAAAATTTTGACTCATGCAGACCAGGCACACTTGGACCAGTTTAATGCGAACTATTTCAATAATTATTATAGATTAAGAGGCTAGTCAAATTTAAATGTGAAAGATGTGTTCAAGGTACCTTTGGTGATCATGAACAAAATTTTAAAGTTTTCAAATTTTAATCATTTTCAAGCTATACACACACACACTTGCTGTCAAGCAAATCTTGTGTTTCTAGTTTAGAATGTGGGAGAAACTGCCACACCCCATCCAGAAACCTGAATTTGTTACAGTTTCTCTTTACCTATAGCAAACTTCCAAAGGTCAATACGGCCCATCGATATTTGTGAAAAAAATGAGATTACCTGCGTATAGTACACTGCTGCGTATAAACATATAGAACAACGTAATTTGTAAAAAAAGAAAATAAAAGAAAAATCTATCTTTTTTTAATTGCGTTGCAATTTTATATGTGTAAACGTAGCAGTGTACGGCACATGGGTAAATATCTTATGAGGTTGGTAATTTTAATTTTTTTTTTATTTTTATGAAAACTTTAGTGACACAATATATCATAACACTTTCCCAGGCAACCTGGTCCACAGCGACCCGTAATTTCAAAGGTCGCCTGATTCATTCATGTTAATAAATACTATCCTTACTTAAATATTTTCAATGAAAATTTCTGGGATTTACCAACATAACATGTTCTCGCCAACTGCATGAGACTATGTTAAAATCTCGACCAAAAAAGTGATTAACCTAAAATCTTTTAACATCCCTATAATTTTTAGACCAGAATGTGCTCCCCCACAGGCTGATAATACAAGACAACGTTGTTGTGTTCGGTTACATTGGTTCCTGCCTGGAGAATTCAATCCAATGCAAGGGGAATCACCTTCTGCACGATCTTTCCTTAATACTTGGTTGGTCATTCCTACGGGTGATCTTTCAAGACAAGTTTAACTGTACCACTTGTACATGACAGTCCAGCAGTTTGACAAACTGCCAAAAAACAGATCAATGCCAACACTTGAACACATGAACTGCTTTGGCGTTAACAGCTTTTATGGTGTCTAGAACTGCTGAACATGCACAGCTGATTTAAAAGAAAATCACCTTCCTTCGGCACAAGGATGACAACATATACTGTCATTTGTCTGTCGTAATGTTAAACATAGATACGCATGTATATCAAAAACTCATACTACGTGTAGTCTCGACATAAATACAAAGGTTTTCTTGGCAATCAGCCGACTAATTAGTCAGTTTTTCTTTCTTTAAAGCTTAAATCAGAATTCAGTACGTAACAGCCACAATCGTGTCTAAGAGTATTTTTTTACTGATTGATAACATAAACTCTTGCTATTTCATAAATATATAAAATCGTACTAAGAACCTAGGATATATTTCGCATTATATTACAAAGCATACCAACTATAAAAACCATTGCATTATATCTCAAAATAGGTCTCAGATAGCAAACTAGATAAGGAAATAACGGCAAACATTAAACCATGGACCTGATATGATTCCCGGTCAGGCAGAGACATGGAAACAATTTACGGCTAACACACCATACAAAAGCTCTGATCCTTTCATGATTATACATATATGTATGGGTGCGTGTGTGTTGTATATCAGAGTCACTAAAAATGGTTGACAAAATGGTAAACGGCGAACTTCACTTTGAATCACAACAACTCACATTACACAATATTGCACATGTATGTTGTTATGTGTGCTCATGTCATGTTTCTGACTCGCTTTCTGACGTGACCAAAACACCTGACAAGGGTAGAAGACAACCAGTACATGAAATGTGCTTACGTATAGTTACCGTTCGTGGAGACGAGTGCGCACTAATGATACCGTAGTTATCATGAAATATGGAATGGATAGAAGCGTGCATGAAAACCACACAACATAGCATAGATTTGAAATATAAGTACTACTGAGTTGACACGATGCCAATTAAGACAGTGGAGAGTATGAAACACAATAATATCACAAGAACAAAAGCATAATGAAATACAATTGCGTCGACACGAATGGTGGCAATTAACATCATTTATTGATATTTAAAATATTCAATCTAGGCAGCTTACTGCCAATTTGCAGCTGACTTATTGTAATAAATAATCTTTCCACTAAAGGCACGGCGAAAACTAAACAATTCTGCATTTACATTAATATATCCTTAAATAAATTCGCAAAGGAAAAAAATTTATATATATACGTGTGATGTCACCGTCAGAATCGGTGAATCAACATAGATAATTGTGTTTTTCACGAGCACAAGAAATAAATTGCACATGAAACGTATGCGTGATAATACGTCCATATCAGTGCCATTTCTGCTGCGTGTTACAAAAGAAAAGACAGTCGCCACAATATACTGTACAAAAAGGTGGACGCACTTTGAGAAAGTGGCTGGTAATAGTTCCTCTACAAAAGTATTTCAGGTCAAAGGTCTTTGGATCGGAATTATAGCAACGTACACTTGAGGGGAGTCATGCATACTTTTGTCATCTGTAAATGCAATTTAAAGAAGCCGTGGTTCTCAGTTTATATATGTATATATATATATATATATATATACATGTCTTTAATTCATACCGGAAGGACACTTTGTCAGTTATAAAGAACTGAACAGAAGAAAAGAAATTTTTTTTTACCTTTTTTTACCTTTTTTTACCTGTTTTGAAACTTACTTTTCAAATTTGTCTCAAAAGCTCTTTCACCAAGGCGATCATTACAGACTGAGCCAACAGTTTCTTGGGCGTGACCGGAACCACAGGAGCGCAGAGTCCATGAAAGAAACTGTTGTGAGGGTATCTAATCTCTTAATGCATAAAAAAACTGGTGTTTGATGTCGCCAAATATGCTTGATAAAGTACAACGAAGCTGATAAAAGCGCCAATATCATTTTCGTTTGGGTTCACCATATCATATACATATTTTGCGTGGGAGGATAGATATATGTTACAGCATTCTGCATTAAACTTGTATTTGAACAATAAAACTAAAGTGGGTTTGTAAGCAAGAAACTGACGCATCGTCATATTTCAAGTACGCATGATGACAAAAACTACACACTAAAGGTTATCCAAAACCCCACCCTTTTCACCCTAGCTGTAAACAGTTTTTAATAAAATTGTCTTCGTAAACGTCAGGTAAGATCCAAGCTCTATGCCTCTGAAGGGCAGTCATCTTGAAACTGATACTTGAACACTTTAACCACATTTGTTTCGTTGGCCAAAAACAATTTCCCGCGATCGTTTACATCAATAAAACTTGGCGGAGGGTTAAAAGGTTTGAAACGTGTCAGAGGAATCTTACTCAACAGTGTTTTACCGTCATCAGCCACTATGTGTATGCTTCCACCATCTCCGTCATTGCCAGCATTCAGTACAAATACCCGTCCTTCAGCATCACAGCAAACAGCACGAGGGTCTGGGCAGCTGTATACAAAGCTGTGAGTTCCATCTTTCCGGATGCCAATGACTTCTTTCCTCCCCGAATCTGCTAGTATTATTTCATTCGTGAGTTTATTCACCGCAACAGATGTTGGTTCTGAAAAATATATTTTACTGTCATTTTCAGCTGAGTAAGTGAGCACATTACTGTTTTTATTTCCATCATGTATTTCCACTTTTCCACAAAATTCCTCCTTCTTTGACATGCTCAACTTTGACTTGCAGGCAACAATGATTTGTCCTTCAGCGTCGCAGGTAATATCACGACACTCAGTTATATCTTTACTTCGGATAACATCTGGATTGCACCGTTTTCCTTGCTTAAACACCAGAAAGCTGTTGGAATTAAATTCCCCAACAGCGACGGAACCATCCGGTAATGCTACCACTGGTTTGGCTTCCCCGTCACAATTACCGGTATCCAACGGAAATATAGCTTTCACCCTACCGTCTTCATTAAAGACACACACTAAGTTTTTCCTGCTGTTGGTAACGATTACTTCGTCGTCTTGGTTGGTTGTCAGTCCCGATGTGGCCCAGTCTTTAAGTACAAAGCTATGTACATGCAGAATTTCGATTTTCTTCACTGACGCTGCACAGGCTTGATCAGGTTCGTCACCGTCTGCTAGGATTGCCTCAAACCGACATATATGGCTTGAACTGTGCATCCTAAAGCCACCAAAATGAACATAATCCATGCCTGCTTCGACATAAGGCACATCCAGTGGCTCTATGAAATGTATTTCCTCGTTCAAGTAAAGTTTACATTCGCCGCTCGGTGCCTTTGCTCTGTGTTCCGTTTCGGCATATGAATCGATGATGGCTTGTTTTGACTTGACAGTTTCATTTAAAAATGCAGGTAGACTATAAAAATCGCCATTCTGTAACCGGTCACTGAGATGTGATAGTTTGGCATTTCTCAGAGAGAATTCTTTCTTTTGGACTTCAATGTCTCTTCGGTAATCATCGATATGACGCTGGGCTTCATCCACCTGGCATTGAACCCCTGTTTTGCTCAGGAGTGCCCACCGTGCGATCTCTTCTGTTAGCAATTCTGCTCTTTTATCAACTGCTTCTTCAATATTCTGTCTCTCCGTGAGCAACCGCTCCTGGATCTTATCCACTTTCTTCAAAATTTCTGAACATTTTCTCTCTTCATTGTGAATACTTGCAGTGTACCCCTCGTGTTTCTCCACAACAGTCGAAAGAATGCGTTTTGTTGGTTTTTTAAATGTATGCTGTTCATTGTGAAAGCAAATGTCGCTGTCCAAATGCTCTATACATCGTTCGCAGACCGAAAGGTAACAGGTCACACAGCAATGGGTTAGCTTTTGATCCCAATGATCTCTGCACATTTTGTCTTCTTCATCGGCCGATTCAACATCTGTCGGCGAATTTTCTTTTATGTCCACATCTGTCTGCAATTGATCTGTTTTGTCGATATCTGTCGGCGAATGATCTTTTATTTCCTCATCTGTCGGCGATTGATCTTTTATGTCCACATCTGTCTGCAATTTGTCTATTATGTCGACATATTCTATCGGCGAACGATCCGTTATGTCCACATCTGTCGGTGAATGATCCGTTATGTCCACATCTGTCGGCGAATGACCCATTGTGTCCACATTTGAGGACTCGGCACATACAGGACACTGTGCTTTTTCCAGTTCTGCTTGAGCTTCATCAGTACTCGGTATCTCCAGACATTCTGTGCAGAGTATGTGCCCACACGGAAGACTCTCTTGGAGGTTTTCATCTTTTAGACAGTGTGAACACAAGTCTTGTATTGCCTTGCCCGCCATCTATTCTTATTATCTTTGTGCACATATAAATATATATACATATGTGTAAATTTCCAACCTGAAAGTTCATCAGTGTTCACAGTTACTGATATTTCACTCTTTGACACTCACATATATATGTATGTTTCATCGGTCTTATCTTAGCTTACTAACGCTTAACACTGAACACCTAAGCAAATCATGTGCAATGTATCATATCAGCATAAATTTTACAAATATAGTAACAACAATGTAAGAATTATTCAATAAAGAGATCGTAGTCAGAATTACACATGTGACGTCATTGGTCGGGCCCATTATGCTATCAAATGTTACTGATATCTACTTACAAACATTAAACCAGTAATTTTCAATACATTGCCTTGAAGGAACTTTATTTTTTATTCGCCTCATAAGTTTTTATACTAGTCCAGGGAAACATTACCCATATTCACATATTCCAACCCAACAATGACTGCAAAGAGATTCAGGAGTTACTAAAACATCAACATTCATCTTCCAATACCAATGTGAAGAACAAATTTCATCCCTGACTTGAGACAAGGAGTTCCCCTTAGAAGGCAACTGGTGGTTTTAAACAAGTCCTTTCACCTTTGAAATATTCTTCATTAACTACAGACTTTGGTGTTTCCAATACATATAGGCCTAACCATTCAAAAACACAAGATTTATCCCCAAAGATAAATAGAGACATGGTAGGCCAGCATATATTTTAGTGATATCTCTGGAACATTATAAACACTCTTAATCCATTATAAGTATGAGTAGGAGAACACAGCCCACAGCAGAACATAGCCAATGAAGTATTTATCAAATGGTTCAGAAAAACATCACCCATATTCAAAAATGTCAACCCAACAATGACAGCACAGACGGTCAAGAGTGACCAAAAAACCAACATTCATCTTCTAATACCGATGTAGAGAAACAAATTTTATCCTTACTTGAGACATGCAGTCACCCATAAAAGACAAAGACGACGGCACTTGACTGTAAGCCTCAAGTTTACCACCTTTGAACAGCGTATTTTTTATATACTCACAACATTAGGTCAGACTTTCAAATTGATTTTCCTGATTAGACAAACGCCATTCCTATTGCCGAAATTATTAGGATACATAATCTGCAAATTTAGTCCCTTTATCCTGATATAAGTAAAATTATTGTTCGCGATAGGGTATTTTTACCAACCTTGTCGTTATTTTACTTAAGGCGGCTTTAGTTAAAAAGTGATTAATTTTTTTCTCTCCAACATATGTTTATTGTCAAATGAAAATGGTATACAACGCACACATACAAAATCATATAACACAACATGTATTCAATAGTTATCCATGTCAGTGTGCTCTATAAATGATATACAACATATATCATAGGATGTGCACATAGTAAAAGAAATGACGAATACGGCAACCGAGAGCCATATCTGTACTGTAATTGTGCCTAAAACCGAACCGAAATTTGTAAAGAATATTATTTCGTTCCAGTGGTTTAGCAGTTGATTATAAACGATTCTTTCAACAATTTTTGAAAATGCCGATAACAGAGAAATAGGACGATAGTTAAAAAATACCTCTGGATCACATTTTTCATAGATCGGAATAATCTTTGCTAATTTAAGTACATCAGGAAAAATATCATGTTGCAAGCACAAATTAACAGTATATGTCATGGGTTTGACAATCCATTCTGATACAGCCTTCAGTACAGAGGGATGTTTTTATCCCAACCTGGCGATGAGTTCTTCAGAGCTACGAGCGTAATTCGAATAGCATCATTAATAACAGGTGTAAAAAAAAAAAAAAAAAAGAGAATTAATATTGTGGCCACTCAGGTCTTCAGTGGGCTGCGTTTTGGTTTCTGGAACAGAACGGGCTAGCGAAGGACCCACATTTATAAAAACCTAGTTGAATTTGTTCGCAATAGCTTTATCATCTGTAATGATTTTGGCCGTTATGTTTAAATCTACCTTTAATCAAGTTGCTGCTTCTTCTTCCAATTAGATTATGAATAACCTTCCATAATTTTGATAGGTTGTACCTATTATGCTAAAAATTGCGCTGTATTATTTTCGTTCAGAAATACCCAGTATGGGAGTAATTTTGTTTCGAAAATTCTTATATTTAGTCACACAAGTTTCAGAAACTTTACTTTTATAATATAGTGAATTCTTTCTTTTGATTGAGTTAAGAGTCCCATCAGTTATCCATGGTTTATTTGTTTTGTGCTTCATATTTGGAGTGATTGAAGGAATATTAACTGAATAAGTATGTTTAAAATCTCCCAAGAAGTGTTCCATGGTAACATTTGGATCATTGGAGTTATAAGTCGAATTTCCAGGAGAGAGTGCTAAATTTCTGTTTCAGACTACTCAATGTTGAGCTGGTAATTAATTGTTTTTGTTATTGAATAATAGGCAGATAGTAAATAGTGAAAATTTCTCAAGTGAAATTCTAGAAAGTGGTCCGAAATATCTGTGTAATGTATTCCATTCCTGGGTGTGTAATTTAGGTCAAGAACACTAGTAAAGATGTTGTCAATGCGAATTGCTGAATATTCTGTAACTCTGGTAGGTCTATCAATTGATGAGAAGAATGTGTTGCTGGTAAAGAATGTTATAAAAAGAATTGGTTGGATGACGTGTTTCAGACTTTAAAAGGTTACTATAAAAGCCACCCATCAAGAAATAATCTTTTTTTTCTCAGTCTTGATGGTGGTGAGAATATTTTCAAATATATTATTAAATCTATCAATTGGTACACCAAGGGGTCTATACACAACTGCGACAACAATATTCTTAGGAATATTGCAAAATGAACCATGCAATTCTATAAATAGACATTCAACATCATCATTCAGTAAACCTAAATCTTCTCTGGCGTTATAAGCCAGGGCATTATCAACAAAAAGTGGTGCCCCACCTCCATCTTTTTCAATTCTATATTTTGATATATGGTTATAACCATTGATATGATAAACTTCACGCTTGGCTGAGTCCTTGCGCCAAGCCTCGGTGATACCGATGATGTTGAAATTTGAACACATCGTTGGCAAAAGTTTGACAATATAACATTTAATAACCCTCGAGGAATCACAAAATATTCTGAAAGGTTGATATTGGTAGTTCTGAGGCTCAACTGTCTTCACTAAAAACTGAATTTTAAGGAACAGAATATGTTCAGTCCTGGCATTTTATAAGAGATATATTATTCGGTAGATAGTGACTGAAAGCACCAGCGATTGTTGCTTCAACCTATTATATTAACAATCTCACACATGCTTTATCTTTCACCACTTCTGGTGTGTGAGTCTAGAGGGGTTTTTCCAATAAAAATTAAGCTTGCTTGTGGTTTGTCCCTTTTGAGCATAAATAACTTATAATATGATCTTGCAAGTGCTAAACCAAATTACCCCAGCGACCAGGTAGGCCTATGGATATATACTAAATGCAGCCATTTTTCATTCAAAGTAATTTATATGTATGTATGTATGTATGTATGTATGTATGTATGTATGTATGTATGTATGTATGTATGTATGTATGTATGTATGTATGCAGGTATTTATTGGTCATGACGTTAAGCATATTTTAAGATGGTTGCAACACGATATAATTGATCTGTATATCAATTGCTCGTGATTGCAAATCAAAACATATTAACTACTGTATCGTACGTTTAGTAAAATCTCATATCACTAAAATACCAAGATTTTGAAAATCTTACGGAATATATATACGAAAGACTGTATGATGAGATACATTAATTTAGATAGCTTAACACAGGATGTATCCTCTCGAAACGCTGACTTCATAATGCCATAAGCATACACCAAGACGAACACTGAAGTCACAATCATGATACCAGATTGCATTTTAATCGCATTCCATCAGCATAGCAAGACCTTTGTTGTCTCATCTGCCCGCATGGGCTCACTCATAGGCTAAATATAAGAATGTACAAGTATCAACAGAGGGTTGCCGATGCTTAAACATTGAAAGTGAACAACTTACAAGTGTGCTTGTTATGGTGGCAAAAAGTTGTGTCAGAGCTTACGTACCATATGTCGATAGAAGACTGACATTGCGTGTGTAAATATTTTATTCAATATGTATATGTAACTCCAACAATCCCAGTGTCAAGTGTGTGATACTTGAACAATGATGACATCCTTTGATATTTCATACTGTTGACCTTTGAACTTTAACACGTATATTCGTTCGCGGTTTTACCTTTCATGATAAGCGTTACAGTACTTTTAGTGAATACGCAGAAAAGTATGACTCTTCACCAGAACGAAAGCTGCTTGCGAGCCAATTTCTGATTTGTAGGATTTATGAGATTTTGAACAATTTCTAGCAGGCTGTGTCATCGGCAAAGAGTGTGACATCACAACACAAGTCATTTACATAAACCAAGAGGAGGAGAGGGCCAAGTATGGATCCCAGAGGAACTGGCCCAGTATAGGTCCCCAGAGAAATAATTGTTGGAGAAAACGTTGTAGTATTATTGTGATTTGTAATGTGGACTTTCATGCAAAGGTTAACAGTAATGATGGCTAAGTTGAGACTCGGTATATTCCACTTTCTCTCCTGAAACTGGCTGTAATCACTCCGCAGTTGAAACGGGGGGGGGGGGGATTGTGATGTCTTGTCATACCAACTTTACGGGTCTCCCGCTTGTTTGCTTGTTTCCTTGCTTTTTAGACCTGAGACCCTGGGCTGCTTTGTACTGGGACCACCAGATAGATACAAAAAAAAAAGACACACACATACAAAACAAAGCAAAAATGGCTTCAGAGTCAGCAAAAAAGGCAAGTCTCCCACCTAAGTCGCCCAGATGTAAATTGTCACATGTTTTAATGTTTTTACTAAAATTTCATATTCACAGAAAACAATTCGCTCCAAGTCAATATCTTTCCTTGACGCGGGGTGGGCACGGAACACGAGCCAAGAAAGGTTCTTGATTCAGCTTAGTTCTGAACAGGAAAGTTTTAAGCAAAAGTAGTCTGCATCATTAACCAGCGCCATTTTCTATTAATTTCTTGCTCTATTCCCAAAAGGATTTCCGTGCCTATTTTTATGCAATTATTTCCACTGCGAAATTATAAAGCTGCTTAATAATTGTACGTGAACGGTACAAAATTTATTGTGTTGATTTATCACAAGACCGGTAATCTTACCTTATTAAGAAACGTAGCACTATTTGTTCATAATATTGATTTATGACTTTTACATCAGTCATATTTTGTAGTCTGAAGTCAACTTAATTCCCATTTTAAATCGGTGTCAAGGAGTCACCTGAATGTTCTTGTGGTTTTAAAAACGAAAGTACTAAGTACTATTTCTTCGCTTGTCCTTTTAAATGTGACCCCTCGTGGATACCAGTGTGGCATGTTCCGCCTTGAATCACTTGTCCTTCTCCATAAAAGGAATTGTGCGTTGTATTTTAAACATCTTATTACAAAACTGGATTGCCCAACAGCTATCAAGCAACCAATCTAGGGTCAGAGGTAGAAACGTATGGGTGTCTTACTTAGAACAACTGTCAAAAAAAAAAAAAGAAAAGAAAAAGAAAGCTCGATTTTCAAGTATTCTCATATCTAGAACACCACAAAACAGTTCATCTTCCGGATACATTAGCATTCCATTACATTCCATTAAAACGAAATTATAGTATTCACATGAGCACATACAAAGACGTTCTAACTAATGTAATATACTTGGTGTATCACTATCACTTTATGTTTACATATGGTACAAATGAATGTTTAAATAACCCAGCTGAACAGAGTAAGGATGGCCCGGGACGGTATAAACGGAGTTGAAAGTGTGGATCAGATGTTTAACTGGTGAACATAACTTCTGTTGTGCAATGCTGGCCGGTACCAAGTTTTTGAATAGCTTTTTCGGGAAATTTACATTTCAAATAATACAAGATAGACCATGCGCCATTTACTTTTTTCTTGTTTTTTTTAAACGAGTTAAGTGGCAAGATAACGGGTTAACGACACGTAACATAGTGTTCACTGGCTTTATATTTCCTTTACTACTGGTACTTTGTGTTTTGAAACAATCTCTTATTTGTTTATTTTGATGCCAAAAATTGCTCTGGGAAATTCGTCTGTTAACAAACTTTTATTTCCCCATATTCTAGTCAAACCAAAATTTAAAAAGTGTCACGTATAACTATTATTCGCCGAGATTTTTCTGTATGTTTATTTTCCACCTTGCATAAAACAATCATACATGAGCTACAATTCGCAGCCAATTCTTGGACATGAGAAAACCTATCTTAAGGTGCCAGGATGGTTTGGTCTATGAGGGCTGTGCCGAAAAAATCACAAAATGACTTTTGTTCTCCATTTGAAAGATAAACACCTGAAGCATGTGGTCACCAAACATTGTTTGATAAAATCAATATTTATATGAGAAAATCGATGAAAAACTATGACAAGTTTCAGAGGACCGCTGCACGTGTATCGTGTGTCTAATTTAGTATGGTAATGGTCCACAATGTTTGAACAGCCATCAGCCGTGCTGACCGGCCCTTGACAACGACAAAGTCACATGACCGCAGTTGATATTCTCCGAGTACTGAAATATTAATAGATTTTTATATACTCCCAAGCAGAAATGTAGAAAACTGAGGTGGACTTTCTCAAAAGGGAAGTAAGGTACTGGCCAATTTCTCCTTTTTGAAAAAAAAATACTGCAGACAATACATACACGTCACTTGCATATAAAAATTATCACGACTTTTGTTGAAACTTTGTTTAGCTTGCAAAGCCCCGTGGAAGACACAGTCATCGTTTATCTACACTATATACAACAAACAACAGGCATAAGGCAGCTTGAATGGCCTGCAGGTAACGCCGGAGAGTCAGGTCTCCAGCAGTGTAAAGCATCAAGCAACAACTCTTTAATTACGTGATCCAAACATCGTCGATATTTTGACCCAAGTCGTACAGGTGCTCTCTGAGAAGCCAACAAAGCTTTCTTTGTAATGCAGAGGCCGAAAAACTTTCCCCAACATAGTCGCAATTTAACCTTTTACTTTCTCTCTCCAAAGGCATATTTTTTTTAGACTTTATGTGATGATGCGCAGGGCATACAAACAAATAAATTATTTAAGTGATGTTATTAAGCTTGGCTCAGTTTACATTTTCGTGTGATAACAGTATACTGTATAAGTAGCCCCGAAGGCAAGATGCCTTTGGAACAATTATGCTATCATATGGTGACCATTTTGTCATTAGTGTATGATGCAGTGTCAACAGTGGCGCATAAACGAATCAAAGTTGCAAGAAAGGTGTATCATAATTAGCCAGAGTTTTTCACCAAATGACCAAATCTTGTTAGTTTGCTGACACTTGACATTCTGTTTTATCTTGAATTCCATCTCTTTCTTTGGCATTTGCTGTTTGGCTGCAGATTTTTTAATGGCAACGGCTTTATTTTGCTAGGTTTTCTTATGTTCTGCTGACCACAGGTCGCAGAGCTCATGCGATTACTCGTGTGTCGCTCCGCTCGTCTGTCCGTCTGCTAACTCTTGCTTGTGGATGCGATACACTCCAGTTTTCAAGGGAGCCCCATACAATTTTCAGGACTTACGGGGTGTATGAAAATCTGGGTCCCTACTCATATTAGCGACGCCAAATACAGTATTATGTAATATTTGGGTCAAAATGTGAAAATCTTGTGACCACTCTGGCATCCTGAATTTACAATGGATCTTCATTAAATTTAGTGGGATTGTGAACGAGATTAAAATCTCATTTGTAAATAATATTAGCGGTGTCACCTATACTTTGACAGTTGTCTCCATATTGTTTCATTAATTATGTAGATGTAGGGTAGGAGATACAGTAATTGGGCTCCTTGTTACAATCTATGACAATGTCCCAGAAATCGAACATTCGATTTTTGTACCATTTAGCAGATTGAAAAAGTCGAATATTCAACTTTTGTCTTGAACGTTCGACTATTTTCGTAAATATTGCACTTTTGCTCACTCCGGTGTCATATCGAAAAGTCAATTCACGTTTTGTCTCGTTTATTCCACTTTTATCTTCATTATTCAACTTTTGGTGCCATATTCGATTTTTTTCATTTATTTGACTTTTATCCTGAATATTTAACTTCTGCACCATGTACACGAAGATTGAAAAAGTTGAACATTCGACTTTTTCTTGAATATTCGACTTTAAGCATCATCTGGTCTCATATGAAAAAAAGTTGACTGAATTTGTTCTTGAATATTCGACTTTTGTCTTCAGTATTCTACTTTTTAAAGGTGTTTTTATGTCCCCTTTTAGGCATCAATGTGGGGGGGGGGGGTTGTACAGCGTGCATATTACTGTGTAAATGCAATTCCACAATGGTGGGTGTAGCTATTTTCTTTACTTGTAATAAGGAGAACCATATTTTGTGTAATCTAAAGTCTGCCTTTGAGTTGGGAGGAACAAGTCCCATACAACATAGAGTACATGTGTGGTTTTCAACCGGTGTGGAATACAAAAGTCACGACTGGTCTTTCTAGTGTTGAGGTTAAAATTGTCAGTCTCGAAACAATGGGAAGCAATTACCATTTTGCTACTAAGAATAATGTTAAATTCCATGGGAATTTTCAGACAAAAAATTGGACGCGTTGTGTTCTGTATGCACAAAGAGAAATCTACCAATTTTCAATTAGATCAAGAAAGATCGATGATGTACAGAATGACCAACAATTGTCAAACTATTGATTCCTGGGGGACAGCACATTTCTCTCTACCCTACAGCTCACCAATTTCTGGAGAAGTATGGGATGGTCCACAGTGTCAATGGCTTTCTTCAAATCTAAGACAGTATACACCACAGCACTTGCCGTTATTCATATCTCGTTAAAGTTTGACCTGAAAAATTAAGAAAGGCAGGACTCAGGAGATATGGAGTTCTGCAAAAAGAAAAAAAAAACAGACTGATCCTGAGTTACAGTCCTTGTTTCATGTGCAAAGAGTGGGGGAATAAGTTTATTTGCTTTCATTTACACCGCTTCTGAAGTACAGATGAGTTTTACTTCCTGTTATCAAACATCAGGATTTGTTGCGAAAAGAAAAGAAAAAAATCTAACGCAATGATAACATGGAATATTAAAGTTTAATCGATTTTTTTTGTTTGAATGATTATGTACTCTGGAATCGCAAACGTAGCCGACTTATGTTAAAGCCCCTTTTTAGAAACTATATGTCAACGTCCTTTAACAGAGTAAATAATAATACATTATAATACATGACCGTAAAATAATAATAATAATAATAATAATAATAGTAGTAGTAGTAGTAGTAGTAGTAGTAGTAGTAGTAGTAGTAGTAGTAGTAGTAGTAGTAGTAGTAGTAGTAGTAGTAGTAGTAGTAGTAATAATAATAATAATTTTATTGAACCCCGGTAGCAAGGAAAAGGATAAATACATCAAAATAAATACACATGCAGAACTGAAATCATATAAACCAATTCTCACAAATCCAGATACAATTACATCTACATAAATAACAAAACTCAAGCATACGAATCACATAGTTCAGCACAAAACTTGAAGATACAAATAAATCAGTACAAAATTCAAGTATATAGATAACAAAAGTCAAGCATAGATAACTCAAGCATACAAATAATAGAAATGAAATAGCACAGATATAATGATAATAGTTCGGTACACAATTATCATTTTTGAAAAGCTCATATTCGCGGAAAGTGATTAAACTGACTTGGTTCAGGAGGCGCACTAGTCTGCGCTCCCATGAACTACACTACTAGCGGTAAATGTCCGAGTTAGTCAGGTAACGTAGAGTGTATAAACAGCGGAAGTTATCAGTGACGCCCAGGTCAAGTATACAACTGCATTTAGGTATAAAACATAAAGTTCAAATGTACCCGTGCTGATGAGATAAGGTTGTGTAACCAGGCAAATGCATTATCTGCCAAATCCAGTTGTTAAAATTTTCTGCCAGTTTATCTTTCAGTCACATAAAACAATCGGTCTTAGCGTAATTAACAAACGCAGGCCATTGTCCTTGAAACTGGCCAAGGTACACAAGGAACAAACCATACAAGGTAAGCCAGTGTATTTCTGACATATGCATGTATATATGTATGATATTTATGTAAAAAACAAAAGGAAAATGTTGTTGTGGTTTCTGGAATATGTTTTTGAAGCTTGGACAAAAAAGTACTCTCTTTGCACTCGAAATTTACGAAGGGCAAACAGAAGCTAAGAGGGAAAAAGAAAGGTAGCAAACCTTTACTAAGACCAATACATGTTTTTCACCTGAATGAACGGAGTTTTAACAAGAAGCTTACTTGAATAAGGTGTACCTGTCTATGAGAAAACTGTTGACCTTGATATTCAATCCATAAAGCCCACGCTGGTTTACAGGCCCCAAGAAGTGTCCCTGTGCAGTTTCAACGTAATTGTCCTGGCGGTTTTAGACAAAATAAGATTTTGTAAGATATTGCCAAACAATGCACCCAAAATTCATAAAAATCCAAAAATTCCGGGAGCGTGATCATTTGAACAAACTCAGCAGAGACCCACCCAAGGAATAGCCCCAGCCTGTTCGAAGTGAATCCGGCTAACTGTGTTGCACAAGTAACAAATGTGAATTACCATGATTCTAATCCCCATTAGTTTACATTGTTATGAATAGGAATGTCTAAAAGTACGGTCCATGTTGAAAAATTCGCCAAAGCAGGGATCCGGACCTAGTGAATCTTTTAACCCTTCCACCAAGTTCATTTCAACCACGTTTCAACACAAGCTGAGTGACTGTTTTGGAGAAGTAGAGAAAAACAACAAAAGCACGCAAAAAAGCGTATAAATTAAAAACAAATCGCTGCACAACCTGTTGAAAAATTTAGGTCTTGGGGTACCAAGAAATTTCCCTTGTAATTTCAAATCAATTGCTCGAACGTGTTTCGGAATAATATACCATTTATGATTTGGCCCAAAAATGACCACACATACACACACAGATAGATAGATAAACAGACGGACGGACGGACAGACAGACAGACAGACAGACAGACAGACAGACAGACAGACAGACAGACAGACAGACAGACAGACAGACAGATAGATAGATAGATAGATAGATAGATAGATAGATAGATAGATAGATAGATAGATAGATAGATAGATAGATAGATAGATAGATAGATAGATAGATAAACGAACAAATAAATTAAGTACAACCATTTGAACAAACTTGGCATAGACCCACCCAAAGTTCATCCCCACTAAGTTTGCAGTGAATCTGGCTGACTGTTTCGGAGAAGTGAAAAATGTCAATTACCATTTCAATCCCCATTGACTGACATTGCAATCGATAGGAATGTGTGCATTAACCTACAAGTACCCAATATTGAAATATTGAATCAACAGCATCAACACCTAGTGAACAACTGGTACATTTCTACTAAGTTTCAGCACAATCTGTGGCAGTGATAGTGATAGTTTCTGGAGAATTTCAGATTAGCAAAAACATGGAAAATTTGTTCGAAAAAATAGAAAACAAGAGGGCTGTGTGAACAGCCCATGTTCAGCTGACCTAGAGACTCATCAGACTTGTGGCTCTGTGAACTTGGGATAGGATCAGTTTGTTCCTGTGTGATATAAAAGCAATTGGGTGAGCGGTTTCGGAGAAGATCTTTTAGGATTTGTCCCCAAAAAGAAAATCATAAAAAGTCTAAAAATCACTGAAGCCTGACCATTTGAATAAATTTGGCAGCGTTCCACCCAAGGTACATTGTTACCAAGTTTGATGTGAATTTGGCCGACGGTTTTGGACAAGTCGAAAATGTAAATTGTGGACGGACGGACGACGGACCGACCTGCTGACTGACAAGTCAGCTGGGCTAAAAATTGCACCCCCCCTTCTGTTTGAACCAATTGCCCTATTGTAGTGCAGAGAATGAATTTACTAAATGTGTAATTGCGTGCAATATCTTGCAACAGTTTTCTTCGACCAACCATATCCTTTGAACATGCAGAGGTCATATGGATGGTCTCCGAGTCACCCTTATTCTGATCAGGAACGGACTGCACTGAACTGATTTCTGCTCTTAGTCACTCATACCAATGTTAATGACATACAATGATGAATTCCCGTACCAAATTTTGATGAATTTACACAGTGGTTATAGGCCTAATTATGCCACAATTTAGTTGGGGTCTTGACGCTGTTTCATCACGCACCAAGATTTTCTGAACATATTTTCTCCTAATAATTGTTACGTACGGATGACAAAGTAGATTCAAAGTGAACCCGTCAGATATACGAACAGTGTTCGTCAATAATCATGATAACGATTTTTCTGGTAAAAATGAATTTTTTGTGATAAACGGATTGCTGTGTGGGTAGTTAAGAGCTTCCTAAAATATGCAGACTGAATTAATAGTGAGCTTTCGTAATTATTTTCAAATACATAATACATACATACATATGTATACATACATACATACATACATAGGCCTACATACATACATACATACATACATACATACATACATACATACATACATATTTTTCCAATCTGTCACAATTATAAAACTACGTAAATGCTGTACCGTTCTCTTTTTCATCCTGAGCAAAAAGAATGATGTATGCTTCAAAGATTATACATATTCTCCTCTGTGAAGATTTTCTTTTATCTTTGTTTTCCCCCTGATGTTTCTACTTGCAGATATCAACTCATATACGGGTACAAAATGTCTTGATTTTCCGTTCGACAATGATCTTGGCTCCTTGCCAATCCTTGATGAGCTTTGCATATGATTCCAGTCAAAATAAAATGCAAAGTTCCGCACACCGCTTGATGTCCTGAGCTTATGCATGCCACGAAATACTGACACAGTACTACAGTAGTCCATCTGTGCAGAGAAAATGAATCTATCAACCACAGAGGCATACGGGTTCTTGTCTGGCGTTCTGGGTATATCGAATGTTCCAGAGCAATTCAAGATAAACAACTTAGACCTGCTGAATGTTATTGTCGAGAGATTCACACAGAATACAACATTTCATAATTTGGATATATTGTCCACAGAGCCGAGTGACCGCAAGGTACCAACCCTGGAAGACAATAAGATTAGTGTCTTGAATGGACAGGGTGGTTTGTGTTGGACTCTGAACAGCTTCATGTGGGCTCTGCTTGATAAAATTGGATATACAGTGTACATGGTTAAGTCCTCTGTAGGGAAATGTGACCTTCAAAGTCCAGACCACATGATTGTCATTGCTACAGATGTTGTCAAGAAAGGCGACAGATATCTTGTTGATGCCGGCCTTGGGTGCCCTTGCTTTTCAGCCATTTCCCTAGATTTCCAATGTAATTCTCCGACATATGAAGAGTCCTTCCTGGCTTATAGGTATGCATGGGCGAACGGCATGGGTGTCCGCCAACAGCGTTCCCGGACCAAAGCACCCTTGGGCAATATTACAGAGGGCACCCAGTGGGAAAATGCCTATTATTTTGATCCACAACCTGTTGATGTAACGGTTTTGCATGACACGATGATACCAATCTATGAGACGCATGCTCCGTACCTCGATGACGTGTCGCTGTTTCAAAAATCCATGAGATTGGCACGTTTTCCTGATGGCAGATGTACGGCGATAAAGGATTCTACATTGTTACAGGAAAGCTCTGACCATGTCTTACATGCCACACAGCTGCAATCTGAAGAAGACATTGTTGCCACAATACTATCTGAGTTTCCTCAGTTCAAAGAAGTTGAAGCAAAAGTTGCAGCTTCTGTGAAGGAATGGGCCCGCATGTCCAGTTTGGAAAACTCTGGACCAAGTCAAGCGAATTCTGCATGAAACCATCAGATACTGTTTTACAGAAAGGAACAAGATGTATTTTATGCGAAACGCGCAACATGCTCTCAGCGTTAAAGTGTCACTGTTAACAAAATGCATAATGCTGGCATGTTTTTCATGCTAAATTTCGAACGATGAAGGAATGTTACATGAAAGCTTTTGACTATTTGTTGCATGCCACAAAGTTGCAATCTGACATGGACAAAGTTACTGCGTCTGTATTGCAGTTTCCTCAGTTCAAAGAGGCTGAAACAAACTGCAGCTGCTTTGACACATTGAGTCTGCATGTCAAGTTTGGAAACCTGTCAATCCACGTGAAATGAATTCCCAGGAAAACAATTCTCGCAAAATTATGAAAATGATAACTTTTTGTGCCGAGTTGGAAATACTCTCTACCTTCAGAAGAAAAAATTACAATCAATATGGCCTATGCAAAAGCTGAAGCTCCACATGCTCTAGACCTTGATGGTATGTTCTTGCTTCAAATCAATGACTGGTTCTTTCCAGTTAATATACACTGTGGCTACAAAGGATCCCACATGGACTACATGTATGTGTTACTTGCCAAAGAAGTACAATGCCGTGTTGAGGACATGGTAGTTTTATATGTTCAAATGCGATGAAGCAACAGTTGCACCTGCTGGGAGGGAGTGGGATCACGTCAAATAACCAAAACTCTCATGCAAATCCAATGGTAAAAAGGGACTCGGTAAACAATGCAAAACCATGAAAAACACTCATTTCAATAAACCAACAAAGTTTCTCATGGCTGAACAGTTCTGAAACATTTTCCCATTGAGTTGAAGTTTAACCCTTGCCATTGAAATTCCAAAACATTGCACAGCTTTCCTTTGGGTGCTATGGGCACAATAAGAGCAGCAGGGTCAGGCGCTCTGGGCACAGCAAGTGCAGCAGGGTCAAGTGCTTTGGGCACAGTCAGTGAAGCAGGAACAGGTGGTTTGGGCACAGTCAGTGCAGCAGGATCAGGTGCTTTAGGCACAGTCATTGCAGCAAGGTCAGCTGCTTTGAACACAGCAAGTGCATCAGTGCTTTGGGCACAGTAAGTGCAGCGGGTTCAGTGCTTTGGGCACAGTAAGTGCAGGAGGGTCAGATGTTTTGGGCACAGTAAAGTGCAGCAGGGCCAGTGCTTTGAGCACGGTAAGTGCAGCAGGGCCAGTGCTTTGGGCACAGTAAACGCAGCAGGCTCAGGTGATTTGACCACATTAAGTGCAGCAGGGTCAGAGGCTTTGGGCACAGTCAGTGCCGCGGATCCAGCTGCTGACCTGCATCATTCTCCCCTTTGCTGCAACTATGGAGATGCTGGTACTTATTCAAAGGTCTTTTTACAAGGAGTTTGATCTGAACGGATTGATAAAATTCTGATAAAACTGTGGTTGCCATTAACACGGACAGAATAAATAAGCTTTTGGTGACTTTGATCAGTTTTTAGAGCTCTTTTACATCTTATCCACTACATAAATTAGCTGATCATAAAGATCTGAATGATTCTTGGACACTTTCCAAATTACTTCACATGTGGATAATTGAGTTTATACATAAATCGCATTTGCCAAATCAGAACCACCGAAAAAGTGTGCAACTTGCCATCGAACTAAAATATACATTGCATTTTCATACAAATGTGGTCAACTACAAAATTAATGGACTTGACTGATAAATCAACATGGACTCTTTCTGTCAAGAAAAATCTTACTTACTTCCTATATTGGCAGGTTTATATAAAATACATTCCAAAAAAGCAAAGACGAATTTCAGTTGGGGAAAGCAATGTACAGCTTTTAAAATCATAAAAGCTCCGGTGTTCAGTATTACTAGACATCATAGCCACAACACTGAATTCCTCGTGCATTAGTATTGAATGCACTACCCTACATTACGTATATTGTTGCTGGTATACCAAATATTAGGGAGTACTATTCTATCTGCTCACACAAACTGTAAGGCATGTACTTCTCAGCACATACATTTTAAACATGCATTTGGCCCTGTTTAAACATTAAGCTGAGGCAAGGTGCCACTATCATAAATACAGGTCCAGGTATTTTAGGTGCCCTCACTCCCACTACCACCCTAACTGATAGTCCACATATATCGTTATGATTTAATTTGGCTAGCAAAAGTAAAATTAGAACTATAGGATCATAATCAATGGTTGTTCCCGATTGTGAGCAATGTTGTAAAATGAACAATGTGCCAGGACCTGAAATGTGTGTGCAGTGGTGCCATCTGATATGGTTGCTCCGACATTATCCCATAATGGGGTCCTTGGGAAGGCAATAAAGGTAAGTGTTCCGGCTGTGACGTCTGCTTTCCGCATCACATAGTACTGCATTACATTTCTAGAAAAACAGACCACTTCATCCGTGCATGGCAGTGTCGGGTAGTTATGCTTTTCTAGATATTTCTGGCCACTTTTTTTTTTTTTTTTTTTTGCTTAGAAGCTATTGTCTGTTATCTACTATAACATAATATTCCATAGAAACATTACGGTATAAACACAAACCATCATTCGGGTGTTTCCAGTTGGGACTCACTGATTCTGGGCAAGCAAACCCCAAGTTAGTAAAAGTAGTACATTGGTGCCCTGTCATATCGTTACTCTGACAGTACTACAGTGGTGCCCTCTGGTATGGTTACTTTGACAGCACAACTGTGGACTGCCTTCTGATTGGATTGTTCTGGCAGTACTAGAAAAGTGGCCACATAAGAAGGTACCCTTTTCCAAACGGGGCAAATCAATACTTTGGGTAGAAGAAGTGTTGCCTAATCAAACAGCATTTTGAAAGGGAGCACCACACAATACAGAATTGGTAAGCTAAAGATAGATTTCATTTTGACAACCCAAAGTCCACGTCAAAATAATATTTTTATTGAACATTTGCATTTACAAGGTACTATGCACAAGCAGTCAGCATTATCACCCACATTGCTATGTGACGACTCATGCCCAGATCCTATGTAACGTTAACTCTTGAAGTGCCAAATTTTGGACTGAGTCAACAGCTTTTCTCTGGAACTATAGGCATGCTGGTACTTGAGTGAAAGGTCTTTTTACGAGGAATACGAATTTGGGATCCCAATGATAATTCAGTCTAGTTTGACTAAAGTAAATTGTCTTGTGACGTGATTGACACTGAAAGAGTTATATCAAAATGTTCAAAATAACTCATCCCAGGCTAAAGTGTGATTTTCCTTCACATTCAAATCAAATTAAACAAGTGCACCTTCAGATTTCAGATACAAACCTTTCATTTCAATAGCGATATGCGTAGTCCAAAGTTATAGAACTCTGCAATGCAAGTCATGCCCTAGGGATCTTCACTCTGAGCATTACATGATTTAAATGCAAAAACCACTGTCCGAGACTTTTACGGACTTTGTGCAACATTAACAAAATATGAATTCTGTATCTTGTGTTTTTCTCTTTTGTCTTTGCTTAACCCTTAAAGTACTGATTAAGACTGAGCCAACAGCTTTCCTTGGGGCAAATGCACACAAAGTGCCCCCACGGAAAGCTGTTAACTAAGACTACTTTCTGCTTTAGACTAGGCTTGCTGGTAATGGGTATTTGAATGGTGGGGATCTTCATGAGGAATTTGAATCTTGTAACCATTATACGTTTAATGGTAATGAGAAAATGACAATTGCCATGATTAGCACACACTGGTCCTTGTCTTGAGAGGCCATTCAATGAGACCACCTGGCTTGAAAGACCACTTTTGGCAGCTTCATCATGCTATCTCTTCCATGTTACTGCACCTCTAAGGAGAGGCCACCTGTCTTGAAAGGCCACTTTTGGACCTGCTCTTTGGGTAGCCTTTCAAAACAGGGACCATGGTGTGTGTGTGTGTGTGTGGTCCTTGTCTTGAGAGGCCATTCAATGAGACCACCTGGCTTGAAAGACCACTTTTGGCAGCTTCATCATGCTATCTCTTCCATGTTACTGCATCTCTAATGAGAGGCCACCTGTCTTGAAAGGCCACTTTTGGACCTGCTCTTTGGGTAGCCTTTCAAAACAGGGACCATGGTGTGTGTGTGCGTGCGTGTGTATTACTTATAGCATGCTTTGTTGATGATATAAAGTCTATCAACGAGCACTGGATGCCATATAGCATTATGCTATGTGATACTCAAACATCCTAGTCTGCTATATGGTATCCAATGCGAGTTGATTACTTCTTATCGTCTACAAAACATGCTATAAAATTTTTATCTCATGTTTGGGTTGATTTGTACATTTCAATACACAAAGCAAAAATAAGGATGACATGTGCAGAAAGTTTTACTCCTCATCAACACAATTACTGATGAAACCGGAAGAGTACCAATACCACCGGAAGAGTGCCGATACTGCCGGAAGAGTACCAATACATCATATCGTGGCACTGTAGCTTTTAGGCCTATGATACAGTATTTATACAAGCCTGTTATAGTACTAAAATAGACCCAAACATGAAATAATTATATGTATATATATTCCAGTAATTGTGCTGTTTTTACCCACAGTGCCTCACAAGTTCTTGGACTACAACTTTACATCCTCATCTTGACATCATCAGTAGTCACATGTCAAGGTCAACAGAGCTACAGCTGCCATCTCTGAAACTGAAGATCCTTCCAAACCTGCAAAATTTCCATACCAGTGTCGATTGGCAACCGATGCCATAATACTAAGTGAAATCTCCTAACAGGTCAAATTTGTCAAAGTAAACAAATAAACAGATTGATGAATCTCTACATTATGCTATGTGATACTCAAACATCCTATTTTCAATTCAGTTGGGTTGCTTATCTTGTTCAAGTCGGTGGATCCCATGCAAGTTGTTGTTACAGCATCCTCCACAAGATGTCACCCTACACATGATCCAGTTACAAAGTAACATGATGGAACAGGCACACTGTGCTTCTTGGCTGGGGAAATATATATATACATGTAACTGTTTTAGGTGTGAATAGGCAATTCTCAAGCCTATCCACTCCGTATCAGGCATACAACATACCATTTCATCATTATAAACAAAGATTTTCAGTGTAAGAAGTCTGTTTGAAGCTGGTGAAACAGTTGCTGACTTTGAAGGTTTAAGGGATTTTACTGACTGGTAAGACACAAGATGGCAGCCCTTCATGCATGCACCACATCACTCTCCAAGACTCTGTTTGCTCTCTGGGTAATGTAATAATTACCCAGTTGCCTTATTATGTCACAGCGTGTTTACTGCAACACATCTTGGGGGATTGCCGGGGACAAACTCAGCCAGCAATTCAAACTCACAGTGGAGTTATACATGTATGTTAGATGCAGAGTTGACTTTTGCCCTTGTGATACACTTATGTTCAAGTTCTAATCAGAGAAAGTTAGAAAATGCTGAACTTTAACTGTTGCGTGCCAAAGTGCACAATTTCTAAGAGGAAGACACTGGACTCGGCTTTTGCCAGTTGCCGTCTTACAAAACAGAGAGAAAAACCTGGATCAAACAATCACAGCATGCAGACTTTGTTTGGATTCCCCATGAGTTGAATTGATCCCTTGTCAGCACAGCCATTGTTGTAGATCTTCCTTACAGTTGTCTTCTACTATTGCAGAAGGTAGTTTTGCACCAGGGATGATGTGATTATCTATTATTACGAGGACATTAGCCAAACTGCGATCACAACCATGTTATACTATATGCGCTGCTTTGATCTTGTTCCCCGTGATCCCCCAAGATGCACTGGGGAAAACACGCTGTGATGTAATAAGTTCTCAAGGTAATTAACACCCAGTGGTAGAGTCTGTGCTAGCACCATGTATTGGGGACATTGTGAAACAGACACAAATTACCTGAAACTAAGTACATGCTGGGCTTGCACTAGGGATTTGATTTTGTCAGCCAACTTGACTAAAATTACTTAAATCTTTTAGCCAAACTTAAATTTTGTTAGCCAAAGTCAGCTCATATCTTAAAACATTCAATATGTAACAGGCGGCAGATTAGGTATAACAGTCAAACTGATTTTGAAGTTACCATGGTTACAGAGTAGCAAAAATTTCTTCACCCAATTTGGCTAAAGGTTGCAAATTATTTTAGCCAAATTCCACCATCATAAGCCTAAGGCTATTTGGCTAATGGGTAGCACCAGCCCAGATATGCTAGTGGTCCCAGTCTTGTTGGGCCACTCTAAAGAACCATTGAAAAACTTTGAAGACCACCTTTTCAGGATATTCTGCTTAATAGTACTTTTCATGTTAATATCTACACCTCCCATGCAAGACACCACTATTTGGTGACCATTAGAGTGTGGTCTTTCAAGGCAGGTTTCAATTTCAGCAACATGGCACCCTGTACAAAACTACCTACCAGTTCATGCATAGATCTCTCCATAAAAAGACCACATTTCCTCCTAACTTTACCCACCATATGAAGACCACTTCATTCTGTAAGTCTTGTGTTTTCAAATGAACCATTTTACTTTGCCTTTCCATTTTCAATCTATTTTTATTTTAATTTAAATGATTACACTCATTACTTATTTTCCGGTTCTCTGAGTATTTTTTGTTACTGCACACATGTATATGGACATGTTTTTACCAAAAAACACCTCATGCAATTGAAAGGAACTGCACTAAATGTTTTAGTGGAAAACAAACTGTGTAAAGGACATAAATGTTTCAAACCGCATGTTACAATGTAACCATTTTTTAACACACATTCTTACTATCTCCTGTCTTTCACTCAAGCCCACAGTATATTACACATCATATAACATACTCATGACCAGATAGATGATGTTACACTTCTGAGAACCACAAACACCATGATTGCATTAAAATACATTTGTCCATGTATTTTTATGAGACAAGTTTCATTCATTCTTTCATTCAGTCCCCATGCTGAAGTGGGAGTCCCCAATGTACAAAATGCATTGGAAGAGAAGATGTCAGTAACTGTTCAGCCTTGAAGATCAGACACACTATGTCCCTGAGTATGTGCCCTTATGCCTTGCTATCAGTGACCAAACCCACAGAGCTGTACCACCACTATGAACAAGCACCAAACAATCTGAAGATACAGCAACATAAATATTTATCACAATACACTGAAACCTCATTATACTGATACTAAGATTAAGATATCCAACATACTCACTTAGCAACAAGTTTTTGCGAAATCAAAGTCAAGTTCCTTCGCTATTTGACTCATTTATCTGATATATTCAGAATCTGACATATTTCACAGGGAACAGGAGGTGTTCTTGCAATAAGGTTTCCCTGTACATGCAGGCTGATGCTAGTGGTCTTTGCTTTGCCTGGCAAGTCATGCTCTTGCTTCCACCAGGCAATGCAAGTACCATAGACCGAGGTCTACACTAACTTAGTAAGGAATGAGTGACAACTGCATAGCATTGATCTACCATAAGCTAATTAGAATTACTAAATAGCACAACCCTATTCATTTCTATATAAGAGCACAGTGCCTTCACAAAAGTATACTAAACTTTGTTTGAAACATGGGCACTAGACTAGAATGGAGTGTGAAAATATGTACATTATCAATGAAAACTTTGCCTTTTTTTTCTGAAAAATATATAGGTGTGCCCTTAATAGAATGAATATGGCATGTCCTCATTTCTTTTACTATAAAGTAACATATAATGCTGACACGTTTATGCATGCTTGCAGTAATGTATGTGACCAGAAATAACAAATGATATGCAACACTTGATACTACAATATAATCAAATACCATTCTGGGTCTAAATACAAACGGTAAATACAAATATAAACAGAACAATATTCCAAACTGACACAAATTGCAACTGCCCAACAAACTAATTCTAGGAATAAAGAAAGCATGATAAAAGAATTTATAACCATGTTTGTTGAATTGTGCCCAACTCAATGTATGGGCTCATCCTTTCACTTTTTCACAAATGAGAACTTAATCTTGCTGGAAACCATCTCACTTCTAAGTCACGCCCAAAAAACCTGTCCATTACAGGAATGTAATTCTACCTATCAATAATGGGACCCATTGACATTGATTTCCTACCAATGAATAACCAAATACCACGGAATCAAGACACACTACTGCTTTTGTATGCTAGGGATTTCCGTTAACCCTTTGCCTCCTAATTATGAACGCATGGGCTTCCCCTGCAAGAATTATGTCATTACCCAGATCACGCGGTGTTCTCTGTTGACAGATTACATGTGATATCTGGGCCGCTGGCTGATGCACTGATTCAACAGTGAGCCAACGTTACGCACAAACAAAAAAGCACAACATCAAAACGTAACAATAGGTCACTACAGCCAGTTACTTTAGGGTATCAACACCAGTGTCTGTGTCCATTACAATCCAGTCTCTGAGGAGTGTTTTCAAGACGAAACCAGTCAGACTGTCAAGTGCTTCCACACTCAGTAAACAGGCTTCTAGATACACGGAGCATAATTCTTTATTTGTAAACAGGCACATTCGCCTCCTTGGCACTTGTTGAGTCTTCACTGCCTCCTTAATTAAGACTGAAATTTAAGACCAAATCAATAGCATTCCTTTGACTCAAATCCTGAATACAAATTATGATATATCTTAGCATGAAAACAAAACAGTTCCTTGATCCTCCCCTGGATAAATATCATAAACTAGACATACCTCTAACGCAAGCGTTGACTGAAGGGTCCGCCATTTGCTCAAATTAGGTCATGGTAACATCAAACTCTAATCAGTTCATCTTGGCATGCTAGACAAGCATACGGCCAAATTTGAGCAAAATACATTGGAGCATTCTGGAGATCTTGCAGCAACGAGTCCTAACGAGCATGTAATTAGGCTGCCATTTGCTCAAATTAGGTCATGGTGACACCAAAATCTAATCAGTTCATCTTGCCAGGTAAGGTAAGCATGCTGCCAAATTTGAGCAAAACACATGGAGGCATTCTGTAGATATCGCAGTACTTAACCAGAATGTGCACATCCGAACGGACGAACAACCCGAAAACAGAAAGGGTCCACCTTGTGGGGCGGACCCTTAAAAACCCATTGCAGCTTGTCAAGGGTAGCAAATGCTTAAACCGTATCTTCCATAGGTACAAGGTATATTTGTATTCTATGGTATGATAGCCACATACATAGTGGCCTTTAATCTTCAAAATTACAAGCCTGTAATGTTAACCCAGTGGCACTTATGACCAGTGCACCCCCCCCCCCCCCCCCCCAGTGAATATGTTACACAACAAAGGCTTTTTAACTGCTTCTCTCATAAAAAAAATTACCAACTTTAGACTTTACAAGTGCTTCTCTCATAAAAAAAATTACCAACTTTAGACTTTACAAGTTCGGGTCCTACAAAAAGGTAACCAAAGACACCAAAATTACAGTGGCGTATGATGGTTCCACAACAGACCACATCTACACTGCAAAGTTACTTGAAGTATATATGTACAGCAACTTGACATGGCATGACCATATTGACTACACATGTAAAAGGGTGTCACAAAAAATTGGATATATTAAAAGGTCATGTGACATCCTCAACAACAGCATCTGCAGGAAAATACAGTCCTTGTGCTCAAACCATAATACTTTAAATGTTGTGTTGGGACATGACAACTTATAAGCAGCTCTCCAAACTGTTGACGTCCACCTTATCTTTCCCTGCTTCTCCTCCTTCTACCCCCCCCCCACACCCACCCCCACCCCCTCCATGTCCACTTGCTGGGCCAAAAAGATATCAATTCAAGATGCTGCCCTTTCCTGGCAGTATTTCCCAGTCAATTTAATATTTTCTACTTGACTCTAAATATCTAGGTTTTGTGTCAGTCTCGTCGATTAATTTAGAAATGACTCGTAGAAAACGGCATCCTGATATATCAGTCTAGCATGAACTGTCCAAGGGTCAATTTTTGAGCTTCTGTTCGCAAAAGCCAACCAGGTTGCAACAACAAAAGTGATTTACGAGACAGTTCACATCTAATACAGCACCATGAAAAGGTAACTATCAAAGAGGGGGCTGACAAAAGTAATCTATCAATAAGGTAAGCTCACATTCAGTACAATACTGCTAAACGTAATTTTCAATGAGGCAGCTCATATCCTGTATAGCATTAAAAAAAGTAATCTGTCAATGAAGCAGCTCAAACCCAGTGCATCAGTAATTTATCACTGAGGTAGGTCACATCCAGCAGAGCACTTACAAAAAGCAATCAGTTAATGAAGCAGCTCATATCCATCACAGCACTCTCCATCCACTGTATGCAAGGCTTTTTGCTTATATTACCATTGTTACTTTTCAATAAATATGTATATATGCAGAACCTGTGATCAATTAATACAGCACTCAAACTTGGCACTACAGGTTGTACTTATACACTGAAAACAGAACTTCCATGTTAGCAGCAGCCACAATAGCCAAATGCTACTTAACTTCAAAATGGCTATTAAAAGTAGCAAATGGCTACTAAAATTTCCCCAAAATTCTACATTTTTGAGCAGCAATTTTACAAAATTGAAGTCTGTATAGATCTTTTCTACAAAAATTGGAATTTTGGCTATCAATCTTAAAATCTTAGTGCCAAACTAGAAACTCACTGTTCAAGCCTGTGTTTCATTATGTGTTTCGCCTATATTCATGATATTTACTGTATGTCTGTTACAGTTGTTCAGATCCAATCCCTATTTAATGCCACCATTCTGCCCACATCCAAGAATGTAATGTGTGCCTCTTTTTTTCAAAAGCCGATCATTATGGCAAATGGGGATGAAATCTGCCTTTTAGAGCATAAATCATATCTTTGCACACTTCAAGTACAACATTCATGGTCCAACTTTTACTTCATGTTGCACTAATCCAACTTTTACACCATGCTGTACTTATCCCTTAAAATGTGGATTTAAGACGGTCAACAACTTTCCTTGGGGCACTTTACGTGCAGTGTGCTCAAAGTGTCCCATGGAAAGTTGTTGACTAAGTCTACTTTTTGCTTTACACTTGGCTTGCTGGTATTTGAATGAAATGTATCCTCATGAGGAATTTGAATCTTTAACCATTATATCTTTTAACAGTAATGACAAAATGACTATAGCCGTGATTAGCACTTTGAGGGTTAAGATAGCACCTGTACAGCCCTCAGAGATCAATTATATTCTAAACTGTTCTTGTGCTTGTAGGAAGTTCAGGAGTTGTGCCTCTGCATTTTTTACTTTGCATTACACTTACATTATGTATCTACAGCTTTACTTGGCATATACATGTGTTGTATTTCCTGCATCCATTCCTTCAATAGGAATATTTTAATGCAGTACTCTAGAAGTTTATCACAAGCAGGCTTATACCTCCAGTTGGAATATTTTGACACAGTGCTCGAGAAAATTTGCAACAAGCAGATGCCCATCTGGGGTAAGATGTGTGTCAGATGGCCTCAAAATACATTCATCTGTGTGTATGGTTGTCATGTAGGACCCATCGCTTCCCTTGTACACCTGCAATATATATATATATACACATTTTAGTTGCACTTTAAAAATTGCAAATGTAGTTAAAAGCAGAATATGTTTTGGGGGTTTTTTGGGTTTTTTGGGTTTTTTTTTTAGATAAGGTAGATAAGGACTCTTGCCGAGTTTCATGTCAATTTTCTTTTGCTCTGTCCTTGTCAACCTACTAAATGACACTAGTGCACAACTGGAAAGTTTGCACAGCAAACACTGTGAAACAACCCCACAGTAGGTTATCTATGAGATACTACAGCTGTATATGATACATGACATCTTTATTTGCCGGAAGAGCAGATTTTGATGTTTTTAGATTGATGCAGAGGGGACAATCCTTATTGCACGAAAGTTACCCAGAGTGGGTACATGAGATCTTTTGTGACTTGCCAAATAACTGCACGTCATACTAATTTGCCAGCATGGCAGTTAGACCGGTAGAACTATTTGACGTCCAGGCACAATTTTTATGGCACTGTCTTACATTCTGGAGCAATGTTACAGCTTTGCTATAAAAGCAGGAGATGTAACAGTCTTTTCAAATGTCCCCTGATGAGTTCGCACCAGAACTAAACCAGTCGGGACCTCTTGCCTTTCAGACATCCCCCACCACTGGTCTTGCTTGGTTTTCTACTGTAATATCACAATATGCCCCACAAAGAAAGTGAATAATGTTACTCTAGTTTTCATCATGTACAATACTGTAAATACATGCCTAACTAGGCATAGAAAACTTTTGGGTCAAATTAGAATCCCCTTACAATGTATCCTGCTCATCAGTAAACACACGTGCCTTCACCTGTTGTTCCCTACCGTACACATTTAGGTCAGATTTTTCTGGTGGTCGATGTACTAACCACACATACATGTACCTGTAGCCTGTTGTTTTTGCTATCTGCTACCACTAAGTTTCCCATGCAGTCTACTGTGATTCCTGAAGGTTCATGAAACTCGCCAGACTTGCTGCCATAGCGGCCAAATGTTTGGTGTACGTGACCATCCAGACCAGTCTTGTACACAGCATTCCTCCCTGCAAGCAGCAGAAAAAAAGAGACAATTTTTTTGGCGCCACGTTGTGTACACCATTTAAATGGATGAGCCCCATGGTATCCTACATTTCATGCCTTGTACACTTTTTTTTTTTACTTGAAGATAGATAAGCCCCAGGATATCCTACATTTCATGCCTTGTATGCTTTTTTCACCCGAAAATACAGGCATCGCAAAATTATACCTGCCACATCTTGTATAAGCTTTTTCCTCCCCCCCCCAAAAAAAAAACCAAAAAACTGTTTGCAATATCTTTACTTGTCCTATCTTGTCTGCAAGACTGTTACTCGAATATGGAAACATCACCATCAAATCACAGAAAGTAGCAGAATTTCATCCCAAAATAGTTTTAAGATACAGTTGTATTGAAAATGCCTTTGACAAGCCTGGAGTGTACATGTACAGGCTGTGCCAGCAGCAAGGCAATGAGTTCAGTCTCTCAGAATGTCATTTACTACATGCACCAACTTCACATGTTGCATCTGGTTTCATATAAGTACACTAGGCAAAGTCAGCAGAAAGACCATTACCTCTACAGATCAATGTGACACTGCTTGAGTCAAACCTGGCTTTCCACACTTACCTAGGTCTGTAATGAAGAGTTCATCCTTATATATTGTCATGAAGCGACATCGCATGGTTTGCATTTGGCTCTGTGCCACTGGCGTGAAGGGACAGCGCCGCAGGAAAATGCCCTCTTGGTCAAATATCACAAGCCCAGGGTTGGCAGGGGCATGGTCCAGTACCACCAGCTCTCCCTGGCGCGTCATCACCATCCCTATCAGAAGTAATAATTTACTGATACAATCATGGTTCAAACACACCAAATATTACCCTTTAACATGAGATATGACAATTATACACGATATTGCAATTCATATTTCATTAATTGTCGTGAACCAGACAATATAATTCCATGCAACACCTTGAAGCTGTCTGGGTTCTTGGCTTCTGTAGCCCAGTTTGGGTAAAGTAGCAGCCATCTTAAATCAAATGTGGATACCCTGTATCGGAGGACACCACTGCACTAAATGATGCCTATACTCCACAAGTCTGCAACTACACAGCCTTTGGTTCAACGGAATAGGTAACCAGTCCCCAGTTTCAACACAGCCTGTGTGACAATAAACAGAGTCTAGAAAAACTCTGGATGCAGCCAACAAATGCATTATAATATCACCAGGTACAGTGTACACATGTCGTGTTCCTACTTCCAGTGATGCCGTTTTTGTTGTCCCAACTGTCCTGTGGATTCATTGAGAAGAGCCAAATAAAACGACTTGTGTTCCTATTAATGGGCCAAAAAAATCTGGTCAGCAGGTAGGTCCAGGGTTTCCGTTAACGCACATATGTGCGTATATTACGCACCGCGTGAATCAAGGACGCACTGGGGAACATATCCATACGTTTTTGGGACGCAGGCAAAATAATGAAGGCTTTACAATGCACTGAATAAAATCTTCTACATCTAATTGCATAGCTCTCTTCTCCAATTATCATTATTTGTTGACAAACTGATCGAGTCGCCAACTTGAAAAGTCGATTTTGCGTCTTCTGTGCTTTATTTTGGTCGTGGAGCGAAAGTAGCGCAACTGCGCATGTGCGTGATCGATTTCCGCCTTCTCCTCGTGCTTCCCCTCCATTTCACTGTCGCTGTGTTTGAACAGACATGTCGCTTCTTCGTTATTTACACCGTCCTGCTGAAAAAAGCCATGAACTGGAACCTGGATGTAAGAAACAGAAAATTAATACAGACGAAGGTACGGAAAGCATCACCATAAATGCAGAAACAGCTGCCGTAACCAATAATGACAAGGCAGCACGTGGACCCAGTTCTGAAAGTGAAAAACATGTTGTTTCCAGTGTGTCCAAGGTAACGCAGAAAAAACAAAAACTTTTATCGAAATGCCGAAAGTTCCAAGAGGGCTGGCTCAGCGAATTTGACTGGCTCATATATGAAGGGGAGAAAATGAAATGTAAAATATGTATCAGAAGACAGAAGGTAGCCAATGCATTTTATGCAGGCTCTACGAACTTTCAAAGGTCTGCGTGCTCACGTCACCAGGAATGCGATGACCACAAGCTGGCAGCAAGCACGATCAAAATGGCTTCTTCATTTTTAAAGTCAGTCACTCACGTTGAGGAGAAAACATCCAAATCTACACGTTTCATGATGAATACAGTATTACATATGGTGCAGGAGGAGATTCCGGACAGAAAGTTTCAAGGACTTCTTCAACTTCAGGTTTGTGTGTGTTAATATGATCATGATCATTAGTTGCAGTGCCAATAGAATTTCAATATTTTGTTTCACATTGACATTGTGTTTCTTCCCCTCAGTCATAAATGACAGAAAATGCAGCTACATTTTAGCAGTACGTGTGTATGATGCGTGTAGTAATTAGTTTTTTGTGATAAACAATAACATGTAATAGGAATAAACTTATGTAAGGGAGTGGGTGCCCATTGAAAGAATTGGATTGAATTTTACAACCAGCATAATGCATAATTTGATCAATCATAATTGATAAACATTCTGTTACCGGGTGATAGCTCAAGGTATTACTTTTGGTCCAAAATTATAACCCTAGCAGCTTTCAGCCATGACTGTATAAGTTTCATATTTTTTGATCAACTGTCAACATTATTTAAATTTAATTTTTCTCATGTATAATTGCAGGTTGATAACTCAGATTATTTGGAAGGCATTAGAGACCAGGCTTCCAAGATGTATCATCACTGTGATTCTTATCAAGATATGGAAGATTCACTGGGTGAAGCTGCAACAGCAAGCCAAGATATGTGATACAGAACAGTCCATTTATAGGCATCATGGTTGATGAGACAACTGATATTGCAGTTAATAAAAAACTCGCACATAACTACCTCCACTGAACCATTCTTTTTTGGGAATGGGGATTTGGTCGAGTGGATATGTGCGTTTCCCATTTCAGCTAGGCGACTGGTGCCAAAGGTTGTAGGTTCGAGTCCCGCTCGTTCCGAACATAAAATATATATTTTCGGCATTTCCTTAATGCTGGTGGATTTAAGTCCCCGATTCTGGAAATAAATGCCGACTCAGTAAATATATACTGCATTACCGTGTTGATATGGCACTCGCACATAACTACCTCCACTGAACCATTCTTTTTTGGGAATGGGGATTTGGTCGAGTGGATGTGTGCGTTTCCCATTTCAGCTAGGCGACTGGTGCCAAAGGTTGTAGGTTCGAGTCCCGCTCGTTCCGAACATAAAATATTATCATTTATTTGAAAATATCTATTGATGGGAAACCTGCTATTGTTTTTGGAGAGAATTTAGATGTCCCGGATGGCAAATCAAAAACTATATATGAAGCCATTATGGAGTTTATGAGAAGAAGAAACATCCATGAGAAAAAGCTGATGGGGTTTGCATCTGACGGCGCAAATGTTATGATTGGTAGAATTAATGGTGTAACCACAAAGCTGAAAGAAATTAACTCTTGGATCACATCGTTCATTGCATTGCACATAAATTGGCCCTTGCGGCTGCAGGTGCATGTAATTCAATTCCCTATCTAGCAGGATATAAAACTATTAATATTAAACTTCATGGGAAAGATGAACTTGAAAGAATTTTGAACTTTTATGGTGTCAAAAATACTATATCAGGAAAATGTATTGAAGGTTTAGTCAATCCAAGCAGAGCCAGGGAGGATTTTGTGCATTTCAAGTATTTTTTAAACTCACATAGACATTTGTCTGTGGAAGGTTTCTGCCAGCTTTTGATGAGAGACTATCAGGAAATATATCCTGATTATTCAACTTTAGCAGCCATATTTGAGTGTATCCCAGTAACCTCTGTCCCATGTGAGAGGGGGTTTAGTAGTATGAACAGAATTAAAACAAAATTAAGAAACAGGCTGGGAAAAGTTAGAGTTAATACAAAAATGGCAATATCAAATTATCTGCATCTGTTGGACATCACATGCACTGGTAAGGTAAAGGAAGAAAGAGACAAATTTTGTGGAACAGCAGTAAAGATATTTAATGCTAAAAAGAAACGTAGGAAGTAATTTTTAAGTTGAACATTTCTAATTTAAACAGAACTAAATCTTGATAGTTTTAGTTAACTGTTGGTCTGGTCATCACATGTAATATATGCTGCAGTATCTAGTATGTAGTTATTAATTGTGCAAATATAACACACAGTTCATTTACCAGAAAATATTGCCAATTTTAGTGTACTGTGTGAGTCTATTGATACTGTGACTGTGTAAAGTTGCAATTCCAAGTTAAGTGTGTGTGGTCTGCATCATCACATGCAGAAGGCACCTGATATGAGGAAAGTAGTTGAACTTGGTCATTTGTTTAATTTTGAGATGATTAAATTCAAATATCAAGAGATATGAGTACTTAATTGTGATTAAAATTTTATGAGTACTTTTGGATTGAGTTTTGTTTCATTGATACAGACAGTGGCAGGCTCAACATAATTTTTTTCAAAGTTAGATATCATTTTGTTTTTGTTTTTATTACATTTTTCATTTCACCAATCAACTGAATATATGTCCAATTTGTTTTTTCATGAATGAAGTAATATGTCAGACATCAGTCATACATAAATTAAGTAGTACATGTAAGTGGTCATTCAATTTTATTCAGTATCCTCAAAGATCATGGAGTCAGTCTCACTTTGGTTTGTGAAAACATGATGACTGTATTTCCAGCATTCATCCTGCAAGTTGAATAATGATGATATATTTATTAAGTATGTATTGAATTTCATACTTGGATAAATAAATTTATTTATAAGGTCCCACTGGCTGGCCTTGCTCTGTGTACTTCTGTTGCTTAAGACTTCAGTGAGTGCACAGCACTGTTATAAGTACTGCAAGGAACTACAAAGTGTCAGTACTGTAGCTGAGCTTAATATCTCATTCTTTGCAGATAATGATGGGTCCAATTTATATGATCCAGACACCAGACATCTGATAAATTTTGTAACTGTTTTCTTTGAAACACTGTAAAGTGTTGCCCTGAAAAAGAAAAACAGATGGAATTATTGATCATTCTGATTATACCAAACATATGACAGTGACTGTACATAATTACACCAATCGAGGAAAAACAGAACAATTATCTCTTTCTGTCTGTCAGTGGGACCCTCTTGAAAACCTCAGGGACCCTCAAAATTGAAGTCAAAGGGTCCCTGGGACCCTCTGAAAAAAATCCTAGTGGAAACACTGTGGTCAATTATTTTTTCTTTTCAAAAATATATGGGGGCATTTCTATAAGTAACATGTCAAGTTTTTTTTTAAGTTGTGATACTATTTTCTGTTATGCATTTACACTCCCATTTTGCTCAAAAACTAGCAAACTTAGCATTAAGAGTGTCTGCTAAAAACCTAACAAACTTTCCATTTATAATAATAGTGCACGTATGCATATTTCCCTGTCTCTGTCAGTTCATTTCTTGCCTCCAAAACAGACTAAGTTCCAAGTTATGGCTATCATACTTGCAGTACATATAGCATGGAGTTTGGGTCTGCTTTGGAGGCAAGTTAATTTCAACCAAAACATAACATATAAAAAAATATAAAATAGATAAATAAATGTTTCTGGGGATTTAGGAAGGATTGGTCAGCTAAGTAGAAACAATGTATTTTTCATTCAGTCTCAATACACAGTTTGATGGCTTGTAGTCAACAACAATGGATATGTGTGCATAATTATACAACACAAATATTGGGTCCTCATGGTCCTCCACAGAGTCAAAGAAGGGAAAATTGATCCCATCTGTAGCAAGAAATTTTTAAATGGTTCAAAGCAGAAAAGACACTGGATGAATGTGTAACATCAAAAGTCAGATGACCTGAAAAGAAACCAGTCTTTGAATCTCCCCATGAGCTTGGCTGGGTGACAGTCTGGGAAGCTAAAAGCAGCTAATCTGTGAGTTTGCTCATGGAAATACCAGAAAATTATAGTTAGAGTAACACAATGCTTGATTGTTTTATGAAGTACATGTACCATCAACTAGCACTTCTAGTTCTTCAAAACATGACATAGTAACAATGGTTACCCAGAATAACTGTGCACTTCTAGCCTGAGCGTAAATGTACATCAAGTCTTTTTGACTGTCCACATTTAACCGCCGTGTTTTTTCCAGTTTCTTCCATCACACTTACCAAAAGGTTTGTTTAAGTACTCTCCACCAAACTTGAAAAGGGCACGGCCATACTTGTTAATCTTGAAGATGTAGGCATTGTCCTTAACAAAGATGTCATCATCTTTGTTTACCACCACTGCTGATGGACGGTAGAATCGTGTCCTATTCTACAAAACATTAGAAAGACGAAGTAAGTGTTCAGGAAAGTAGCCATAGGTGGCGCCAAAATGTCTCATTAGTTTTATCCATTGCTGGGCTCAAAAGAGACCAATGAGTTTAGACCAATCCCAGGGTGAACATAAATATTTATTGTTGTTATTTGCATGAAGTGGGTCTCTGGTTGCTACTCTCTGCTCTTTGAAGAAGGGGGGCAAGGGGGGGTTTCAGTACGCTGGTACAGGTAATTATTTTTCTAGAGTAGGTAGTACGTAAAATAAGAGGGCTTCCAGCAAATAAAAAGCCCCAGTACACCAGTACAGGAATCCCCTTACCCACCCTCTTTGAATCAACAGAAACTGAATGCTACTTTGATACATCACTGTTTTAAAGGGCAGGATAACACTGCTACACATATAGACAATGTAACTGTACTGTGTCACATTTTATTGATGATGATGTCACATATTGGCTTTCAGGGTCATGGACAGTTGGGCTGAATTGAATAATTAATATTCAGTTGTCACATGCGAGTGACATGTTTGATTGTAGGCTGGGTAACCAGAAATATAATTTTTTCCTTGGCCTACCCTGTTAATACATTCTAAAACAGTAACAGGCATACCGACATAGCTGCAGAAGTGTAGAGTGAAAAAGATACACAAATGCATCCCAGTCTGCAAACCAACCATGGAAACGTGAAAAAGCGTGTTAACTTTCCATCAAGTTGTTTAACATGAGAAGTATAGTATACATGTTGTGCAATATCATGGACAAGACAGTGGTACCTGGTATAAAGACCACCTCTACTGCCAGACCACAAGTTATATTTTTTTTGGACTGCTCCATAAAGACATTAGTATTATTCTTTGTTGCATCACCTGCATTTTGGCACCATCTGCAGTCTGTAACCACTTTTGCTGGCTCTAAGGATGGTCTTAAATAGCAGGTACCACAGTAATGTCATACAGGTGAGCTACATGTGGTCTTTCAAGCCAGATGGTCTCTCGGGGCAGGGACCACTGTATAGTGATACATACATACTGATGTATAGCCCACTTGAATTGTGCCTTATCATCTCTGGGCCAGTTCCAGCATTTGACGCTGTTGTTAGCACTGTCACATACAATCACATCCTTGGTGCTGGTGATGGCCACTCCTATTGGGAAGTACAGCACGTTACTGTCACGGTCCTTTCCCTGGCGACCAATCACACACAACAGCCGCCCTTCCACAGCTGAAATTGAAGGTCACACACCAAGGTGACAAAGTCATGCATCTCAACTCTTTACAACAAGTTTTGATAGTCTGGAGCTTTCCTCCACAAGCCTTGGGTGCACCCAAACTGTATCAAGGAAAGCTGCAGATGTGAACCATTCTCAGAGTCTCTGTCCTATTATGGTAACAGTGCATGCACATGCTGGTACTCGAAAAGTTTGTTTTCAAAGAATATGAATCTAGTTACATTATGTGAATTCGGGGCACATTGACAATTGTCAAAATTGCATGACAGACTGAACAAGGCCTACCAAGGCAAGATCAAATTTATTTATGAGCAACCAAAACAAAATTGTTAAATTGGTAGTAACAGTGCTAAAGGAAGGCTCTCATGAATTATCTTGTGTGGTGTAACAATTTTACTAGAACAATGACTAAATATATGGAAAAATGCAAGAATGTTTCAATCTGTTTGCCCAATTACTTCGAGGGAAATTCATTAATTTGGCTTAATCACCGGAAGTACAGGGTGTATGGAACTTCAAAGGAATCTTCATCATGAGTAAATCTTCAAGGATCATGTGAAAAAACAACTCTTATGAAAGATTAGGCTCTGCAACTGCTTACACAATAATTCCAGGTAACACAATGGGGCAATTAATTATTGTTCACATGCCTGCCTACTAATCTGACATTTAAGATTAGTTGGGACTCTTTACTGTGTGGTGTGGCGCAGCTTGTTTATGTTGCATTTTTCTGCAGAGTTGCACCAACAATACTGTTCACTTTTCAGTGGTAGTTACAATCAATGTTCCATAAACCTCAATGCACAACATTCCTATTGGTGGGAATCTTTGCATGTTTTCATCTAATGGTGGAAACCTTGCTCACAGAATATAAATTTTATCTTCATAACAAGGCCCATGGGCCTAATGCTCTGCTGGCATCGTGGCTATATTGCACCTGTTCATTTCAAAGCTGCGAGTCCTCAAGTGGCTTCTGAACATATAAAGCTTAATGTAAAAATGGTTCACCAGATGGCACTTTGCTTTACAGGCATGGTGACCTCACAAAAATAGGTCAAGGTCACTGATATTATATATGATTCTAGTTTTGGACATTGTCTATATATCCTATAAATTTGGCAAGTCTAATCCAATTACTTTTCGAGATATGGAATTTTATCTTAAAACACATTTTGGCTCATAATTCCCATCAAATTACATGCCACTAGTACATACATGTATCATTACCAACTTAGACTTTGACCTCCCCCACAATCCCACCAAATTTGGCAAAGATCTACAAAAAATTAAAGATGCCAGAGTGTTCACAAGATTTTCACATTTTGACACCTATATTACATAATGTAGGTGGCGCCACCAATATCGAACTCGGCCTAGATTTTTATGTACCATATAAGTCCTGAAAGTTATATTGGGCTAACTTGAAAACTGTGGACCGTATTGCGCTAACGAGCAAAACTTCACGGATGGACGAACTGACAGACATGAGTGGTCGCATAAACTCTGCGACTTTTGGTCAGCAGAGCTAAAACAAGAGGGCTGTGTGAACAGCCCATGCTCAGCTGATCTTGACATTCATCACACTTGCAGATCTATGAACTTGGGAAAGGATCAAGGTCACCCATGTTCTGAGTAAGTCTGACCATTATAAAAGAACACTAACATGTGCAACATCAAGGTTCAAGTAGTTCTCAAGTTATAACGAAGAGTAAAATTCATGTATGTTGCACTGTGACCCCAGAGATGAGGTCAAAGTCATTCATGTGCTGTCTGAACATGACCTTCATACAAAAACATTAACATGTGCAGCATCACAGTACTAACTCAAAACAAATCTCAAGTTATCAGTAAATTTTGTGTCAGTTGTCCTGTGAATTAGCACTAGATTGCCCATTGACTTTGGAGAAGAAGTCAAAAATAGCTAGAACACAGAGAAATTCATAAAAAATTAGTGAAAAATTGCAGCGCCACCTGGTCGACAAATTAAGAACACGGAGTCCCTAGGTGTCTTCCCGTGTGATATCAGAGCGATTGAGTAAGCGCTTTTGGAGAAGATTTTTTAAGATTTGTCCAAAAAAAGAACAAAAAAATTAATTAAAAATCCAAAAATCACTGGAGCATGACCATTTGAACAAACTTGGTAGACACCCACCCAAGGTACATCCCCACCAAGTTTGAAGTTAATCTGGATGACGGTTTTGGAGAAGAAGTCCAAAATGTGAATTAGCATTAGAATGCTCATTGACTTCCATAGTAATCAATAGGAAAGCTGCATTGACCGATAAGTACCCGAATGGAAAAAATCGTTAAAAATCAGGAATCTGCAGCATTCCAATATAGTGAACAACTTTGTTTGACCCTTCTACAAGGAACATATCCACCATGTTTTAGCTTAATCTGAGTTACCGTTCTGGAGAAGAAGTCGAAAATAGCTATAACACACAAAAATTCATAAAAAAATAGAAAAAAATTGCAGCGCCACCTGGTGAACAAATTAAGAACTAGGTGTCCCAGGGAATATTTCTGTGTGATATCAAAGTAATTGGGTGAGCGGTTTCGGAGAAGAAGATTTTTTAAGATTTGCCCAAAAAAAAGAACAAAAAAATTCATTAAAAATCCAAAAATCAATGGACCGTGACCAATTGAACAAACTTGGGAGACGCCTACCCAAGGCACATCCCCACCAAGTTTGAAGTGGATCTGGCTGACGGTTTCGGAGAAGAAGTCGAAAATGTAAATTGTTGACGGACGACGGACGGACGGATGGACGGACGACGGACGGACGACCATAAGAAAAGCTCAGCTGACTGACAAGTCAGCTGAGCTAAAAAACAAAACAGAGTATGATGCAGAAAAATGTCTTAATACTTCAACACGTATGCAGTTATTAGGGTGACTATGTTAATAAGCAAGAATTTAAGGTTCATAAGAGCCTCCCTTTATGCTGATTTTTATGATTTGCCATGGTCTGGTCCACACATGTAGGTGACCTTGTATATATGTGTGTATACTCTCATATCAGATCTCCACGGCAGGACATCCAGATTTTTATATCAAACCAAGATAGATTTTACCCTTTCACTTGCATTGTTTATGCATGCTACAGTGTCAAATTTGTGACATCGAAGAAAGATCTGAGCCAATTAATTACATGCATCTGCATACTCGGGGCATGTCTATCGAGAAGGTACACTGTAACATATCCAATTCTCTTTCACAATGTATATAAGCAAGAAAGACAAATTTTGACTTGTTCTTTTGTGTGAACTTCTACTACTTCCCAAACCTACCTTCCATCCTATGCCATCCCAGAAAAGAGATTCTCAAAGACATTTCCTCATTCATGCTCCCTAATACTCAAGTTCTATTCCCCATAAAGCTGTGATACAAGGGTTTAATTCTTAGAACATCTACCCCAGCCATAAAGGTCACTTTGCGTGGCCTCCTGCTCAGCACCACATCACTCCAGGTCAAGATCGTCTTTTTTTTGCTCTCCTACTTCAGCTTTTGTATACATGAGGTGAAGATCACACTATGTGGCCCTCCTTTCTAGCAGTAAGCCAAACCAGCATCTCAGTTGAACACGTGAGGTTTGCCTTCTGTTAAGATCATAGTCACTCTGAAATAGCTTGATCCAACTTAACATGAAAATATACAGTGGTCAAACTTTAATTCTATCATAGTGGAAGGGACAGCCAATCGGATGACCAGAATGGCATCACATTACAGTGGAAGATTCCACAACTCACACACAGCTTGGTCCAAAGCTCTCCAACCCAAACCCAAACTCTTGACAGAAATAAGTCGGCACTACTTTGTGATCCTTTGTTGTCTGCTATTAATTCCCACTAGATGGCACTGCAAATAACATCATCTTGCACAGATACTGATACATTAATACCTATTGGTTCTACTTCTGGTTGTGAGCGCAGTAATTTGTTTTGCAGGTTCAAGGCCATATTACACTCTCCTTCTGAGCATGAAAGTTTACCTTTCTTCTGCCAATTTCACTTCTTGTTTTTGACATTTAAAAGTTAAACACTACGTTGAACAAGACTTGTTTGTAAAACAAAGATGCCCTGGCTCACTACTGTCATTATGTTCACCCTCATTACCCTGTTCATAGTACTAAATGGGGCACTCATGACCTCTGGAAGTGGATGCAGAAACCAAATTCACTAAGTGGCCTTGTGACCTTGTAAATTAGGTCAAGGATAATAATGACACACTCATGTCCAGATGTACATAGGTTAGTAAAATTTCATGATTCTAAGTCAAAGGACAACAGAATTACAGCCCCGACATGAAGTGTGATGTACTTGTACATAAATGCATCAGTGACCCAGATACTTGATCTAGTGACCTACTTTTGTTTTTTTTTGGCACACCTTTAGGTCAAGATGTATGTGTGTGTGTGAAGTTTAATATAACTAAGTTAAATAGTAAAGGAATTACGGCCCAGACATGATTTTATACGGATATGTCACTGTGACCCATATGCTTGACCTAGTGACCTACTTTTGGTACATGACACACTCTTATGTCCAGATGCATCTGTGTGTATAGTTTGCTTAGTCTAAGTTGAAGGACAATAGAATTACAGCTCGGGCATGAAATGTAATGTCGTTTTATGCGAATGTATCACCGTGACCCAGAACTAAGTTAAATAGTAAAGGAATTACAGACCCGACATGATTTTACTAGATAAAAATTTTGCTGTGACCCAGATACTTGACCTAGTGACATACTTTTGGTACATAACACACCCTTATGTCCAAATGCATATGTGCTTAAAGTCTCATTAGGCTAAGTTGAATGACAAGCGAATTATGGCCCGGACACACGAACAGGAAAAGCGATTTCTATATGCCCCTCCTCTGGTAGGAGGGGGACATAACCACCTAGTTTCACCTAGCCCTTATATAGGAGTATACACATGGACACTATCAAAGTCCCATCTCAAAAACTTCTTGAGTTGTGGTGTGGAAACCACAGTCTGTCTACCAACCATCCAACAGACATGAACAAAACAAAACTATATGCCCCGCTTCTTCTGCAAGAGAAAAGGTCTGGGCCAGAGGTTGGCCTATGAAGTTTTTCATGTGTTTGTTATTATCACTAGAAATTTTTAATGAAACTTGCCCGGGAAGGTAATTTAAAAACAGGTAGTTTGATTCTGGTTACTAGTGTAAGGTAACAAGCTGAACGAGGGAAAGGTCACTTCCTGACCTAAATCTGGCTGTGGGCAGCTCTAGTGAAATGGTATTTGTTATAAATACCCCTACCATAGGTCACTGTGACAGTCAATAATTATTCCTGTCAGCATCACAACCTTCCCGGAGGTGCATAACAAACCACAATTATGTAATTCTCTTACAGTACTCACCTTTGTTACCAGTCAGGGTTATACCATTTTGTACCCCTTCGAAGTACTTACCCTTGAAGCACCTGTCATGGTCACATTGTGTGGTGTGCATCCCAGTACTTACCCTTGCCACCTGCCTTATGTAGGTCAGGACTTGCCACTCTGTCCTCTTTTTCGCAGGATCTCTGACTTTTTTTTACTGTGGTCTCTCCAGTCATGCTCCCTGTCTCAACCCAAACATCCTCTGACAACATGCTGTCCTCAGGTGAGTCTACTTTTGATATGTTGGAACTCTTCAATGTGTCCTGTACTTGGTCTGAGCTAGACTCAGATCTGGCTTGTGAGCCTCCAGTCTTTTCTGGAGACTTGTGTTCTGTGGTTACAACATGTACTTTGGAACTTATAGCTGTCTCAGTGATGTCATTCAAATTTTCAGCCTGTATGTCATGTGTGGTTGTCCCGGTGTCCACCATTGCAGCACCTGGTAGCCTATTCACATCCTCCAAAGTTGCTCTGTCCAAAACTACATCTGGAAGACCTGCATGCTGGGTCCTAGCCTGCATCCGATCCTGGTCCCCTACTTCTGTACCAGCCTGCATCTGATCCTGGTCCCCTAGCTCTGTACCTTGAGAGGAAAATGGCAGGTCAGTTAGTAGGTCATTTCTATCTATGCCATCAGGACTAACATAACCTCCCCTCAGCCTGGAACACTTAGGCAATTCTACTGATGCAATAGAACTACCCTGACCAGCAACCTGTGCCTTTAAAGACAACTGCCCCATCCTGTGAATCTTCTCTCCGTGTTCCCCTTTCTTGTTATCTCTATGTCCCTTGACACTTTTGCAACATTTCTTGTGTTTTTTGGCTATGGGTGTCCCATTAATGGAGATGTCATCATCAGAGTATCTTTTACAAGGTGCAGCTGATACAGTGTGGATTTCTCTCTTCTTGTTACGAGTGGTCTGATGACACCAAGACATTGGTAAGTCCACAGATTGCTCACATACATGTACTCTGACAACTTCATCAGTGCCAGAGATGTCAGAGGCACAAATGGTGTCTCCTGCTCCTCCTGGTCTCAAAGACTCTCTTTGCGCCTCCTTCTTTTGTTCTGTCTTCTTTGGTCCCTTGGGATCAGCATATACATCTGCCACATCTGGAGGTAGAGTGGCGCCACAGTGTGTCTCTTTATATTTTATGGGAGCCTGTTGTCCATCATCTTGCTGTTGGGAGTCACTGGGCTGTGGAGTTAACATTTCAGTCATATCCTTGCACTCTGACACAGGCTGCTTATCACCAAGGACCCCGACCACACATGGGCTCTCTTCTCTGGTCTGTCCAGATGTTTCCACAGTTCTCTGTCTGGCTAACTTCAATGCTGAGGAACCTAACTCTGCACCCTTGTGGGCTGGAGCTGGGGCTGGGGCTGGGGCTGGGCCTGGGCCTGGGCCTGAAACACTGTGTTTCAAACATGGCATGGAAATATTCTGTGGCATTGGGTACGGCAACAGGGACCCTTTTACCAAAGGTTGGGGTATCAACCCCTGAATTAAGCTACTTTTCACAGCTGTGACTGGAATTTTGCTGACCTTTGACTTCGTGAAACATTTCACTAATCCCGACTCTGATCGTGAGCGACACCTTGTTGACACATGGGTCTTTGACCTTGCCCGAGCCTTCCCTGAGCCTGGTGCTTCTGCATGCCTTCTGGTTCTGCCTGGAGAATCCCCTTTTGAAGAATTGTCCTCGGCTGGCTTAGGATTCTTTTTCACTTGCCTTGCATAGTCTTTCTTTCGTCCACCATCTAGAGACAGACACAGCATGCATATGGCTCCAGTACACTGCATAATCCTTTTGTTGCATGTAAAACTCAGTATGCATAAACTTAGGCACTTTCTGTCCCCCAACAACTACTCCTTTCAGCAACCTTTACACCCTCCCACTGCAAAGTTACATGCACATGATGGGTCTAAAGGCTTAACTTCACATTTCGTAACTGGTGCATGGCCCAATGTGCTTCAACATATTCAAATTAAATTTACTGGTAAGGTCTCCAGGGATGCAAATTTCTCATCAGAACACTTTTTTGATATAAATGACCAGGTGATGTGGCATTGATTCTGTACGTATAGCTGTATCTCCCACCCCAACCCCCCTAATCTTTGTAAAGTAGCTGGTGTAAACAGGTCTTTCTTTTCCAATTTTTCGTCTTAAACTACGTTTTTACTTTCAGCTTTGAACATATCAAGGAAGGTACTGGGAAACAAGTGTTGATCCATTTTGGACACTGTATGCCACTGTGCCTACACAGAAGACATAACAGGCTTCTTTTTTGATGACCCACTTACCATAGATCTGCTATAGTCATCAGATGATGCCACTGCTGAGCATGCCTAGTGCACGAGAAAAGTTTGTATATAGGCTGATGATTCTCTGTGGTTTTTTTGTTTGTTTGTTTGTTTGTTTTTTTTTGGGGGGGGAGGGGGGTGTTCCAGAGGATTTTGCGCACTTGGGCTTTCAATTTTTGGATATGGAGATTTCATTTGCTAGATATTTACCGGTAATTTGAAACAGATTTTTCAGATGTTTTGGGACTTCTCTAATTTGGACATTTTTCCCTAATCTTGCCAACTTCAGTACCCAGGACCATCAATGACAGCACATCCAGCAAGAATTTGAATGATTGCCAGATTACCTGATAACTGAATACAGCATTGTCATTCATGACCTGTTCTAGGGTTTTTTTTTCAGCTTGAAGCTAGTCACAGGAGTGAGAATGTATTTTTTCTGAAAACTCTGAAATGAGCCAGGAAGCACTGAAATTTAACGGTGTAAGAATGAAAAGTACCACAAAGTTGGCACAAAAAGCTCTGAAAATCAGCTGATCAGCTGACAATTCCCATCCCTGTCAGTCACGACTAAAGACAAGTACACGAGAATGATCACACAGCAACTTGGCCATCATGGTGTCAATCATCTGTTCAAGTTGATGCATCATTCATTCATACCAGATTACAATAGCAACTGATCAATTAATGACAAAGCAATCAAGTGGTAGTACCAATGGCTCAGACTGTGAAATCAACTTAAGAAAATGTTTTATAGTTTTTTTTTAAATTAAAAAAAGGCAATATTGCAGTTCAACAAGAAAGTATTTATTCTTTTTTACACTTTCCACCACGTAACAGCAGTCAATGACTAACTTACATGTAGATAAGATGCTGCACTGATGTGGCTTTTCACCTGTGCAATTTCTCATGTAACTTATGTTGTCTGAGATTACTTCCAACTGTGAATCATTAACATAGATAAGATGGTACATTCATATGGCTTTTCACCTGTGTGAATTCTCGTGTTACTTTAGTGCATTGAAATCATCTCTGTCAGCAAGACTTTCATTGAACAAGTACAACCCTTCAACTTTCAGACTTAACCATGATGCCCATTGACTAGAGCAGGTCACAAATTACTGTAAACATTCCACAAACTTTTCAAGTGGATGTCCATGCAACATGTCAACTGAACTGGGCCTTTATCAAATTGTCTTGAAACAAATAAAATGAAATAAAAGTTATTAAACACCAATATCATCATCTTTCAGACCTTCAAAATTGATCTAATATCACATATGGTTTTGAATCAAACTCTGAGGGACTAGAATACTGTAAATGCACTTGTTTTGACATGGTTTAATTTTCATGGTTTTTTCTGCATTTGAGGCACTTCACTGAAGTTTTAATTTCACTATTTTGAACATAATTCCTATCAAACCAATGGTAAAATAATATTTCACTGTATTTATTTTCACAGCTTTGTGCCATCAGTGAAATAGCCAAAATAAGAACAGCAAAATAAAGTGAATTTACAGTAGTACATTACAAATTAATTTAAACGATACAATAACGTGTGAATACTGAGACTAGGGAGGTCAATCTCACTTTCGTTCACAGCCACTTTATCTTGTCCAGTTTGGATATCATAGTACTTAATAACTGTTATTTATGATTCAAAGTATCTTTCAATGTCACCATTAAAATGCAAAATGCACAGCTGCTTTATTGATTCCTCAGTGAAGCATTCACATTTGTTTGTCACAAAATTTTTACCTCTCTGTGTCTCCACTTCCAACCAGGTGCCAAACATATTTTTTGGCTTTGACAGACAACTTTTGAAACCATTGTGAGAGATCACACCAGAAAGCATTGAGGTCAAGTGGGTTTAGCAGAGTGTCCTTCACTATGTCCATGCAGACAGGCCGTTCATCAAGGAGAGCTGCATCATTCAGACCCTGTTTCAGACCTTCTCCATAGTCTTCAATATTATGGGAGAGTCTACTCAATGCCTGTGGATTGACAGCCCATCAGGTTTTGAAGGTTGCCAGTAATGTACGAGTATCAAAGTCTTTTGAAAATTTCTCTAGGCTCTTCTCAAAAGCGGCATGAACAGCATTGATATTACCATGCTTCCCAATCATTGAAGGCCTAAGGTAGAAACCAACTAAATGAGAACCAAGTCGCAAGTAGTATTTAAAAAATGAGGAGCCTCCCCCGACGCGTTTCGACCAACCTCGGTCTTCATCAGGGGTGACGGAGGCTCGTCTGAGGTACTTTATTTTCCATGTATATCAAAAATGAGGTTCACCTTTTTGTGTGCTTTTTACGTTGTAAGTTATTACATCACCAAATCTTGCTACTGTTTGTTGCTGTGTGGGGTGACTGTGTGAGCTCATAGGCCTCCACTGTATACAAAATGTAACAAAAAGTGATACAAGTGATACATTGTTACGCTGGTTTCTAGCTGTGTCAGGAAAGAAAGTTTGGTATTAATATAAGTAAATTATTACAATATAAATTAAAATTGTTTCTCCATCAGAATCACTGTCACTGGAGAGGAACAAGTCCTCTTCTAAAATTTCTCTCTGTTTACATTTACGGAGAATGGCCGAGATCTTCTGCAGTACTTGATCAATTTTGAAATTGACTTCTGCCAGTTTAATGTCAGTGTCCGTGAGTTCATCCTGGCATAGAGTAGACCGTCCTGATGGGATCGGGATGTCAGCGGCTCGGTCTGGGATGCTCTCCTCTGGACTGCTTGCTGAAGGATCGGTTCTGCCTCCTTTCATCTCCATCTCCCTGTTCTTATCTGAGCTGGAGTCCAAAAGGTGTTGGAGGTTACTCCTGGACTTTTGTTGTATTTTGGCTTTGTTGATACCGGCCCATATTCTGAACGTTGCCGTTTCCGTGGTCTTTGTAAAAATGGGTTTTTTAGGCCTAGGTTGGTTGGTGGCTTCCCATGGCTTCACCCACTTCTCCGGCTTACTGGCTACCAGTCTGGGATTGAACCTAACGGGTTCAATCGTTTTGCCCGGGTGTTTGGCTTTGCAGTGGCACTGGAAGTTGTCCATTCTGCCATAGTGACACATGCAGGTGGGATATGTTAGCCGGCATCTTTCCTGGCTATGGGTTCTCAGATGTCTGCGCAAAGATTGCGTGGAAGCATACGTTCCCAATCATTGGTGATTCATCTAGCAAGTCATCAGAAGTTCCAAAACCAACCCTCACAGCCCCACAAAGTCTGAAAGTTTGTCAAACATCACTAGGAAAGCCGAAACCAGAAACGGCTAATTTTGGCACTTTTTTGTGAAGCAAATCGGTAAAATATCTTTTTCTGGGCATCTCTCCACATTTTTGCCAAGAAATGCCCAGATCATCTGCACTGCTTTTCTAGGTTCAGCATTTCTCACCAAAAATGTCGAGAAATGTCAAGGTAGTTTCTCCCTCATCCTTACCTGGACATTTCTTGGCATGTCTCAGCATTTTTGCCGAGAAATGGCAAGATCATCCTATTTGTCTCCTTTCTCTTGGCATATTTGCTGAGAAATGCTTAGGTTGTCTACACTGCTCTTTCAAGTCTCAGCATTTCTCGGCAAAGATGCAGAGGTAGCTTTCTCCCTAATCTTTACCTCAACATTTGGGTGAAAAATGCTTAGAATGGGTGAGGTAAGGTCTAGGGAGAAAACTACCTTGGCATTTCTCTGCAAAAATGCCGAGGTGAAGATTTGCAAGTAGACCACTTCGACATTTCTCCACTTTCACAGAGAGATACCAAGGTGATGTCTGGAGATCGAAGTACCTCAGCTTTCCTCCGCATTTTTGCCAAGAAAAGCCAAGGTAAAGAACTGAAGACTAATATACCTCGGTATTTTTCAGCATTTTAGGAAGAGGCCAAGGAGAAGTGTTGATAGGCATATCTCAGGGTTCACATTGTAATGAAAAACAAGACCCAGATTATGTGTTCATTGCAGGATATGAATGATTGTAAATGGTGGTCCTCTTGCAAATCTTGGCTTCGGCATTTTGCCAAGAAATCCCTTACCTAGGCAATTCTTGCCATTTTTTCACTGAGAAATGCCAAGGTAAGGATGAGGAAGTAAGCTACCTCTGCACTTTTGCCGAAAATGCCAATGATGGATGATCTTGTCATTTCTCTGCAGAGATGCCAAGAAAAAGATTTTTGTACCAATTTTCTCAGCAAAAAGTGCCAAGAGTGGCCCTTTCACCATGTTTTGGCTCTCCTAGTGGATCAAAGGTGCAACTGGACTACCAGTATCTTCCAGACAGGTGATCAAAGAGGTGACTTTTGGAGCACATCCCTTGATAACAGCCAACAATAGTTTCACCTTTTGGTACCTGTCTTGATATCTCAGACTTAGGAAGCATCTTTCAATCCCCATTGCTTTGCTATCTTGATGAGATAGAAATTCTTCATCCAAATGGATATGATCCGCATGGTACACTGTTGCTTCTAACCAAGTGTTCCACCTGGTCTGAACAGACTCTGGGCAAAGTTTATCTGACATGCCATGCTTGGTTAAAAATGTAAGGTACCTTCACTCTCTATAGGGCTTTAAAAAAAACAAATGACTTCATGAAGGTAATCAATGTAGGAAAGTCCTGCAGAATGGGGTGTTGATGATGGGCCCACACATCTGCAACTAGGTTTACGACGTGCCCAGCAGACTACATAGACACTCTCTAGGGAAAAGAGTAGCAAGCACATCCCTGTACACCTTTCGGCAGTAGGCAGCACCATCAGTAACAAATGACAAAATGTTGCCATAGACCAATCCACAAGAGTTGATGGTTTTAATAATGTGCTGGCTCAGTGTAACATTACTGCATGCCTCCAGAAAGTGACTGTCCAAAAGGAAAGTTCTTCCTCACATCTGAAAGCATAAATTAAAATACAAACGAAATTCTGTTACTATAAAATTTAAAAGTAATGGTCATTGATTGCAGTTCAATTAATTTGACATGAATATAAGAATGAAATACATGAAAATACATCAACTTAATTTAAATTTTATCATTCATTTATGAATTACAATGAAATAAATATGCCAAAGTAAAATTTTTAAAAATGAAATGACAAGTCACAGATGCAATCATTTCCATCAAATAAATTTGGAGTACATAATTTTCTAATTTTCATGGATCCCAAAATTGAACTAGAACAATCTGATTTTCCAACAGAAAATACAATGTTTTCCCCGTGCGCCTTTACCAGTTGTCACCCTCAACCTCCTAACTTAAATGCTTTAAGACTTATGACATCTTCCACAAGTTTTAGGAAGTGCTTGTGACCTTGCAAAAAGCTCAAGGTCAAACATCTGCAACCACAAGCAAGGTTTTACGTGTCTTAAATATAGAAACATAATCACACAAAATTTCAACCTCCTCAAATCCTTCTCAAGTATGTCTGCATTGATTTTTTAAAAGTATTCATGTGACCTTGAAAATAGGTCAAGGTCACCCATCTAGAATCCTAACCTGGCTTGTCTGGTACATAGTCATGCAAAATTTCAACCTCCTAAGTCAAATCCTTGTGGAGTTCCGGTGTTCGTGTTGATTTTTTATGAAGTACCCATGTGACCTAGAAAAATAGGTCAAGGTCACCAATTTGCAATGTATTATATAGGACTACATTCAGAAAATAAAATCAACTTTCCAAGCAAAATCTTTCTTGAGTTATCATGTTTGCAGTATCTGTCCCATCAAGGAAGCGCTTGTGACCTTGAAATATATGTCAACATCAAACATCTGCGATCACAAGTAAGGTCTTGTAAAAGTCTTATATATATAGAAACATAATCACACAAAATTTCAACCTCCTGAGATCCTTTTCAAGTGTGTCCGCAATGATTTTGTTAAAGTGTGTGACCTTGAAAATAGGTCAAGATCACCCATCTACACTCCCAACATAGATTCAATTATGGTAAATAATCATGCAAAATTTCAACCTCCTACCAAGTCAAATCCTTGCGGAGTTACAGAGTTCGTGTCAATTTTAGATGAAATACCCATCTGACCTTGAAAAATACTTATATAGGAACATATTCATAAAAAAAAATCAACTTCCGAAGTCAAATCTTCCTTGAGTTATTGCATTCACTAATGTGTTAAAGAAGAACAAGAGGCGGAAGAAATGGACGCCAAAAACAATATCCCCCCCCCCCCCCCGCACGGAGAGACATAATAACTAAACCACAAGTGCAAGTAATATGAATGAATCAACTTTCTGACACAGATCAATATTTCAACATTAAAATTTATGCTATGGCCAGGTCAAATTGGTTAACTTAGCATGATAAGTGAACTTGAAAGAATATATATATATATATATAAATATTCCCTGAAATTCCTATTTAGTATTTCTGTGCCTGTCAGACTCGCATCTGGTTTGTTCTAACTTGTTAACCAGCTTACAAAACGAAAATGTAACTTAAACTTACTTGCCACAATATTCACAACCCTTTATCTCTGTGATCTGTTGTTTCATCAGCGAAAATCTGTACACTAAAACCATCCTTCACCAAGCCTTTGATTGTGTCCAACACTGCCTTGATATGTAAGTCGTACACTCTTGGCAAGTAGAAACTTCTTAACGTAGTTCCTTTGCATAAACTTTCCATCAAGACTTAATGTTTCATTTTCACCTGCGACTTGTTGCTTTTCTTATTTAGTTCACATTTGCAGCTCTTTTCAAATGATAGTTTATGGTATCCAACCTCCTGTCGTCTAGCGAGTGGAAACAATAACAACAGAATAAAACAGATCCATTTGCATACAAGTCTATGCTGCTGGCCCTTGCCTGCACTTTCACTGTGCCGCTTGCCTTTTTTGTGGGGGTGGCCGACATTGCTGGGCCCCTGGCACCACACTTTGCGTTCTTGTCATTGCCCATGATGATGTTTGTCTGGCTGATCACGCGTCACCTTTCGCTTCCGTAATGAGATTGTGACGAGATTACAAATGGCGCAGGCACCCTTGAAGACTGATAATACATCCAGACTTTTCAAATTTTAACACAAGAATTTTGATATACAGCACCTTATTTCATAGTTTATTTGATTTATATCACCGGCAAAGTAAATTTGATAGCTTTCTGCAAAATTCCGCGGCAAAATGATATTTTCGCTTTCGGTCAATTTTTCTGCGAAAACCTCGGTTTTTCTGCAATCACAGAAAATCGTCAGCCCTATATATAATGTGCAATGCATCAGTTACAGTTTGTCCTACATGTTAAGATGATACATGCATATGTACACCATATGACTAATTGAAAATTGTGGTTTTCAGCAGCTGCACTTCCATTTGTAGTAAAATAGTGATCTTTACAAAAGTCTGTGCTTGCTTCATATATGGCTATATTCATTAACAAATGTCTTGGATATTTGATACGACCCAATAGGTCAAAGTCCATTCTGTATTGGGATATTCTGCTCCTTTTGGCTAAACCTTTTGTTTGTTGACATCCACCACAAGCAAATCAATCAAATCTGAGGATAATATCCATATTTGGGATCACAGAAGAGGTAATGGAGTCATTGATCAATCCAAATATTGTACAAGCACCTAAATGTTCAACAAGCCAATTAGGACATTGGCTAAAAAAAGGAAAAAAACACATGGATGCCTTTCTCTTACCAAGTTTTCAATCAGATGAGATAAATATGAGGCAACAACTTTATTATTGCCATCCAGCAATCCGTGCGAAAAGCTTTTTCTCTTATCGGTCATTTCGCTCAAATTTCAAAAGTCCCAATACTTTAACATGTAACTTGCTAGCATTTTCTATTGGTCCAGCGAATTTCAGGCTTCTACAATTCCTATGATCCTCTTGTCCCGGACAAGTGGATATGTAGGTCGGACAAGTGACTTTTAAACATCACTTGCCCAGTGGACAACCAAATTTTTTATTGTAAATGATAATTTATTGAAGCCCAATTGCCTGGAATACTGACTGAGCCAGTGCAAAACGCGAACAAGTTAGCTGGTGTACCATGGGGCCGGACTGAAGGTGTAGCGTAGGGAAGCACTGAAGGTGTCAACAAACATTGGCAAGCTGTGGTTCTTTTAAAATAAACATATTTGTAGCTCCTAAAACTATTTCCAAAAATATTAGTACATGGAGCGGACAATAATTCAGCATCGATTAAGACAAGCCTCCCCCAGGTGATTTTTTTGTGAATGCATGATCTGCATTAGAGGGACAAGTGAAAATTCAGATACACTTGTGTATGGACAAGTGATTCTGGAAAAAATTGGCTCCTAAAACTATTTCCAAAAATATTTGCATATGGAACGGACAATAATTCATCACTGATTGAGACAAGCCTCCCCCAGGTGATTTTTTTGCGAATGCATGATCTATATTAGAGGGACAAGTGAAAATTCAGATACACTTTTGTATGGACAAGTGATTCTGGAAAAAATTGTAGAAGCCTGAATTTTTTTTAAAAACTGACAAACCCGTACTTTTCGCATCCATTCACTAATCCAGTATGAAATTTTGATACAGAAACATCCCAAACTGTGCTCACCATGAAAGATGCACAATGATCATTTAAAAGCATGCACTCATGAGCCACAAGATGACTCCAATTTATTGTTTGCACTCAAAATATGTTCATCAACAGTTCTCATTCACATAAGCAGCAAACTTGTCGTACAAGCACTCTATCTTGTTACTAAGTTATGAGTTTGGGATGTTGTATGAAGAAATTGTGTACAAATGTGTACTTTAATACTTGTTGGGCCGAAGCAAAAAGTATGTTGGTTTCCCCTAACCCGACTGACCTACCTCTAAACCCACCCGAAAACAGCGTTCAGAGAATGGATTACCCTCAGTGCCCACAATTTTTTTTTCCTCATTTTTTTTTTTTTTTTTTTTTTTTTGAGACTTTGCAGTAGAATACTTATATTGTTGTCTATGAAATGAAAGAGCACTTTTCTACATGTTTTTGGAGCAAGTGCTGGTGACAGAGACCACTGTACTATGCGTCATTCAGACGGCCAATCAAATAAATACTTCAAAGTTTCATAACAAGTTTAAAAACAATGAGAGGAAGCTGGTTTTTAATATGAATGTGGTTCACTATAATGTGCATCTCTGAAAAAAAAATGGTGAAGCTGCGTTGGATCTTTGTTAAGATATTATGGTAATGCCGTCCACTTATGCACCACTCAGACGGCCTTGAAGACAGATACTTTGAAGTTTCATAAAAACTTAAATACACAGAGGAAGCTAGTTTTAAATCACAACCTGGTCCATCATAAGATGCATCTCTGACAAAAATTTGGTAAAGCTATGGTCAGTATTTTTTCATACATATGGCGGTAAGGTTGTCAGAGTTGATGCCACTCAGACAGCTTTCAAATAAATACATTAAAAGATTCATAAAAAAGTTAAAAAATGATCAGAGGAAGCTGGTTTTCAATAGGAACTTGGTTCATTAGAAGTTCTTCTGTGACAAAAATTTGGTACAGCTACAGTGAATATTTTTTTTAATATAGCGGCAACATCGAAAAGACGGATGGACGGACGATGCAGGGGACGAAAATACCCTTCGGCACTTTATGTGGCGAGGGTAATAAAATAAATATAAAAAAATGACCAACCTACCCATTGAAACACTGCCTTTATAATGTTAAAAGATACCAACCTACCCATACTTTTCAGACAAAAAAAAAAGTAAAAAATAAAATGTAAAACAGCCGAACTACCTATCCATTATTTTTTCAATCAGTTAGGGAAAACACAAGCATACTTTTTTTGGGCCTTCGTTCCCATGATTTTGTAGATGAATTATCTTAAGAAAGGAAAGAGAGATTTCGAGAAATGCATTTTGCAAGGCCAGTTGTGGCCAGTGTGAGGGCATATATAGGGGCATAATACAGCATATTTAAATGGGAAAGGGTATAAGGAAGATCCAGGAAAATGAGTCCCGTAAGTTGGGCTGCCAGACATGTATTTATGACTAACAAAGTTCACTGAAAAAGACATCACTTACTGGCTAAAGAACCTGGCATGCTCACCACTATTTTTTCAAAGCCAGATGTACTGGTGTGTGCTAAGGTGCAGAATTGTAAACTGAAATGAGCACACCACAGTGGTTCTTCTCAATCACGTTCAGGAACACTCCTAGTTCTACTTTGAAGCATCCTGTTGAGGCTTGAGCAGTCTGTACCTGAGGTGCACCTGAAGTGCACCCACCTTGTTCACACCCAGGTATTTTGGGTACAGAGTGTATTTCTAGATGACACAGTATCTCAAATCCCATGTTTTATTAGAGCACACACGAATAAACCTGTGTTCTGCTGATATCCCTGTGAAGCACAGTGTCTATAATCATACAGTGGTACCTGCTGTATGTGGCCGCCCCTTTTGCCAAGAAAAAATGGCCACATACAGCAGGTGACCTGTCACTGCAGGTAAATTTACAAAGAAATTGACTTCTATGTCTGAGCCTAGTGGCCACAAATAGCAATGCAGCTGCTCACGGCAGTGGCTGCATACAGTAGGTACCACTGTATACCATGACAAGACGCATAGTTTTAAACAGAAACATGAATTCCCAACTGAATGTATAAGAAACTTAAACAAGTGTGTAGTCATCACATCCCTGTATACATACCTTTCGTTCTGTTGCTCTCTTGTTCATGCACCTGTGTTATGTCACTTGTATCACTGGCAGTACCTGGTAATGCCTGCTTAGAATCAGCCACAACATTGCTCAGAGAGATCCCAATACTGTTCTGTTTGCTCTCCTGCTTTTGTGGAGGTAAATATGGCTCTGAGATTGACTGCTCGGGTGGTGTCACTGGACTTGCCACCATTTCTTGAGAGTGCTCCAATGGACCAATCTTTGCAGCAGAGCTGGGCTGCTGCTGTGTTTTGCCTGGCCTGGCCCCTTTGTGGGGTGGCCCTGGCCACTGCCACCCAAATGCAACTCTGCCCCGTCCTGGCGCAGACACTACCCTCTCAGGGACAAAAGAATGCCCTGACACAGCAGAGCCCCTGCCGCGGCTGCCTACACCAGACACTCCAGTGTGCTGCCTGTGATTATTCTTTTTGTTGGGCTCATGCTCTGCCTCAACTTCATTTGTATCCATGTGAGGTCTCCGCACCAAAGAGCCTTGGCGAGTCCCGATGATGCTACACTCATCCCTTCTTCCTTCCCCTTCCAACCAGCTGTGTCCTTGCCTTGCCCTGTCAGGCCTCCCTGTGGCTTTCTGCAGCTTCACATTCTTTCCTACCACATCAAACCCTGGGGGTGGTCTGACGCTCTGATGCCCTGAATGTGAAGCAGCATTGATCCTGGCATTGTTTCTGACCTGCCGCGCCATTTGCTCTATAACCTTTGGGGGAATACGACGTCGTGGCGATCTCTCAATTTCACATTCCCTGGGGATCCCAACATCAGTCTCAGTACGGTCTACATCTGGACCCTCTTCTACATGAATTATGAAAGGACTGCCAGAAACCGGATAGCCGTAGACAGACACATATAAGCAATGTGGGCCATCCATCTCTGGAGTGTAAGACACGCTGTATGTGCCATCGCTATTGTCTACAATTTTGGCCAAGCTAGGCATGCCTTCTGGATCCTTGACAATTGCTGTTATGTGTTTAGCACCATCTAGAATGTGGTATGGTGCTGCCTTGATTAACACAGTCTCTTCGATGTTCACAAATGCCTTACGCTGGTCCTCCATGATGCAAACCTGCACGCTGCGTGGATCTAATGCAGAACATCTAATGTATCCAAATTTAGTTTTTGTATATGCAGACAAGTCCTGGTGGGGTGGGGTTGGTATAAAGTCAAGGATTCCAACTTCTGCTTCCAGCTCAACAGCAGATGCCATTTTGTTGATGAGGACTTGCTCAAGATTACTCGCCAGCACGTACCCGTTTTTCTTTAGCTCTTCTTCTTTGTCAAACTCCAGCACTTCTTCAATGTCACTACATCCACGAGCAATTTTCCTAAAATGCCCAAGTAGTTTTTCCTTCAGGCTAAACAGCAGTTTCTCCTTCTCTTTAAATATACATGTCAGTTCCCGTTCCAATTCAGCTTGTACCAGTGCCAGTTGCTGGCTGAGCAGTTGACCAACCTGTAATACAGACAAAGTAAAATGTATCAACTGCAAGATAAACCCTAAAATAGCTAGACGAATTCTCACATCATACATAAGCCTTACTGCTTCAAAGGCAAGTCTTTGCATTAAAGTTCGACTCAGCACTTATATTGATCAGGTGGATTTATGTAAGTTAGAGTCAGGAAGGCCTCCTCAAAGTAGGTTGTCATGATCATACACTACCATATGAAGGACAGTTGTTTCATATACATGTATATACGATATACACGTATCTAGGTTATTTACCTGGTGTTTGTAAAAAACAAATTTGATCATTACTTCCCAAGTTAGGCTAATACTTATATGCAGTGCGACTTCTGTCAACTTTTGTCAATAACAAATGAGGTCTGCCAACACCATGGCAACAAGCTCAATCTATGCTTGCAGACATGCATGTGGATTCTACAAATACTTACTTGTGTTTAGTGAAAAATGTTCCCAGACATATCTATGATGCATTAAATAATCACCTTTTACTGGGGTCATTTAGACAATGGTCCCATCTATAAGCTGATGTAACTAGAATGCACTGAAACCCCTTCTGTAAGACAACCCCCACTAAAACCTCATAGTTGAGAGACCCGAACACAATATTTTTTGGAGCATGGTATCTTAATACATGTATGTCTTCTCTACATTTTTTGCCCAAAACATTTCTTATTAACAAGAAATTAAAGCAAAACATTGAAGCTGACAACACTTTACACCCAGGCACTTTGAGGCAATTTAACGGTGAGCAACTCAGATTTACTTCTTTAATCTTCATCTCGGCAGCATCGCGTTTCATGCAGAACAGACTGTGAAGGCCATCAATTTGTCTCACACGGTTGTTGATCTGTGGCAGTGACTGAAAACCTCGTTCCAGCAGCATGGCCAGCTGGGCCCTCTGGTCGGACATTTCACTTGCAGCTGCACTCATTGTGCCATCGACTCCTAGGAATTAAAGCAAGAATATTTTACAATAAACCAACAGCGTACATGAGTAGAAACTTTCATAAACACCTTTAAGGCAGAGGATCACATGACACTTTCAAACAAAGTCAGCTCATTTTGATAAGCTTTCCTCGTATCAAGCAGCTCCACATATAAAACTAGGCCTGCATGATTAATCAGGGACTGAGCTTTGCGTCATATTGCAACTGCTTTCTTTATTAATATGTGGCAAGTTACCATGGTGGCTTCCTTATATATTTTTTGTTCGGAACGAGTGGGACTCGAACCTGCAACCTTTGGCACCAGTCGCCTAGCTGAAATGGGAAACGCACATATCCACTCGACCAAATCAAAATATGTGTAGAGTTACTTTCAGTCATAAAGTCATTAAACAGATGATAATAATAATATGCACATTTTGCTGTCTTTTATATTATGCCATTCATAATATTTTTAAAAGAACTTCTGGTTCCAAGTGTAAGCCAGGTTGTAACTGTAATGAGTATTGGGAAACTGTGATAATTTGGTTTCCCTTAAAAATAAGTGATAAACCCTCAAAAATCAGTCTCCTTCAAGTGGACACTTGAAAATTACAAATACTTGCACAATTATAAAGACACAAGAGGTCCACAGGCCTAATGCTCTGCTGACATGTAACTGGAAGACCATCACAAAATATTCATTTCCTAAATTGCAATACCTCTGTGACCTTGAGAAAGTTATTCATGATCATTCAGATTGTGCAGTATTATACTTCCACATGATACACAGTTGTACTACTACATTTAGGATCATTTGCTGTATTGTTTCTTAACATATTGGATTAGGTATCCTTTACTTAACTGCTCAGTGTCCCTTAAACCTATGTCAATGAGGAAAAAGTTATAAACATTCATGTCACCTTACTGACAGCATCATTATCACCAGCTAGGACCAGGCTTCTACAATTCCTATGATCCTGTTGTCCTGGACAAGTGAATATCTAGGTTGGACAAGTGACTCCTGAACATCACTTGTCCAGTGGACAACCAAATTGTCAATCGTAAATAACAATTTATTGAAGCCCAATTGCCTGGGATGCTGACTGAGCAAGTGGGAAACGTGAACAAGTGAGCTGGTGCAGCATTGGGCTGGGCTGAAGGTGTACTGTCGGGACGCACTGAAGGTGTCAATAAACATTACCAAGCTGTGGTTCTTTTTAAATAAATATATTTGTAGCTTCTAAAACTATTTCCAGATATAAATTGCAGGCAGGACAGACAACTATTCAGTATTAATTGAGACAATTTAGACTAAACAAGTCCGGAATAAACAGCGATTGATAACTTGGTATCTCAGCTTGGATAGTCGACCGGTTTCGTTGCTGACGCAACTCATCAGGACTGATCAACGGTCCCCTGTACGTACTTATATACCAGGGTATAACATTCACGTTACTAACGTAAGTGAACGTTTAAGTCAAAAAAAAAAAAAACGATGTGATTGGCTGTCTGCTCTATCACAAAGTAGAACTTGCTTGTTGCTAAGCAGTAATAAACTGGTAGACTGACCTCAGTGTGTCAGGTTTAGAAATACCTGGAGGATACCAGGTGTAGTGTAGAGAAGACTTGTATCTACCGATAGCTAGACTCTCAATTCACCCGGCAAATAAATATATATACAATCGACTTCTTAAAACGCGATGACCAATGTTGTTTTATCCTACTCGATCCTCCATTATCGCCCGCGATGAACCAGGTCGCATTAAATCCTTGCAACAGGAGTCTTATGAAATCCTCACGCTGTTGAGTCCATATTATGTGCTATGTCGATAATTTGTTACGTGACCATTGCATTATCTTAATAACTGTCGAAGAATATTCTTTATTATTGCATTTCTTTCGACCATTCACATAGTCGAGTGGCGCTACGCAGGAATGTAACAAGCAGAATGCGGTTCCCGGTCACCGCGGTTCAAATGGATTTTTCACTTTTTTAACACAACATACGAACAAATGCATTCATGCTCTGCTATAATACAATCTTATCTTTCGTGTGTATAAAATTTATTAGCAGATATTACGTGAAAAGGAACATTTTGGCACTTTAATTGCCGATACCTACAATGTTATCACAGTGTCTGCAAATCCGCAGGGACCAATGTTCACCCGCAGGCGAGTACCCAGATGAAAGCGATGACTCCCGCCGTGTAGTGGAGGTTTCTGGAAACTTAAGAAACTGCCTTTCCCTATTTTCACATGCTAGGAACAAGGATTAAACTTTCTCATCAAAGTAATAGCTATTAGTTTGTACATTAAAAAGCTCTAATTTGCCATTGAATATCCTCATTATATTTAACTGAAGCACACAAGAAGACACCTAAATATTTTATACCATGCCTCCTTTGTTTTCTCAAGGGATATATATGTCACCTGCTTACACATACATCCCTGCTTTAAATTTCTATGGCTAAATTTCAACACAGGACTGATTTGCTTTGGTGAATACATTTTAAAATGCATTTATATTGATTTCATGAAAACAAAGAAGGCATGGTATAAAAAGGATACATCCCTTGTTCTCGTGATTTATCTGGAATCCTGCATTTTTAAATCCCTATGCTTCGCTCCGGGATTTAAAAAAGCAGGATTCCAGATAAATCCCTTGAACTTGGGATGTATCCTCTTCTGAAACTATCAACAAATTTTAAACTTCCATTGCGATATACGTTTACAATACTATACCGAGTCTCATAGTTACTCTGAAACTCTTTGGTATAAACATGTTTATTGGATTAACTTCCATACATATTTTGCACAAATTATTCGCAATTGGGAAAAAGGGCATTGCCCTATGTGAATCCCTCTTGCAAGGAAAGGACAGAGCACAGGACTGACTAGACACATGAGTAAGAGTGGAGAAGACGCCAATAAGGCCAAGACAGATAGAGGGGCATTTATAACCGTGCAGAATCTTTCCAGATTATATGGATTTGAACAATCACACGAGTGAGATGAAGCCTGGAAATTGAGCCTGAGCTAGGAGAGCAAAATTATTTAGCAAATACCAGTAGGTTTAAAACGATTTGTAGCAGATATATATTCGTGCACTGCAGTAAAAATATTACAATTGTCTGTAAAAGAACATTGTGTTGAACCATATAACAATGTTCTAAGAGTGAAAGGACAAGAGAAATTATTTTATTATGAAGTGTTGATCTTGAGTTTCTGTATTTCGGACAGAGAAAAAAATAATGAAATGTATCTTCGATGTGTGAACCACATGTGCAAGCAGGTGATTCTTTGACCCCAATTTTAAATAGGTGAGAATTAAGTGGACTAGCTCCCAGACGGAGACGCGTATGTTGAATAGCAGTACACCTATTTCCAAAGTAAAACAACTCAGGGAAATCAGTTGACCGAGGTACTGATTTAAAAATTTTACGTTTAAATACTTGGATAGAAGGCCAATTTCGAATTTCAATTGGGAGCTGGTTCCACATTCTAACAGTCGACGGGAAAAAAGAGTTGTCAAGCAAGTCGGTGCGAGCCTGAAAATGGCCAAGATAGAAAAGGCGGCACGTATTGAAAGAAGGCACATCATTAGAAGTAACTACAGAACATAAGGGTTCAGGCACAAGCTTGTTCACTATCTTATGCATAAGAATTAACTTAGCTGTCTCTCTCCGTTGAGACAATAATTGCCAGCCAAGTTCTTCGTATAATTTGTCTATATTGGTACCGTGCATTGCGCCGGTCACAATGCGAGCGGCATCAATTTGAACGCTTTCGAGTCTTTTAGCATCAGATTCAGTACAGCCACTCCACACTGGGCTAGCATATTCAAGGATAGGGCGAATGAAGGAAAAATATATAATCTGTAGTGTTGGACGGTCCAAAGTAAATTTTAAACTCTTCATAATATTAATCAATTTGTTAGCTTTAAATATGATTTCTGAGATATGGTCGTTCCAACGTAAATCAGAGCGCAGAGTGATACCAAGGTGTTTATGTTTATTCTTGTCTTCCAGCACACAACCTTGAAAGGTAACAGGTAGATGGGAAATAGATGTAACCTTACGAGAAACAAGCATTGATTCGGTCTTGGAAGCATTGAATGTAATTAACCAATCTTTGGACCATCTCTCGATTTCAGATAGATCCGAGTTAAGTGATTCAGCTGCAGTTACGGGATTATCCACTGTTAGATAAAGGGTCGTGTCATCAGCAAACATTTTGATATTGGACTTAACAATGTCCACAATATCGTTTATATAAATCAGGAACATTAATGGGCCTAGCACGGAGCCTTGGGGTACCCCGGTTTGGATGTATGCCCAGGAAGAAGATTTACCATCGAGGACCACACGTTGACGACGATTACAAAGATAATTAGAAAACCAAGACAGAAGATTTCCAGTAATACCGGCGTTTTTTAGTTTATGGAGTAATGCAGGGTGCCAAACTTTATCAAAAGCCTTACTTATGTCTAAAAAAATAATCCTAACTTCCTTTTGCTTGTCAAGAGCAAGGCATAACTGATGATATAGTGCAAGAAGTTGGTTAACAGTGGAATCACCAGGTATGAACCCGGATTGGTGAGTAGAGATAATAAGATTTTGACGGAAGAAGTTGAAAACGTGTTTGAATACAATTTTTTCAAAAAACTCTTTAGTTGCTGTGACCCCAGTAGATTGACATGTGATGCACTCAGCCATACATACATAACATGCCAATTACTAACTATTAGAAACTAACACATGCCACACGGCATGATAAAATAAATAATAACTAATGATTCAGTTAACTGTATCATTATCAAATGAACTTTTCTATGGTTTAAGACCATACCTTAACTTCCATGAAGGACCTCCAACTGAACTTTTCTATTGTTTCAGACCATACCTTGACTTCTACGGAGGTGGACCTCCTATATAATAGTAAAACAAGCCAAGTGCAGGAGACGAGTCAGCAGACTGGCCTCGTTCCCGCGGCGGATCACTCCGAGTGCTTGCACGAGGAGTGATCCGCCGCGGGAACGAGGCCAGTCTGCTGATGAGTCTCCTCCACGCGGCTGGTTTTACTTTTATCCAGTAATTATAGCTGTAATTATATTTTCATCCTTAAATACAAAAAAAAAAAAAAAAAGACAATTAAAAACAGTTTCAACATTTATTTCATCAAACAAGACTTTGCATAGTTTTGCGTATGAATAACTGTAACGCAGGATCCAGTAATTGGGTCATTTGAAAACTACATGCTTGACGTGCGCCTACTACAAGAATTTAGAAGGAAAGTAGTTCTCAGTGACCTTTGCACTGTGGTGATACGGATTGACCTTTGCACTGTGGTGATATGGACAGGGTTATCACCCAGTCTGTATCTTCCACCTTTTCTGGATGATACAGCTATAATTACTGGATAAAAGCTGATGACTTACTGTTTTAGAGGGACTACTTTTGAAGACCAGAAATGACAGACTGAAATTTTGCAATGTTCTTTATATTTCTATAAAAAAAAAATTGAATTTTTCAAAGGCAAGAAGATTCAAACCGCGTCAGTTTTTCCTGACCTGTCTGCCTGTTGTGCAATCTTCTAGACACTAGTCTAACACGGCTGACAGGTAGAACTGAGTGGTGGTTCTGTGAGTGTTTGTGTTCAACATGTTGAATGCATTCCACCTGGCTGGTGGATGGATTCAGTAGTGCTTGTTCACAGGACGATATTACACATTGCCACATGCGGGTGAATTGGCAGTCAAAAATAATTCTATGTGGCACCTTTGTAAATTTCCATCAAAATGTCTGTATGCACAATGCAAATACGATAATAAATCGGATGTTAAATTGGATCAAACAACAGAAATGTTCATTAAGATTGGTGCTGGTCCATAGGCGTTTTGCAAGATGAATCAAAGACAAAGGCCTAGCCTTAGGACACAGTCGGCTGCGCCTCGCGTGTCCTTTGATTTATCTCGCAGGTCCAGCAAAACGCCCATGGATCAGCACCGCGTTCCTTACCTAACACATAAACAGATAAAGGCACACAATTACATGCATTGCAACGTCTGTTCTGGTCTGCCAACTCTGGAAATTTGACATTTTCACCCATTTCACCGCATGTGTAGCGTTCTCTGGCAAAATACCAGCTTTCAAGGAAAAAATGTACAATCAAACTTCCAGATTCCTTTTATTATCTTCATGACTTCACTTCAAAATCCGTGGCGGGTTGATGCATGCAAGAATTTATTATTGTAGGCCTAAATGTGTTTAAAATTCAGAATCTGTCCCGGATTCTGAGGAAACTGCATCAGACTGCTGTGAATTAAGACACCATGCACCAATAATTTTACGGGACCGTGATTAAAGGTGCAATTAAATTTGCGCTGTGACACGAACTCGCGCTTGTTCAAGTTGCTGGGTGGGAGTCCGAGTAGGCTGCACTAGGTCAATGGTCGATCATGACAATCCTCGACAGCTGACGTTACACTTCACAGGAAAAAAGTTAATTTCACATGGTTTTACTTAGCAATTTCGCTATGACAGTCGAGCTACATTACGAATCCTCGAATTTTAGGTTAATAACGTTGTTGGGATCACCCTCCCCAGACCTGGGAGCGGTCGGGCAAAACTAAGTGCATCACTGTCACTTGTCTTGTTGCTTGGGCGATGGAAGCCGTGCAAGGTGCATGGCCAGTTACAGTGCATCGCCATCAGATCCGTGCCACACAGTGAACGAGTGAACCCATTTCGGTCATCCCCTGAGAAGTTGCAACTTCCGTTCTTACCTCATAACGAGTGTAACTGACCCCCAGCACTGTATTCTTTGTAAACCCGCACAAGTTCTACGTTCTGAGGACTAAGCATAACAAGGTGCCACCTTGCCTGACGTCAAAATACCACACGTGGATTCCACCAAACTTCTGCTTGTGTTCCCTGATCTTCAACATAAACCCCGTAGCTTTCAGGGAGCAACTATTATTTCATATTTGTGATGCAAATGCCCTTTTCTCCAGTCCCACCCTAACGCTTTGGAGTAAGTCATTTAGTGTGCGTAAGTCTTAAGATGTTGGACTGACAACTATTTAAATTGTTATATACTAAAGTGCAAACAGAACCGGGTGTGATTAGCCTACTTACCCAAATCGATTCTTTTCAGCAAAAATCCAAAAATACAAGGTTGACCCGCCCCACCCCCAACTTGCCAAAGGTTGGTTAAGTCTTTGAGATGTCATAGGCCGATATTAACTAGTGTGTAGCTAGGCCTAGCAAGCAGGGAGGTAGCCAGGATTTTTTTTTTTTTTTTTTTTTTTTTAAGTTGATGCATGGGGTGGGTTTGTCTGTGAAATAGCGCCTGGGCCTCAGGAGCAAAGCCAGGCATGGGGGTTCGGGATCATGGGGGGGGGGGGGGGGGGGGGCAGGAGTCAAGGAAAAATAGGTGTCAGACAGGGTTGGACTTGGACCTACAAGGCTACTGCAGTCCCAAAACTTCACGTTGGGGGGACCAACCTTATTAGAAGTAACAGTAAGAGGGGTTTTTTTTTGTTTTGTTTTGTTTTGTTTTTTGGGTTTTTTTTTTTTTTTTTTTCTTTTTGTTTTTTGTTTTTTTTTTTCCCCAAGTTTTTCCAATTCAGTTTTTTGTAGGCTATGTCTATTATGAATGCAGGCCTACATGCGTGTTTTGTTTGTTTATTTCTAAAGATGCATCTTCTTTCATTTTCTTCCTTCCTTGGGGAATGCACAGGTGTTCGAGACCATTCATCCCGTAGCAGGCGAGGGGGAACGGTGAATGATCTCAAGCGCCTGCAGGTGTAGAGGGGATTTTCAGCGACATAGAACGAGCCTCCGGAGGAGTGTAGGCCTACTGTAGTGCAGGCCTATCGGGAAGTTACATAAGGCATTGTTCTCTGTTAAACCAGATGGTTTTACGGGTGGAAATCAGTCATTTCTCAGCTATGTATAGTTTTATCAACTTATATCACCCAGACTCTTTTCAAATTTTGTGGCAGTGAAGGTTGCCTGTAGTGGGTGGGTGGGTGTTTGGCCTATTTTGAAAAATAGTTTACATGAAAGTGGTACAGGTCTTATAATATGGTAGGGCCTACTTGTGCATTACCGCCGAAAAATACTGTACCCTATCTGGTCAAGCTGAAAATACCCCCCCCCCCATGTCTCCTGATGATTTACCCTCACCCCCAAGTGGCTTCTAAACATGCAGGTAAACGAAGAAAAATAGACATTCTTTAGTGACATTGTGATGATACATTCTTTGAGGGTTTTTTCCCAATATGTATAAATGCAATCCCAGAGGGTGTATAATTGGAATCACACTAATAATAGGCCCTATGTGCTCCACAATTTGTACAATATTGTTTGAAATAAACAGAGACCCTACCCTAACTACCATACAAGAAAGAAGTATTAGATCCACGAGTGAAAAAATGTATGTGGAGAGAGAGAGAGAGATTCTTAATTTAAATTAATAGTTGGATTTTTCTTCAGTTTCAGGTGTCTGGCAGTCACCATTTTTTGCAGATCGTTGCGTGCCTAATAGTTGCTACTGGACAATGATGCTGTACTACATGTAATAGAAAATTGTGTCATTTGTCGCTAAGCAGCTAAAATATCTGTATACTTTTTGTACGCAATTACAGGGTATGAAATACCTTACAGGAATACTAGTAGAGTGTAGGCCTAGACGATTAGAGCGGCTGTAGTGTAACAAGTGGTAGAACAAACTATAGATCACCACGAGTGTGCCAATAACCCCTACAAGTACAAGGTCCAAGGCTAAAAAAGACACTATTGAATGTATAGAGTATTACGAAGCAGCTGAATCCCTCTGGATTACTTCCGTACCAGAAAAAAAAAATCCACAATATTCCCTATCTCTTGCGACCCCAGCTTGCGACCCACATATGCAGAACAACATCAGAGATCATGAGAATATGCTGCCAGACTTCTTGCTGCACTACTCCAAGAACACTGGTTGTTCTGTAATTTGTACACTATTCCTACCAAAAATATAAAGCAACATATCCTGAAACTGCATGGAGAATTCGTCAACCTGATTCAAACTCAAAAACAGAGACAGAATGAAAAATTAAAAGCTACAAACTTCAATGAGAGCTGGTGAACTGTTTGATATTTTCCGTGAAGATTCTGTGGCTCTAAAAAGGTTTCAAAATGCCCATGGGCTTAAGATACGTAAGTAAACATGAAAGCACACAAATACAAAATTCTATGAATTGTGACTAACCCAATTTTGACAAATTAGGGAGACACACTATAGGGTGTTAATTCTAAGTGAATGGTTTACAGGTTTTAAGTTATGGGGAAGGGTAGATAATAGACAGAAAATAAACATTTTTGGCCATTTAGAAAATGATAACCCCCACGTGCATACCCTTGGAAAATATGACTGTGGTGGACACGGAAAATACCACATATGCAATGAATTTTCATGCAAAAGGCTACTTTTATACATGTTTCCACATCATTTCTCTTTTTTATTATTATTAGTAGTAGTAGTAGTAGTAGTAGTAGTAGTAGTAGTAGAAGTAGTAGTAGTAGTAGTAGTAGTAGTAGTAGTATCATTGCCACTGAAATAAAACGTTATTTGTACTACTTTTGCATCAAAAATATATTTTCTTGAAGGTGAAATAGTTTCATAATGTTCTTTTGCATAGGTAATCACCAATAACTGAAAATTTTAAGGTTTCCTTGCCACTACACTTTCAAAAGTACCAAAGAGAAAAGTTTGGACTATAATGCAGTAACCCAGGTTTCCTGTGTGTTTAGTCCTAAGTTTTCAAATTGAACTTAAGGAGGTGAACAATTTAATGGAATTTTCATGCCCGTACCTAGATCGGGGTGGGGTGAGGGGGGGAGGGTATAGATTTGCCCTTGTCCGTCCCTACTTACGCCCAACTTTAAAACTGTCAGATTTGTATCTGATTAATGTATGGAAAATGCCGATTCGACGTTTGACTTGCAAGATTTGTGTCGCATCCCATAAAATATTTGAGGTACACCTATGAAACTTGGTGGGACCATTAATCAATATATGAAGATATGTGCACCTGGGGTTTTGTTTGCCTCTTCGGTTAATTAGCCTCTGTTTACTTTACTTTAGTTAACTTAGTTAAAATGTCTATTATTTGTTGGGCAACTTAACTTGCAATGAGAAAAATATTTTCCCCAGCTTCTACATGTATACCAGTGCCAGCTTACCTGTATCTGGCGCAGAGAAGAGGGCGACACCAGCGATATAAACTGGTGTGTCACCCTCTCTGCCTTAGTTGAGAGAGTTATGGAAAATTGTCATTTTGAATTGTCAGATCAGAGACTTTAATTGCCTTCGGCCTATAATCTAACGGAGGCCAGAGCACTGTCAGAACTATAGTTTTTTTAGGGTTATTGCACGCGGTACTCAATGACAGGTTCTATTTACGAGTCTCTGGTTACACTGTGGGATGTTGGAAAGCTCCTACTTACGCCCAACATTTTTATTTTAGGTCATTACGTTTTCATCTAAGCTGCTGACTTATCAGTCACATGGCGACGCTGCAATTTTTAGCTCAGCTGACTTGTCAGTCAGCTGAGCTTATCTTATGGTCATCCGTCAACAAATTCACATTTTCGACTTCTCCAAAACCGTCAGCCAGATCCACTTTAAACTTGGTGGGGATATGGCTTGGGTGGGTCTCTACCAAGTTTGTTCAAATGATCACGGTCCTGTGATTTTGGGATTTTTTGATGATTTTTTTATTCTTTTTTTGAACAAATCTTTAAAAATCTTCTTCTCCATAACTGCTCATCCAATTGCTTTGATTTTACACAAGAACACTCCTAGGGACTCATAGTTCTTCATTTGTTCACCAGGTGGTGCTGCAATCTTTTTCAAATTTTTTATGAATTTTTGTGTGTTTTCGTTACTTGTGACTTTTTCATCGAGATCCGCTACTCAGATTGTGTTGAAACTTTGTGGATATATTCCTTGTGAAAGGGTCAACCAAAGATGTTGACTAGGTGGCACTGCTGTGGATTCCTGATTTTTAACGATTTTTTTTTCAATTCGGGTACTTTTTGGTAAATGCACCTTTTCTATTGCTTACTCTGCAAGTCAATAGGCACTCTAATGGTAATTCACACTTTGGACTTCTCTGAAGAAACTGTTGGTCAGATTTACTTAAAAATTGATGGCAATGTACCGTGGGTGGTTCTCTACCAAGTTTGTTTGAAATGGTCACACTCCAGTGATTTTTGGATTTTGTTTATAATTTTTTCGAAAATCTTCAAAAAAATTTAATAGGAAAGTTTAAAATGGGGATTTCTTGTAATGGTTATAACTTATATAATTTTGGCCAGACTTGTGCCAAACTTTGTAGAGATGTACTGTCTCTACCAAGTTTGTTCAACTGGTCATGCTCCAGTAATTTTTTGATTTTTTATGATTTTTTTCAAAAATTTTTGAAAAGTTTTAGTAGGAAAGTTTAATATGGGAATTTCTTTAATGGTTATAACTTCAATAATTTTGACCACATTTGTGCCAAACTTGGTAGGGATGTACCTTTTATAAATGTCTACCTATTTTGTGCAAATAGTCATGCTCCAGTGATGGTGGGACCTTGACCTCATTCCCAAGGTTACAGGAAAACCGACATGAAATTTACTGTTCACTTGATAACTTGACATCTGTTTTGAGTTAGCACCTTGATGTTGCACATGTTAATGTTTCTCCATGAAGGGCATGCTTAGACAGTACATGAGTGACCTTGACCTCATTTCTGGGGTCACAGTGCAACATACATGAATTTTACTCTTCACTATAACTTGAGAACTACTTGAACTGAGACCTTGATGTTGCACATATTAGTGTCCCTCTATAAAGGTCAGACTTACTCAGAGCATGGGTGACCTTGATCCTATCCCAAGTTCACAGAGCTGCAAGTGTGATGAATGTCTAGGTCAGCTGAGCATGGGCTGTTACACAGCCCTCTTGTTTTTCCTATTTTTTACGATTTTCACTGTGTCACACGGTTAAAGCTATTTCAACTTCTCCAAAACTGTCATTTAGATTCTTCTGAAACTTGGTGGAAGTATAGTGCGTGGACTGGAAGGGTCAAATAAAGCTGTTCAATGGGTGAAGATACTCCGCATATCTGATTTTTAACGCACTTTTCGATTTGGGTAATTATCGGTTAATGCATACATTCCCATTGATTACAATCTATGTCAAAGGGGACTGCAGTGTTAAGTCACTTTCTTTTTCTTCAACACCATCAACCAGATTCACATCAAACTTTGTAGGAATATACCTTGCATGGGTGTCTACCAATTTGTTCCAATGGTCATACTTCTATGAATTTTGGATGTTTAATGAGTTTAATAGAGTCACTATTTGCTTTTTGTGTCAACAATTATTTGGAATACGGAGGTCAGTATTAAGGTCATTAGTTCATTGTATTTCTTGTAAAGCATAGACAGTCTGTGGTGTTGCCTTCTGGTTGCCGGTGTCCTTACAATTCAAAGAATGTACAACATAACTGGCTCTGAATTTTCAGGGTTCACCCCATGGGGTGACCCTTTCTGTTTTCGGGTTGTCCCTCCGTGTAGAAGTCTATTTTTTGCGTTTGATACTCTATAACAGTGATTCAATCACTTAACTTATTAATTAGATAATATTCCAGATTCATAGATATCACAAAAACGATATAGGCCTACTTTCTGCTTTTGCTATAAACTCAGCTGATGAACTAGTCAGAAGAACCAAAATAGTGACAGGCCTATCAATTCTCCTTTATCTTTTGCAGAACTAATAAAATTTGAATTTTGAGTGGTTGGACCTGTACATATTGGAAACACTATAGTCTGTACTTAATGAAAAATATTTCAAAGGATGAGAGGACTGGTTTTAAACCACCAGTTGCCTTTTGTGTGTGACTGTCTGTCTCAAGTCAGGAGTGAAATTTGTTTCTTCACATTGGTATTGGAAGATGAATGTTGATGCTTTGGTAACTCTGGAATCTCTTTACTGTCATTGTTGGGTTTGATATTTATGAATATGGGTAATGTTTTTCTACATGAGTGTATCATAGTAGAGACGTCCATCTGTAGAACTTCAATTGTTTAGTGAGGGACTTGTAGAAGTCTACTCCTTGCATTTGATACTCGATAACAATGATTCAATCACTTAACTTATTAATTAGATATTCCAGATTCATAGATATCACAAAAATGATATAGGCCTACTTTCTACTTTTGCTATAAACTCAGCTGACGAACTAGTCAGAAGAACCAAAATAGTGATAGGCCTATCAATTCTCCTTTATCTTTTGCAGAACTAATAAAATTTGGATTTTGAATGGTTAGGCCTGTACATATTGGAAACACTATAGTCTGTATTTATTGAAGAATATTTCAAAGGTTGAGAGGACCAGTTTAAAACCACCAGTTGCCTTTTGTGGGCGACTGCCTGTCTCAAGTCAGGAGTGAAATTTGTTTCTTCACATTGGTATTGGAAGATGAATGTTGATGCTTTGGTAACTCTGGAATCTCTTTACTGTCATTGTTGGGTTTGATATTTATGAATATGGGTCATGTTTTTCTACACAAGTGTATCATAGTAGAGACGTCCGGAGGTCCATCCGATGTGCACATTCTCGTTACTGCGATATCTACAGAATGCCTCCATGTATTTTACTCCAATTTGGCAATATGCTTATTTTACCTGGTACTGATGATCACCATGACGTAATTTGAGCAAATGGTGGACCCTTCAGTCAATGCTTAAGTTGCGTTGATGGTATGTCTAGTTATAAGGCTACCACATTCATTCCCAAAGTGTCCTGTTTAAGGCTGGTCTCAGGTGGTGGTCTTCTTCTGGCTAGCCAATATCATTGGATCTGAATTTCTCTCTCTCTCTCTCAATCCCCCTAATGTGGTTACATATCTGTGCATGTATTGCAGTAGAGGGTGGCCTCATTAGAGGGCAACCACTAATGTTCCACAGGTTCACACTTGCATAATGAAAGTGAGTGTTTTTTAGTGCAACCCAGCCCAATACTGTAAATTGCTTTACTTTCATGTGTATAAATTTTCACGGTTTTTGTATTTTTGACATTTTCTGCAGTTTCAATGTCACTGTTTTGGACACAATTCCTATTCACACAATGTTAAAATACTATTTCACTGCGTTTGTATTTTCATGGTTTTGTGCAATCAGTGAAATAAGCGAAAACAATAGTACAGTAAAATTAAAGCAATTCACAGTATCATTTTCAGAAAAAAACAACAAAAAAACACAGAAGTCCCACAATAAAGTGAAGCACATTTAATATCCCAGTTGTGTCTTGCCAACAGATTATTAATTTCTTCCAGAATATTGTTATTCTACAATGCATGTTCGTCCATGTACATGTAGATTAAATACTCTGTCCGACAGAAAAAATAAATACATATCTGATGAACAAAAGCTGAACACATGATCTACACAGCACTAGTATACACAGCCATGTTCAGGGCTTCTAGGGGAGCATACTTTCAGTATATACAAAGCCACAGCAGTGTCCCGTTTGTTGAAGTTTGGTCCATCATTGCGTATTTACAAAGCTACTGCTGTCAAATTCTATTGTCCTATCTACTCAAGTTTGTAAATTGTCTTTCTGAATATGGAGTTGTTCCATTCTTTTGTCTGTCCAATGAATCAACATGTAATAAGAATATTGAACAGCTTCAACCAACATAAGGTTGTCCTTTAATTACATTTCAGAAAAATGAACCCTTTCAGTGCGTGCCAATGGTCTCGTATACCAGAACCATTCCAATGATTCCACCTTTAAATTCCTCATGCCAATGCCTCTCATTCAACAACTAGCATGTCAGGTCTAAATTTTGCTCTTCCAGAAAAAGTGAATGGTCTAGCACATCAGCTTTCCTTAGCACACTTGCCCAGGAAGGATGTTGACTTTGTGTAGCACTTTACAGGGTAAATCCCATCCCTCTACCATGTCTCTTTCTCTTTTTTTCTTATATTTTGTTATATGCAGACATGATAATAGTACAACTGTACCATTATGGTTGACATTCACTCACTTGTGTCATTGTTTATTGGTTTGGAGTGCACACCCATATGTACACATATCACTGGATACTGTCCACAGTCTGCCATCACAAATTGGACTACGTAAACGAATATCTTGTGCAATCTTTGTAACAAGACCCTTGATTGGCTCTTTGCAGTGTGATAAAGAAGGATTTGAGTTCACATGGTTGCCCACTCAAGATTGAGATGACAATAATGACTGTCAATCCATTCAACTTAATACGGCCATTCAATACTTGTGACACGAGCAGGTATTTTCAAATACTGTAGTTCTAGAAATTTTCATGTATGGTTTATTTCGCACAAATGTGCTTTTCATAAATAAGAAAAAAAAACTGAATTTTAATTTCACATAACTAAATGCTATATATTAACCACTTCCCCCTTAAACTGTCCAAAACTGGCTGGTGGTCAAATGTCGTCTGCTTCAGTGTTTTCAGCAAATTTCAACAGTAATGAAAAACCATTTTGACTGAGAATTGTAGATGAGCCCTATTAAGATCACATATCCCAGGTCAACAACTTTCCTTAGTGTCCAACTCATGCCAAGGAAAGTTGTTGACTCGGTGTCAATTCAAGGGGGAAAGGGTTAAGATATGATACAGTTTACCTTTTTTTTTTTACACATTTTAATTCTGTGCATCAACTGCTTACATGAGATTAAGTCAAACCTGAAAATTTCAAGAATTACAGTAATTGTGCCAATTTCCAAGCTCGCAGCCCCCTGTCAGCCACAAACAGAAACTGGGATGACATGACGCAAGTACCCATTTGCCCCATGTGTCAAAAGTGTAGGGAACTGGATTAATGCTCTTTGATTCTGAATGTGGAAGTCCTGGAGTACCACAAGAGGTCAAGGTCATTCAATGTTGTGTCCACTTGATAGTCTTGAGATCAACACCTTCCTGTACCATCTCCCAGAGGGGGCTGCAACATAAATAAACATGGTGAACACAGTACTATAAAAGGACAGTTCACAAAACTCATTAAATGAAGCATGTGTCAAACACAACTGTTCATATAACTGTCACTGATGGACCTAAATCAACCAAATCATTTGAGTTTGATCATATAGAATCCACCAAACAAAAAATAATACTGGTGTGGCCTTATGGGAAATGAACTCAGAATTTACAAAAAGTAGCACCAGAAAAGTAAGTGGGCTGAACTTCATTTTCCCATAGTATCATGACCAAATGGTTAGATTTTGTAGCATTTTGGAAAATCTTGCACGTTTGACTACGTTTTCATACATGGAAAGTCTCGTTTTAAGTCACCATTTTGTTCTGTTACACAAAATTCCACAATGTGTGGTTGCTTGGCTGAAGCTGGAAGATTAATTTGATTCATGGTGATAGTTGATAAAGTCAAGCAGCCTGTTACCTCATCTCCCTCAGCCGCTTGGCATGGAAGATGCATTTCTCTGCTGTGTAGTCCACTTCAGCTTCTGTGGTGAATCGGCCAATGCCAAACCTTGAGCAAGGAACAAACAAATTGTTACATATAATAGTTCACTATGAATTGGCCCTTTCCCATTGGCATCTCACACAATGCTTTACTCCCCAAACCTGTCTACCAGATAATGATATACACTTAAAGGACCCCAGAATAACAGGTAGCGTATGAAAGACCCTACATTTCTCGTTTGTACTGTCTTGAAATAGGACCCCAAAAGTTTGTGACATGTAGCATCTTTATATGAGGCCCACAATTTCTGACACACATGTACTGTCTTTATACAGGACCCCAAATTTCTGACATACATGTAGGGTCTTTATAGAGGACCCCAAACTACTGACATACATGTAGGGTCTTTATGCAGGACCCCAAATTTCTGACATGTAGTCTCTTTAAAAGAGCATCCCACTTTTTCTGACATGTAGCATTAAAACAAGATGTTCTCATACAGACAGTGAAAGATTGTGTACAAATTCTCATTTCTCTGGAACTTAGTTTCTGGACAACAAACAACACCTGACCATTCCTCAAAGTGGTCTCTCAATACCTGTTCAGTCTGACATACCTTTCAATGCCTGCAATGGAGGGAAATATGCAATGACTTTCACCCAACACTCAGCAAACACAATCATCTACTGACTGAGATGAAGCAAAAAATCTCAAGACAGGTTCTACAACATTTTTCTTGCTTTTAATTACACATCAATTGCAAAGACATTATACGTTAAAGCTACTTAGAGCAGAAACCTCATTGCTCATTGAAGCCACTAGTACTCTTTAGTACTCTTTAGTTGTACTCTTTAGTAGCAGCAACACAATGTCACATGTCATATTATTTACAATATCATATGAGAAACCCCCAACTCCAAACCCCAACCCCCCCCCCCCCCAAAAATGTCATGTGTGCTTAAATATTCAGACCCATCACTCCATCACTGAACAATACATATAAGCACAGTATTACGGGATTTTACGATCTCTCCCTGTCAAATCACTTGAATGTACTTTGAGTTTGAGGTTATGAATCTCCTTGAGGGAACCTCCTCCATGCTTCCAGGACCAGGATATTTTCAACATGATAATTTGGATCCCACAATTGTCAATTTTTTTTTACTTCACGTAAATGGACATTGCATCCCTCTCCACACATAATTTGTGTATATTTGTACACAAAACGAGTCAGATCTGAATGATCTTTATATACTACAATTTCCATAGCAACACTATACTAGTGTTGCCATGACAACAGGTCCAGAAGAAGGACTTGTCTATAACCCACCTTATTGAAGAGTGCGCCAGGTCTTCATCTGCACCGATGGCTCGCAACACATAAGATGGCTCTAGAGATGCTGATGTACATGCACTGAAAAGAGTCGGGGTAAGATCCATGAAACCTGACAATTACATCGTATAAAAGCTAAAAACTTGCCTATGACCAACATACAAATAACACACATTTCAGGTACACTGTAAGTGTATGGAGAATCTTTATTTAACCTTTTTTATTGTCCATAGTCATTTTCATATCCTTTATGTCTATAACCCATTTTATAAATAATGAGAGTATCTGATAGAAGTATCTTATCTGAAGCAAAAGCCAAATTACTGGAATCAATTTATTGGAATGAATCTACCAGTTCTCCCTTAAATTTCCTCACATTTTATCAACTTAAATACAAGCTTCATATGTAAGGGTTGTTCCTATTAAATTTCATTTTTGATTAAGTAGGATCTGGGTTTTGACATATCTTGTGATTGCAAACCTGGTGTTTTTTTCCCCCCTTTTTTTTTGTTTTTCTGGAGGTACAGTGGTCCCCTTCTTATAAGGTTCCTTGACGATAGGCTACCCTCTCTATAGATGCCTCTTCTCCATGACATCAAGCATTATATTTTCATTGTATTCCCCCTCAAGAGAGACCATCCTTCTCATAAGAACACCTCTCTGAGGGGGACCACTGTAGTACCCTAAATGGTGATGAGTGTCCTGTACCAACAGGGTATTACTAAATGTAACTGGAAAAGCCTGAACTTTGAAGTTATTCTTCATTCTTTTACAGTTAGAGTCAAGATCTGGACCCAGCTGTGCATCCTTCACCCTCAACTTTTACCCTGTATACCAACATACATAGGTACCGGGTATGTGTATGTATGTACACACGCACGCACGCACGCACACACACACACAGTGGTACACAGCTATCATTCTGTCAAAACGTTTCCTCCTTCAATGACCATTTTGGGCATCATTATTAATGTGGCTGTTTCTCATATTCAGATGATCTAGAAAGTGGATCAGCTGGTCTCTTGAAAATAAAGCTGACAGACCTACAACTACATCTTTAACTCTTTCAGTGCCAACTGGGAATAAAGTCAAGCTACTGAAGATGAAATGCTCTGAATTATAATGAGAATCCCAGATTCATGTTTCTTGTAAAAAGACCTTTCATTCAAGTACCAGCATGCCTTAGTATTACATAAAAATAAACCTCCAAATCAACAGCTTTCCTTGGCATGCTTTGGGTGCACCCAAGGCATGCCAAGGAAAGCTGTTGACTCAGTCCAAAATGTGGCAGTGAAAGAGTTAAGAGCCATTAGCAGACTTAATTCCCCATCTGACATGCCTTCTTGACGAAACGGCTACATTTTAAAGAGCCGTAAGCAGATTTGCATCAAAGCTACCCTTGCACTCACCTTCCTGAGGATAAAAGCTACATTTTAAAGAGCCATTAGCAGACTTATATCAATGTTCCCCTCGCACTTATCTTCCTGAGGAAAGAGCTGCATTTTAAAGAGCCACAAACAGACCTTAACTTGCACTCACCTTCCTGAGGACAGAGCCACATCTTTCAGGGCCATCAGCAGACTTTCCCCTTCCACAAAGGCAAAGGATAAATTGACGCATCCTGAAAAAAAAAGACACAGTGTACCCAACAAATGTTCAGGAAGAAGCCATGCAGAATTTGGAAAGACATGCACATCTTTTACAATATACTTTAAGATATTGCCTGTAATAACACAATTTTCATTTATTCAGGCCTCTCAGCAAAGATTTACATAATGTAGCTAGGATGTTTAACAGGGACTGAAACAAAGAACAAACAGTTTCAACAGGCTTAAGAAAATTCAAAATTAAGGCTACTGCACCATTATTATTCAATCATCACACACACATGGGCCTGATGCTAGTACAGTACACTGGAAGTAATGACTCTCACCCCACCCCACCCCACCCCACCCCAAAAAGCCTGTTACTAAGGCAACAGATGAGAACTGAATGAACAGTGGGTGAAGCAAGGACAAGGCTTACATACTGAAGTACATGTACATGTATCAAGCTTTGTGAACTTGAATCCTGAAATGGTGTTTTCTGCAGAGGTTTAAATATTATGTGCATGACTTACCAGGGTAGGTCTGTTCTGCATCACCATTGCGGATAACCTGTGGCACCTCCGATGTGATTTTATTGATCAATCTCTCAGACAACCGTGTGATTCGAGCATGGTCATACTGTAAACATTAACCAGACTTGTTCATGTGGTGGCAGTACTTAATCTATGGAGTTGCCCAATATTTGATCAGATAACTCATGTTCCTTTCTATGTTTCAAGCATAGTCATACTACAAGAATTAGTCCAACTTGCTAATATAATACTGTGAATGTACTTAACTTGTGGGTGAGTTTTTTTTTGTTTTTACCAGCAAACTTTTCTGTACCTTTTTTTCACTTTTCACATGGCTGTCTGCCAACTGGATATCTGATTTTTTAATCATGCCTGGTAATAAAGGAAATTATTGAACGCAAAGTATACTGAAATGCTTCCATACATGTCACTCTGAAACATCATAAAATTCTACTTCATGGTATTGTCAGAGTCAATATCTTTACTTCTGTTCAGTTTCCTCGTAAATTCACATAATTACATAAATACATGGTGGCCAAAGGGCATCGGGGAAAGTTGTTGACTCAGTCCAAACTTAGCACTGAAAGAGGCCCCAGCCAAAATCAGGGGGATTTGCAAATGCCATCTGTTTCAAAGATTTTCACTTAATTTCACGATAAATGAAAAGTTGATTGAATGAAGAGTGTACTTGAGACCCTTCCAAACAGCATGCAATAGGTCAACAACTTTCCTTGGCCACTGTTACACGTATATCAGCACTTATCACCCTACCAGTGCCAAGGAAAGCTGTGGAGACTGAACTCTTTCACCGCCAGGTCAAAAGCTTTCCTCTGTGCACTTTGGGTACACTGTGCCCCAAGCATACCAAGGTAAAGCTGTTGACCTGGGTCATTCTTGTGGTACCAGCAGCTGTAGATATGCTGGCACTTGAATGAAATGTCATTTTACTAGGAATATAAATCCTGTATCATTACATTAATTCTGAGCACGCCAACTTTTGTTGAAATAAATCGGCAATGAAGGAGCTAATCCAGTGTGAAAGGGGTTAATCAGGGCAGTACAGTTGTCCCTCTTTAGACAGACCACTCAATTAACAGACAACCTGCCTTTTCAGACCACATTTATCAGGTCTCTTGTGCTATCCTCTCAACGTCAGTTGACCTCAATTTTGAGACAACTCTCCATTTGCTTTCTGACCATGGATCGACCAGATCTCCAAATCAGCAACCTTCAGTACAACATGGGAAACACACACGTCCACTGCACCAGAAACCCAATCTAAGAATGGTTCAATCAAGGTAGGTATGCATGAATGCCAAAATAGACATGACCCTGTTATGTGATCTCTTTTGGGCCTGCACTTCGTGTGATCTGCTGAAGGGGGGACCACTGCATAGTCCTACGAGAGTCGCAGCAAGTGTGGTAATGAAAACATTGTGCTCACCTCCATTTCCTGTTCACTTACACTGCAGGCAGCACCCAGTCCAACCACCAGAGGTGTAGGGACTGTGCCACTCCGCATTCCTCTCTCCTGCCCACCTCCACTCTGGGGTGCTTCAATCCTTACACGGGGTCGCCTCCTCACATACAGGGCACCAACCCCTGCAACAGTAAGTCTAGCTACACATGTGTCACTGGAGAATCAGATGGGCCAACATAACCATTGCAACAGGGTGGGGTGGGGGGGGGGGTCCTATTTCACCAATGCAGGAAAAAATACTTCCCCAGTACAAAGTACAGATAAGAATGCTCTAAAATAATGGTCAGTACCAAGTACAGAAAATAAGAATGCTCCAAAATAATGGTCAGTACAAAATACAGATTATAACAATGCTCCAAAATAATGGTCAGTACAAAATACAGAAAATAAGAATGCTCCAAATTAGTTGTCAGTGTGAAGAACAGAAAATAAGAATGCTCTGAAATAATGGTCAGTATGAAGTACAGAAAATGTGAATGCTCCAAAACAATGGTCAGTACAATGTACAGAAAATAAGAATGTTCCAAAATAATGGTCAGTTCAACATACAGAAAATAAGAATGCTCCAAAATAATGGTCAGTACAACGTACAGAAAATAAGAATGCTGTGAAATAATGGTCAGTATGAAATACAGAAAATAAAAATGCTCCAAAATAATGGTCAGTACAACGTACAGAAAATAAGAATGCTCCAGAATAATGGTCAGTGTGAAGTACAGAAAATAAGAATGCTCCAGAATAATGGTCAGTACACAGTACAGAAAATAAAGGGGCTTCTGGTATGCTGGTATGGAAAATAAAATAAAATAGAGTGCCATTACAAAAATACCATTTACCCCCATTGTGCATTGAAAGAGACCAATTCTTATGGTACATTGTTCATGTAAATAAACTACACAGGATTAACCTACCATTGTGACTGCAACTGCAGCCATCCACTTTGCACTCTGGCGATGCAATATTTAATCAGTCTTTCCTGCATGGCATTCACAGGGTAATTAGGATGTGTTACCATTCACACACCCACTGACTACACATGCCAGTTACATTCAGTTTTAAAACACACAAAGCTGTATGGAATAAGTTTTCTATTGATGAGAAAAAATAATTAATTACCATATCTACCACAGCTGGTAACAATAGACAATACAAAAACATGTTACAGTAACTTTTTCACGTTATGTATGGGAGGCAAGGCAGGCCAGTACTGCTTTAAATGTGAAAACATGACTGTGTCAAAAATATTTGTGACATAAAACAAAACTTTAAAAGTTTTCACAAAATACTTTTGGCTGCAATATGGTTTCACGTAATTGTATCCACTGCAAACTGGGCCTGGACCTTATTATCTGGAAATGATATTAAAGATTTAAAATTTGAATTAACCCCAAGGAGCATAATATAGATTACTACAACTTTTGCTTCATATCAGCCAGTTATATTAGGTTTTGTGACCACGGCACTGCAGCCTCTCGAACCAGCAACCTCCGGCAACAATCACCTACCCGAAAATGGGAAACACACATACCCAGTACCAACTGCACTAAATCCCCATTCCTAAGAATGATTCAATGGAAGCCAATATACATGAATTCCATAATCGACACGGCCCAGATTGTTGTAATTAATCCAGTACAAGTACTGTATTTGGACTTGTCCCCAGATAAGGGATTGCACATATGTAAGTCCACCAGCATCAAAGGAGCAACGAAAATATATTATGTTTTGTGACCATGGAATGGCCGCATCTTGAACCAGCAACCTCCAGCAACAATCACCTACCCCAAAATGGGTAACACACATACCAACTGCACCAAATCCCCATTCTTAAAAAAGAATCATTATGGTTCAATGGAGGCTGGTATGCATGAATGCAATAATCGACACAGCCCGTATCATTGTATGGCAAGGTCAGTTCGAATGACTTCTTCTACTGCACTGTACTCTTGAAGATGCCAAGGACAAAACATTAGAAATACATCAGATGTAGCCCCTAACTAGGGCAATTTAAAATGAAGCAATTTTGCTCAATATTTATTACATTCATAATGGTCATTGCATAATGCATAGAAGTTAGAAAGCTACCTCTATGATCCTCTGTTACATTTTCAAGATATTAAACATATAAAATTTTGATTGTCTTCATTCGCATAACTGAAAAGGTTGCAACTTTTGTTCAATATCTACTAGATGTACAATTGTCACATATCATCGAAGTTTGACTCACATATCGACTGCAGTTTTGAAAATATTACAGATTATCTGTAATTAGCATAATTTAAAGGGCTACTACAACTTTTTCTCAATATTCACTTGATGTATAAGGGTCGGTAACATACACATGGAAGATAGACTGGCATCGTTCTGCATGGTCAAGGTTAGGGGTAAAAACATAAAGAAAGATAGATGAAAATCAGTCTCTATGTGCAAGGGTCAATAACATGCATAAGGATAGACTGGCATCAGTCTCTATGTGCAAGGGTTAATAACATGCATGAAGATAGACTGGCATCATTCTCCATGTGCAAGGGTCAATAACATACATGTACATGAAGATAGACTGGCATCATTCTCCATGTGCAAGGGTCAATAACATACATGTACATGAAGATAGACTGGCATCATTCTCCATGTGCAAGGGTCAATAACATACATGTACATGAAGATAGACTGGCATCATTCTCCATGTGCAAGGATCAGTAACATACATGTACATGAAGATAGACTGGCATCATTCTCCATGTGCAAGGGTCAATAACACACATGAAGGTAGACTGGTTTTATTCTCTGTGAGCAAGGGTTAGAAACATACACAGAAAAGTGGGAGAGTTGTCACTCTCCAGACTATCACAGTTTTGAAAATATTCAAATTTGAAATGTATCAGAAAAAATCTTAGCAAAATTCAAAATGCTATTCCTTTTCTTCAATGTTAACTACATGTGCAATGGTCTATGACATATGTGTAGAAGTTAGAATTGCATCTCTTTCTTGGTTTTCTAGATGTACACGATGTGCTCTCTAAATTCACCTAATTTGCATTTCAACACACTCACTTCAGTTGTTAGCAGCAATATCACCCATAAGGTTGTCTTGACCTCAAACTTCATACTCTCATAGTTTTCAAGAAAACTGGACAAATGAGTGAGTGAGGGAGGGAGGATGAACTTGGGGAAGAATAGACTGCCTCTATGCAAAGACAGACAGAGAATGTAAATATAAATTGAATGCATGGTGTAACTCAAACCTTGCCTGCTAAGCTAGATCTTCCAAGTGCCAAAACTTCTTTGCATAGTGTTAACTAACATGGTACCAAGAGCCAACTAGAAGCCAGTCAGAGACCGAAAATCCCTTGGCCAGGGTTGATAACTGGGAAATGGTACTGGTACTTTAGGTGAAGACCATGTACCTGCATGTGAGACCAGGAGTTTACTTTGACAAAACTTTGGTGTAAGTGCAATGAGCAGAGACACCATGGCAAGGCCATTTTTCTTCAATGCAGCACTGTGACCTAAATATATGACCCAGTGACCTAGTTTTCACTAGGTGCCTGAGGCATCCTTAGGGCCAACTGTCATAAATAATTGGTGCAGCTACAATGAGTAACTTAATATTTGGGGATATCATGGCACAGCCATTTTTCTTCAATGTAGCATTGTGACCTAGTTTTCGACAGGAGTCTGATGCATCCTTAGGACCAACTGTCATAAATAATTGATGAAGCTACATTCAATATTTTTTAAGTATTGTGTTAACACTGTTTTTTCTTCAATGTAGTACTGTGACCTAGTGACCTACTTTTTGAGAGGCACCTGAAACACCTCAATGGCCCCCTGTGATAAAAAGTTGGTCTCTGTAATGTATTTTGGGGGATATGGCGTTAACAAGGCATGGATGGACGGACGCTTAGGTGATGACAATACCCCTCCAGCCTATATGGACCAAGGGATAACAAACACTTGAAACCAGTAGGTCAGTTAAACAGGCAAACACATCCCTGTTTTTGTCTGCAAACAGACCACCCACCTTTGGGTCCATAGAGTTTGTGCCCACTGATTGACATAAGGTCAATGTTAAGGTCGTTGACTTTGACTGGGATCTTGCCGACAGCCTGTGCTGCGTCTGTGTGTAGGAAGATCTTCCTGGCTCGACACAAGGCACCTAACAAGAAAATAGCATATCAGGCACGTGTCAAGCATTGGCAGTGTTACTCTGACAGCTGTACTGATACTCAGGCATTTTCTGTGCGCTCACCAGAAATAGTCTTTATAGTCCCTGAGAGAAGCAGCAATTACTGAAGGACTTCATGTGTACTCCCTAAGGCTTAACATCATATCTGAAATGCACTTTAAACACGCCAGCTACTATTCAAGCACTAAATATCTACTTTATGTCACACAGCAAGCAGAAGAGGCTTAAATTATAAAGATGTCACATTTTCCGTTTTAGGTGCTTGCCCCTCAAAAGGTCGTATATATTGTTTTAGTTTAAACATATTTATTTTGGTTGGATTATCCAAAAGTACACGATACATGACATATCGAGGGGTTCTCCCAAAAAAGGTTACTACATTTTTATTATTGATTATTGGACTAGCTCAAGAGCTTTTCTCGGTGCACCGTGGGCACTTCACACACATGGTGAGCCAGGGAAAGTTCCTGACTATTGTGCTGTTTGGCTTCCATGAAAGGTCATTGAAAATATTTTGATAAAGGACATTACTTAAGGGATGGTTCAACATTATCATCATTTTTGAATTAGTACTTAGGGTACTAAATTTCATGACCCCCCTCCCTCCCCCCAAATTAGTACTTTAAAAATGATGATTTTCCCACCCAAATCATAGCAAAATGGCACAAAACAGGCCAAAAATTGACCATCATTTTCCATATCCTGTGAAAGTGTACAGACCCATTTAACCCCCTCCCCCCTTGCGTACTGTAAGTACTAATTCAAAAATGATGAAAATGTTGAACCATCCCTAAAAAAAATGGATGAAGAACAAAAACCTTTGAAATTACTGCTCCTTGTGGACTGGTTTGGCAGGGAAAATGTTAATTACAATATGACCATAATTGCAATGTCCTGACTTTCGATGTAAAGATCAAAATTTTTTGTTCAAGTGAATGATTTCATTAAAAAAGGGCCATTTTTTTGTGTACAAACTACAGCATGAAATTGGAAGGTCATACCTGCACCAACCAAATGATCTTAACAGTTTACAGACCATGCAGCGGTATGTGTTTTTTGTTTTTTGTTTTTTTCTAGGGCTCATAATAACAATGGCATCTCTTCAAAGCTACTAAAGGTACTGTCATCAGCTACCTGACCATGTTTTACTCGTGGTTCTTTTTTTTTGTAATTGCCTGCTGTACTAACCTATTTCTTGGATGGGCTGCTTTACTCCAATCTCATTGTTGACAAACATGATGGAGACAAGTGATGTGTCTGGTCGCAGTGATTCTTCAAAGAGCTGTACATAGGAATAGAACAAATTCAAGAACGTTATCCCCTGGCCTGCTAGCCACTGAACACATTCAGGAAACTGCTTACCCTTTGCCTACTATTCGCTGAACACATTCAAGGAACTGCTTACCCTCTGCCTGCTATTCAGCGAACACATTCAAGAAAGTGTTTACCCTTTGCCTGCTATTCACTGAACACCTTCAAGAAACTGCTTACTCTTTGCTTGCTATTCACTGGACACATTCAAGAAACTGCTTACCCTTTGCCTGCTATTCCCTGAACACCTTCAAGAAACTGCTTACTCTTTGCTTGCTATTCCCTGAACACATTCAAGAAAGTGTTTACCCTTTGCCTGCTATTCACAACATAAATCATGCTCATCTGAATTATTTCAGTGATTTCAGATTCTAATTTCTCATTTAACATGTTAAAAGCCCTTACATTTAAGTGTCAGCACACCTGTAGTTCCAGAGAAAAAGGGTGGTCCAGGCAAACAGCTTTCCACTGCATGTTTAAAGAAAATACCCCCCCAAAGGCTGCAGACTCTGCATGAAACCCAGCCCTCAGAGACCAGTACAGTGGAATCTCCAATTAAGGCTATCTCCATAAAGAGACCATTGCCATACTAAGACCACCAATTTACAGACCCTTTTTTGTTTATCCTTAATCAAATTACATCCTCCATTAAGGCCACTCCCCTATTAAGACCATTTTTTCAGTCTCTTAGGTGGTCTTAATAGGGAGATACTGTATCTACTGGTATGCACTTAGCATACCAGGTGTGAAAATCAAGGAACCAAGTATTTTCACTTCATTCTCACATTGACAAGCAAGACAATGACTAATTATAAGTGGATATCTTGGTTTATGTGTAGGTAAAGCCCTTACATCCTTGCTGAGTGGATCAAGAGTAAAGTCTAACTGGTTTGTCCTTCAACAGGGCTCATAACAGACTGAAGGATCATGGGTACTATCCATATAGTAATACTGTGAAACCTGTCTGGAAAGGCCACCCCTGGCAATGACCAGATTGTGGTCACTCAAGACAGGTGGTATTTTACAGGAGATGGAAATACTGAACAAAGTATCATTAACAAGTAGTCTTTCAAGACACGTGGTTTCTCATTTAAGACAGGGACCATTGTATTACAGAGTGACCTCGGTCCTAATAACTGTTAACTCTATTCATAATGCAAAATACCATTGTAGGTCTGGTGACCTAACAAAAATACGTCAAAGTCACTGATCTGACATATTAGTATTGGACATGATCTATATATCCTATAAATTTGGCATGTCTAATTCAATTATTTTTCAAGATATGGAATTTTGTATCTTGCACGACATTTCTACTCATGATTTCCATCACATTATAGGTGGCACTACCAGTATCATAAGCAACTGAGATCTTAACCTCTTCTACAATCCCATAAAATTTTATAAAGATCCATAAAAAAAATAAAGATGCTGCACTAGTCACAAGATTTTCATATTTTGATCTGTAAAATTACATAATGCTTTGGTGGGCACCACCAACATTGACATCAAAGTATATTTTCCTACACTTAATAAGTCCTGAAGTTATATGGACCTTACTCATAAACTGTGGGGTGATGAGCATTCATAAGATAACCCTATATTCCAACTGGCCATTTGACCTTGACCTTCAACTTGGAAACAAAATGTACTTCTCAATATGTGCACCTGGCATCAAGCTTTCCGTACATGGTCTGTTTGTTCAAATCAGGTAATAACTTTTTGAGTTATTGAAGAAAAACAGTTAACTTGGGCAAGTGCCAAAGCCCATAATTATTGGGTCAGAGTGACCCAAAAAGTAGGTCACCAAGTACAGTTTTATGTACAATGCACTTATCTGGAGGCTCAATTCTCTTTGCCATTGCTTCCAAGCTACACCCCACTATTACAAAATCACCTCTTGCTACTTTACAGGCCTGGTGACCTAACAAAAATAGGTCAAGATCACTGACATTTTCTAGCATTCTAGCATTGGACATGGGTCTATATAGCTATAAGTCTGAACATATCAAAATATTTTAAATACATTTTGGCTCATAACTTTCATCAAATTATAGGTGGCACCACTAGTATCACATGCAACTGAGATTTTGACCTCCACAATCCCACATTTCATGAAGATCTATCAAACATTAAGGATACTAGAGCGATCACGAAATTGTCACATTTTGACCCATATATTAAATAATACTGCAGGTACTAAATCAATATTAAACTTGATCTAGATTTTTATACACTTGAAAACTGTAGACTGTATCGTGCTCACAAGCAAACAGTTTATGGACTGATGGACAGACAGACATAAGTGATACCATGAGCTTTATGACCTTAAGTCAGGAGAGCTAAACAAGAAAGAAAGAAAAACTCAGCTGACCTTTTTTAATGAGAATGTGGTTCAGGGTTTGTTATTTCGGCCTATCAACATTCTGTAGTAATGAAGACTATTTTAAAGGTGACACGATCAATTTAAACCACTTTTGATGCATATAGGTTGACACGCGTCTCAAATCAAGGATGTAATAGACTTTTTCACAGTAGTATTAAGTTGTGAGCAGTCTAATTTGACATGCTGTCATTACAAAAGAGGTATCTTTCATGTTTGTTAGGGTCGTTTTGGGGTCTGTGCTTGTAAAATTGCACATTTTCAAATCAAACCAAACCATAACATTGACTGGAAATCTATTGAAATCATGATGGATGTAAGCAATGGGTTACAAAGGAAAGATTAAAGAACCTATACAGATTATAACAGAGACCCCTATTTAAACAGAGATCAAGGTGAGGAGCTGCCACAGATCTACAGTAGGCCCTCCTCTGAGAGATCATCCGTAGTACCATCCATGATTACAAAAGAAAAAAAAAATCCTGCAAGAGTATTTATATCATAGTCTTACCATGGAGAGCATTTAACAGTTTGGAACACTGTCGTTGTAGAAATTTTCACGGATGGTTACTTTTGCGCAAATGCCAATTTTGCTAAACTTGAAAAATTTCACACATTTTATTTAATTTCACCCATTTAGAGACGGCACAAAATTAAAATTGCACATATAATTTCTGTGGGAAGGATATAGCACGAGAAATTGCCAAACATGATTGAACTAACTGAAGCTGGCCTGTTACATACTCAGAAAATCACTGGTCCACAAACAAGACAGTGCTTTCATATGCTGACAATGTAATCATACCATATGTGCAATCACAGCGTGACCACCAGCCATTTTCTACACATGATCAAAAAGCATAGTTCATCTTCGTGTTTTTGCCGCACATCAATCACAGGTGCCACAAGACAATCTGGACAATGAAAACATAAGACAGCTTCAGATACAGATTCCTGCCAACCATTGGACTCTTCACCCCAAACACTTAATTTCACTTCAATTTTCTGATTGATTTTCATGCATTTTAATTTTGCACATCGAAGACAAGTGCAAAAATTTCTAGCACAACTGTATTTGCTGTCAGTGTCCCACTTTGAGGGAGCTCAGCTTCAAGCAAAAAACAAAATGATGCACTCAATGAGAAGTTTGTGATGACTGTTACAGTATCATTTACTGACCCTAACGTGTACAATATTCACCTAGCATGTTTCTTACCTTCAGATCTACAATGCCATTTTCCTGGACTGGAAGATATGTGATCTCAAAACCCTCCGCTTCCAGAGCCCGACAGGAGTCGAGAACACATTTGTGTTCCTACATGGCACAGGAAAAGGGAAAGAGAAAAAATATATATGCATGTAGATTTTGTTTGGTACCACTGCGTCCTTCTGTGAATTTAAAATTCCTTAAAATATGGTCTGATTGGCCAGCAATTTTCATTGACAGCAATTGTACTAATAATACTCCATGCAACAAACAGATTTTTATGTAGCTTATACTTTGTTGCATTACATGTACATGTATATTGTATATCAATTTTGAACTTTTTGACTGTTGTTTTTTTCACATTTGCAAAGCTTTTCAAATTGTAATATCCTGGGACTGCACATATTGTGTACTTTCGTTACCTGGGTGAACAAAGGAATATATATGAACACCTTATCACTGTATAAAATGAGAACTGAGACTGAATATGCTGAAGCAACCACATAGCTTTTGTATGTTTCTGATTGACAAATAATCTTTATTTTTGTTAAATAAAGTTCACAAGTACCAACAAATGATAACACAAGAACAAGTTAAAGAAAACATATTGAGACCCTTTCTGCTGTTTCAGGACTCATGTCCCTTCCTTGAAGGCGGTGGGGTCATAGAATTTTATTAGAATACAGAGGCTTACTTTTCTTGCAAAAACAAATAAAAAAATGGTTGTCAACTTGCTACTATGGGACTGTGGAGTTATCTATACACATGTACCAGGTCTATTTAATTGTCAGTTTATAAATACACAGTGTTCTACTTACTATTTGTGTGGTTACAACATGTTTCTTCTTGGCCTTATAAAAACGTGCAACTCCTTTGACTGCCATGTTGTTCGACTCCGTGGCGCCACTTGTGAAAACCACTTCTCGTGGATCAGCACCGATCAAGTTTGCCACTTGCTGCAAATACAAGCCCACGAGGTACACTTGTTGTTATCGCAACATCATTCCTAGTTCCCATTCATGATTATGTACATATCTACAGTCATCATGCCAAAAATCCCACTTCTTCATGACCTGAACATACTTACAGATCACTCTCCATTTCAAGATATAAGCCATCACCATATGATGTCAATACTGAAAGCTTGAATCCACTTGGTCAACTTTAGAGCACTAAACTTTTTCAGCCCTTTACATACATATATACAATTAAAGTTTATATTCTTGCATCTCTCAGATCTGAGCTATACAGTTTAGGGCTCATCAGCCAATAATTGTTTAATAAGCACAGAAACACACACAAAAAAAAACAGCGAGCAGTTTATTTTCAATGGTGATGCTCCCAGAAGAATGATTTTTTAATATATACCACAACTATGTATGTATGTATGTATGTATGTATGTATGTATGTATGTATGTATGTATGTATGTATGTATGTATGTATGTATGTATGTATGTATGTACATGTATGTATCCATGCATGCATGCATGTATGTATATAAATCTATAAATGCATCTTTTCACCCATATGTGTTTTAGTTGTGTAACTATAGGCCTTCTAGCACTGAAGCTTGTTGTTATTTGAATTCATTGTGCAAGATGAAGGGGTAACAAACAAAAACAAAATAGAACAACCGGGGATTATAAACAAAATAAAAAGACAATGTGTCACTGGATAACTTTTCAAACACCTACAAGTATATTTGAAGCAAATCAACAGGTTTGATTTCTCAGTACAAAACCTATAAATCATCGGAGTCAGGCCCTGTACTTTCATATTTGTTCTGAAGTGGGCTTTAAATGTTTGTCCGTCATTTTGAACTTTAATAGTCTGAGAATGATACATGCACATGTAACTCAGAGAATCTTATGCAAGTTCTTGCAGCTTTGAGGATGAGGAACTAAGATACAGGGCAAGTAATTGTACATAATTAAGCAATTTGTATATGACTCATTTCCACTGAATTTGGGTCTCATCAGGCACCATTGGGTAACTATGAGCATTCTTGTTATTAAACAAGGGTGTCACACGTCCATCACCATGCATTCCACGTCTTATTCATCTAAATAATGGACTTATCGTGTGGCCCAATCACTTGAAAAATACCTAGTGCTCACCCTGTGGTGATTGGAGAAAAAATCAAAAGTTGAAATAAAAGGCTTTAAATTACACTTCATAAAATTTAAATGCAAGAAAAACTATTGGGTCAGTTGTTTATTTTCACGTCAAATTTTTATTTCTCTTGTCGGGATACCCATGGCCTCTTTGTCTCCTGTCTTGGTATTGCAAAATTCACGGTCCATTTTCACATTTTGTCTTCTGTACGTACGTATCAAACACAGTGATGAAATGAAATCAACACACCAGAAAATCTCAGGAAAAAACTTACAAAATATTTTGGAAACTGTTTGAAGCAGAGGGAACAGCTGCCATGGCCAGTCATGTGACCAGTACAAGTCACTTGCTCCACCCTTGAGTTACACAAGTTAACAGTCAAGCCTGTCAATTCTTTACTACAGGGGCAACTTAATACAGTAGTACTTGCTGTATGTGACTGCCTCTTCTGCCAGCTAAAGTGGTCACATACAACAGGTGGTCTTTCATCGCTAGTAAAGATACAAAGTATATAGACTACAGAGTTACACAATATGTGGTCAAAAATGCCAGGTGGTCTCTCATGGCAGTGGTCACATACAGCTGGTACTACTATACCCCCAATTTCTCTATTTCAGTGATCTATTGGAAAAAAAAATCCTTTTGACATGACAGGGCAGGTTCAAAAGATACTAATCACTCAAACAGAAAAAGTCCCCATTCCAGGGCTGGTCTATCCAGGGATGTGCAAGTGGAGACCTCTACATCCCTGGTCTCTCTCAGAACAAATGGCTACAGATAAGCCATCTGGTATAGGTTAGTGCAAACTGGACTTAACTTCTTACAAATAAGTGACTTAGTGTACAAATTACAACACCTATGACCCCACTGTCTGTAACAGTGAGAGTCACCTTCTTGTAGCATTCGCATGATCATCCAGCTAACCCTAAGTTATATAACCTTGGTGATCATGCGTGATCGTGCGTATTGTGTGTTCCATTTGTCCTGTATTAATTGTCTTTTCTTTCCAGAGAGAAGGATTCAGATGGGGCCAAGCCCTCTTTCCTAATCGTGAACTACCGGAGAAATGTTTAATAAATTTCTTTTTTTTTTTTTTTTGAATGAATGTAATAAAATATGTTTAAACCAAATCACCAGATACCACACTTCATGCTGGAAAAAATATACAAATTAGAGTGACAACAGGGGATGTCTGTGTCAGAGGTCTATGTCAGGGAAACATACAAGCATATCATGCCTACCTTCCTGGCATCTTCCACGGCTTTCTCACTCTCCCAGCCATATGCATGCGTGCGTGAATGGGGGTTACCATAGTAACTGACACAATATGGCAACATTATGTCAAGAACTCGTGGGTCCTGTAAACACAAGTATCAGCATTGTATTATACTGTGTGTTCACAGCATACACATATATTCAAAATGTTATTAAACAAAATCATATGAAGATAGGCCTACATTGTACATTCACAGGCGGACATCCAGGAAATGTCTACAAGTGGTAGACATCTATATTAAAGATAGAAAAAAGTTCAGTGTTGAAAATGTAGACATCAACACTGCATGTTCATCTTTTGTTCCAATAAGACAAGTAAGCAAGACTAGGCTAGGCAAGGCAAGACAATGCAAGTCAACCCTGACCAACTAACTACTATTGCCTGGGAGGGCATACATCAGAATCTACATCTACAATCTAACACTGTTTTATTTATATCCTGAAAAGTTCCAACACATTCCATGGATAGCTTATGGATATGATTTTTCGTTCTTTTTATATATATATATGTATGGGGGGGGGGGGGGGTACTCCAAAAATGTTCAAGTGTTATACATGAATACTCCATTATTTTTTATTATAAAACCTGAATACTTGTTCTTTCTGGATGCTATTTATATAACTGCTGCAGTTGTGCAACCCACACTTGGATGTAAGATTCACTCAAAATGTGCATGATGCCATGTCCCATATTTAGATATGTTTTCTGAAGTGTCTAGCAGCCTCACCTCACCTCACCTCACCTCACCCCACCCCACCCCCAAGTTTGATGAATGGACATCATCTTTCTGGAAAGGAAGCACAAAGTTATAAACATGCATTGAATTGAAAGCTGGGATAGGCTTCTTCTCTCTGACTGCAGAAAAACTGCTGATACATGAAGCTAGGCTTGTGAGCTACTGCCTTACCATAGGAGTGGTTGCCTGTGCATCCAGATACAGAGGTCTGAAGTCCATCTGTTCTCCTCGTTTAGGATCTTCTACCATTTCTGTAAGTACAAGAATATAACCAAAGTGAGCAATGGTCCCTGTGACATAAACACGATCTCAATTGAGCTCTTACCTGAGTATATAATACAAGTAGTACCAAGTTTCATCAAATTTTGTTCAGTTTTTCAGTAGTAATCACACTAAAACTAATTTCACATGTGACCCTGTGACCCTAAAATTTGGGTCATTGATAAATTCCTGCCTTCTTGCACCTCTACCTATCATGTGCAGTTACTGTGCCAAATTTGAAAGTAATTTTGCAAAAGTGTAGGAACTGTGCACACAGGATTGTGTGTAAAGATGGATGGATCAACAGACAGATGGATGGACAAGCGGATTCCAGTATAAACCTGAACTTTGGTTGCAGGGGGTATACAAAATCATTTTCTATTCCACTTACCTATGGGAGATCATGAGTGATCATTCACATACATGTATATAGAAAATCACCATGTAACATTTGAGGTGATGTGTAAGAATATTCAAACGTGATGTAATCAAGTCAGCAAAAAATTGCACTAGGTCCACTTTTGAAACAGCTGGCTTGCCAATTTAAACACCATTTTAAGTTTAGATTTAGTATTTATACATTTGAAAGAGAAATAGAATTCCCCATTGTCATGGTATGGAGGACACACTTGCGTCAAACAGTTCATACAGCTCAGCAAAGTCTCACTATGCTGCTGTTTCTGTGGCACAATTTAGGGTCCCATTGATCCTGTCTATCTTTGGATTGACAGCTGGTACTGTTCCCTGGCCCTATTTTGAGTCATTAATCTCATTCCAGTGTTCCCTTAATAACTAAATAAGAAAGCAAAGTAAGTAAAAATTTTATTGACTTTCAAATACAGGTCAATGCTGACCTATTTGTCATACACGTATACAAGATAAATATCATACATAAATTACCTATTTTTCACACATACAAAATAAATATCACACTTGTATGAATCCATATGTGTAGTATTGAAAGTCTCTGGGAAGATTCATGTCAACCCAGGCCACACTGAGGTCATATATCGTAGCATGAAATTTTTCTGTGAAGATGATTTTAAGAGAGATGTAAATTTGATAAATTGGGATGACATACAGACATGTAGTGACCCAGATGCTGCCTTGTTGGTTTTTAAACAAAAATACTTGGATGTTCTGAACAAACATGCTCCTTGGAGAACTCACAGGGTACGACACTTAAAACAGCCAGACTGGTTGAATGAAGGTATTGTTGAAGCCATGAAACAAAGAGATAAATGTAAAGCTCTGAATGACCATGCTGAATACAAGCTGATGAGAAATAAGGTAGTTTCACTGATTAGACAAGCTAAGAAAAGCTATTATTCATCTATAATTCAATCAAATGTACGCAACCCTAAAAAGTTATGGTAAGAGCTAAGAATCTTAAATTGTGATAAAAAAGGTTATAGTCCCACACTACTGACTCAAGGTAAGACCATGTTCACAGATCCAAAAGTGATTGCAGATCAACTCAATGAGCACTTTACTTCCATAGTAGAGAAACTACTTACACAGCAGGAAGCTAGCATTCCTGAGTTAAATGACGATCACGTTAAGCTGAAAAATTATATTGAAACAAAGGTGCCATGTAATGTAAAATTTGAAATACCTAACATAACAAAATGGGATGTGATATCTATTCTAAAAGCTATGAACCCCAAAAAAGCACAAGGCTTGGATGGCATTGATGTCAAGTTCCTGAGAATGGTGTCACAAAGTATTGCTGATCCACTTACTAGGGTTTTAAATATGAGTTTACAGACAGGTATTTTCCCAACAGATTGGAAAACTGCCAGGATTACTGCAATACCAAAAGAGGGCAGTAGTAATGATGTAAATAATTATAGACCTATTTCAGTGCTTAGCAATCTGTTGAAAGTCTTAGAGAGACATGTACATACCCATTTATATGATTTCTTTGATAGGTACAACATGTTTTGTAAGTGTCAGTCCGGTTTCCGAAAATGTCACTCCTGCGAGACAGGACTTACAAAATTGATAGACGAATGGACTAAAGCTCTGGACGATGGTGAATTAGTTGGTACAGTGATGTTGGACTTGAAAAAGGCCTTTGATGTAATTGATCACCCTAGGTTGCTAGAAAAGTTGGCTCTATATCACTGTGCCCTAAGTACAGTACAATGGTTCACATCATACTTAACTGATCGGTGTCAACAAGTGTGTGTAAATAAACAGTTATCTAATGTACTTCCGGTAAATATGGTGTTCTTCAAGGATCAATATTAGGTCCATTACTTTTTCTCATATGTGTGAATGATTTTCCATTGTATGTACAAGACATATTTATGTACGCTGATGACACCACATCTCATGTTATTGGGAAATCTGTTAAGTCAATAGAAAAAGAGTTACAAAGAAAAGTTAATAACTCCAAAACTTGGTGCTCACACAACAAAATGTTTTTGAACTAAAAGAAATGTAAAGTAATGTTGGTTTCTTCTAAAAGAAAATGTATGGACTTAAAGAATGCAAATATTGAAGTTAAAATTAATGGAGAAACTTTAGAAAATGTACCCAATCACAAAATATTAGGGCTACATATAGATCAATGTTTGACATGGGAGAAACAAATATCTACTGTTTGTCAGAAAATTGCTGGCAAAATAAGTATATTCAGGAAACTTAAACATTTTCTCCCTTTTCATGTTAGGAAAATTTATTTCAATGCTTACATTCTTCCACATTTTGATTTCTGTTGCACTATATGGGGAGGATGCAAAAAGGCCATGCTAGCAAAATTAACAAGGCTACACAAATTTGCAGCGTATCAAGTCTTGAATGTCCAAGGTAGACACAGTTATATGCACCTTATTACAAAATTAAATTGGCTGTCAATTGAAGAAAGAATTGACTATAAAAGAGGAGTAGAGATGTATAAAATACTTAACAATATGGCACCTGCTTATCTAAGAGACATGTTTGTTTTTGTAAAAGATGTAAGTCAGAGAAAACTAAGGTCATCAACAGATGATAAACTGTATTTGCTGAAGCCCAAGACAGAATATCGCAAGTCATTTTTTGCCTACTGTGGAGCTGTGTTTTGGAATACATTGAATAACTGTACAAGAAAGGCTCCATCTCTTAAGAAATTTAAAGATGAATGTATAAAGCACATAATGACTAAAAGGAATGCTGCAATGTTTACATGAAGTTCAACAACCACGTAATTTTTATGTACCTACAATGTTTCTGTGTCGAATGGTATTACAGTAGTCTCACTAGTGTGTACTTAGTGAAATTTACCATCTGTGTATTGTTTTGTAAATTTTTACTCTGTATGTATTTCAATTTTGAGGGCCTTGGGGAAGATTAGGAATATACCTATGTATTTTCCTAACCAAGTCGTACCCTCGTTAAATAAAGTTTATATATATATATACATGTACTAGTACTACCACAGCTACTTCAGATACAATTATCAGACAAAAAACTCTAAGTTACATAGGTAAACATCTATTGTTCATAGTACACCAATACTGCCCATAAGTACAAATAAAATACATGACAGATTATTTTCCTATGAGGACATCACCAACTGGGCAAAAACCACTAAGCACAGAGGCCTTGCACGTTATATGCAGGACTGAGCAAGAACTTATATCTATATTTATGCTCAAGGAATGTGTGTAACAAAGTTTCATCATGCCTAATAGTGAAATATTGAAGTTCATAATTCATTTTGCCTATATCATTTGGACTAAAGTGTCATGCAAGGCCTTTCCAATATTCATGAAAAAAGAATTACACAATAAGTTACTATACACTTGCACCAGATAGGTCGAGCCACCTATTGTGCACACTACTGCTGCACTGTCAACTTGTACAATTTAACCTTGCATGTGAAGGTTTTAATCCACCTGAATTTCCATGCTATGGTGTCATATTGGGGTCATATAAACGTACAAATACATTACATGTCAGATTTCCTAGTAGAACATCACAAACTGGGCAAAACTATTAGGCACACAGGCCTTGCCAGTCAAATTTAGCACCGAGCAAGAACTTAAATTTTTACTTAAGGAAAGTGTGTGGCAAAGTTTCATCATGCCAAATAGTCAAATATTGAAGTTCAAAGCAAAAAAAATCATTTTGCCCATATCATTCAAACTTAACTGTCTTGTAAGACCTTTCACATATCCATAAAAAATTCTAAGATTGACAAAAGAAATCTACATTCCATGTGGCACCAATTAACTCTTTAAGTGCCAAGTTTTGGACTGAGTCGACAGCTTTTCTCAGCCCACATTGGGTACAATGCGCACCGAGAAAGGCTGTTGACCTGGGATATTTTCTCTGGAAGTAGACTAGAAACCTAACTCATCTTCAACAAATCCCAAGTTACATTTGATGCATTTGCAGTCCTCTCAATGTCTCCTCGTATTTTAGGCCTTAATGCTTTTTGTATGTCCTCCCTCCCACCTGTTCACTTTCCTGTACATATTTCTTGAGTATTATTCTTTCTATTCCAGTAAACCTGTTTCCAAAATACATGAAGTGGTTTCGTTCTTTTTTTTCTCTCGTTGTACTGGTATGTGTGTGGACAAATGGTACACTTTCACCAAATAAAGTTGTATTTTCTTGCAATGAGAACCCTCAAATCAGCACTAATTTGGGAATATTCTGCACCAAAGGTCTACTATACCATGTGTCACTCCAAAGCTTAAAAAAAAAAAAATTATTGTTATCATTTCCACATAAATTTTAAAGAACACAGGTACTTCTGCTGATATAAAAATATCAGCAAGCAAAGCACTCTTACGGTATAGGGACAAAAAATTGCGAAGAGTCACAAAATGTTGCCAGCTGAGAGAAACCATACCAGCAGAGAAGAACTGTTCCAGAAATAGAGAATCTTACAAGGCTGAGAGTGAGTTACTATTTTTCTCTTATGAGGGAGTGTTGTTGGTGGGGAAAATCACGAGTGACTGCAGGTCACAAGTGATTTTCCACACCAACAATGATCCCGACCTGGTGTGCCCCGTTTGTTTTTTGTACGTCACAGTTATTCCATGTCACGTGTGATGTATAATCAAACATCGCTCGAGCACATTGGATTTTGTCTAAATGTCCATTCACATTACTGATGCAGGCGTGTCACAATTTACCTTTAACAATGTTTAGGTCATGTGATCTACAGTGAGTTACTACTTTCGAATTTCACTCTAGTAAATAATTATTCACCCTCAGGCCCTCAAACATAGAACAAAAATGACTTTTTTATGGCAGTTCAGCACTTCAACCGGTTTTTGTTTTCCTACACACATAACATCAAAAATTAGTCAGTTGCTTCCAGTTCAATAAAAATGCAATGTAAGAATATTGTACAGTCTTGTTTTTTGAAGACATGCCTGGCATTTTGGCCCAATGGAAACATGTCACAAAGGGCCATTGCTGCCACCAAGTGAAATTTGATTCATCCAACATGACACGAGCTAAGACGTCAAGGCATGTGCTCAGTGCACACCTGCAAGGCATGAACAAGCCAAGCTGTGAAAGCAGAAGGCAGCTTGCCGAGGTGCAAATGAACTTGGTAATGGGATGGCTTCGTCCTCTTATTCTGGGTCATATCATAGCAGGCTTTGGCCCGCTCTTATGGTACAGGGACAAGAAGCTGTGAAGAAGACAGGACTCACAGTCACAGTGTTGCCAGCTGCGAGAAACCAGCAGAGAAGAACTGTTCCGGAAACATTACTTTGTACAGTACTTTTTTTTTGAAGACATGTTAGCATATCTTTTGACTTTTCTTGCCTGGCATTTTGGTCCAATCGAAACATGCAGCTAAGGGCTTGTGCTGCCACCAAGCATAATTTGATTTATCCAACATGACACGAGCTAACATACGTCATGGCACATGCTCAGTGCATGTTTCTTAACGATGAGGCAAGACACTAGCTTCTCATACTTTTGGGTAGATCGATTGTAGCGTCGCACATGAACGAGCTGGGCCGCAAAAGCGACTTGACGAGGTGCAAATGAACTTGGCACAGGGATGGCGTTGCCCACTTCTCCTGGGTTATACCATACCAGCAAAGAACTGTTTCAGTTATATCGGTTATACCCATTTCATATTAGTAAATATAATGGTGGTTTCATCTATATTCTCAGACTCATCGCCTGGCTATACCATGCCATGGACCAACCTGATTTTTGGTCCATGCCATGGCTAGAAAGCTGATCCTTCAATGAAAACGATGGGGGGAAAGGTTCCATGTCAACACGTACCGTGATGAAAACATTCCTTGGTCAAAACATAACCTCCTTCAAATGTACCTAGGGTATATTTAGACCCCGGTACGTTTTTCAATAGCGACGACAAACCCTGTAAATTTTCTTCATTTTTTGTTTTCAATGCCGACATTATTATGCGCAAGAATATGTTGACATTGAAAGTGACTCATCTAAGATGGCCAGAAAATATATATATGTGCCTATTTAAATACAAAAAGGCCAACAAACCCAACTGTTTTAATCAAACCCTATAATGTCACACTTTAAACTTTTACTTTTGATATTTTTACTTGTATAAGATGTTGTTTTATAAAATTCCCATGAACCATTTTTGTTAATGTCCCCAGCATAGAGGGTGTGGGGGGGGGGGGGGGGCTAATACAATTATTACCAAACTACTTATTGCAATAACATACAATGGGGGGGGGGGGGAGAGATAGATAGCTTTTCAACCAGAAGTGTCATGTTTTGTATGGAGTTTTTATGTTTATTATGGATAAATTTGAGAAATATTTTCCCCATAATTTACAAAGGAATCTCTGATGTCTTTCAAGCGACACTGTGTGGTTTTTGAGGATTGGGGTTTGTATGCACAAGGTTGCTTTGAGGGATTAACACCTGGTGCCCCCTACCCCGAATGCCAATGTCACTGTAGGTAATACCCTGCCTTCCTCATCATATCTTGGAAATTCCATGAAAAAATGTCCAGACATTTTACAAAAATGCAATAAATCACAAAATTTTTAATGTACAGTGATACAGAGAGAAGATATATGTAAAACCCAACTGTTGTGTTTATCCAGACAGACTGAGACACTAGACTCCATATCGAAATAATATACAGTTTTATTTAAACAAGTTTATATGCTGTAACTTTAGAGATCCATAGCCATCGGCATATATTTAACACAGAAATACACAACTAGCATGAGCAAATGAGACATTTTCACAGTGCAGCTACATACATGTTTAGACCAGGCTTTTTCCATTGATTTCAATGGTAAATTTGTTGCATTCCCAGTCTGTAGGCCTATGCATTTTTTTAATGAATCAGTGTATTTTGAAAGCCATATGACGGGAGAAATAACACCACTGAAGAAAAAAAATAAGTTAAAAAAAAAAAAAGAAAGAAAAGAATATTTACTGGGCTCGTTTTCACTGGTGAAAACGTACTCTCCTTTAACTCTGGGTACATTTGATGGAGGGGAAGTTTTCACCATACAGATACAGATACAGATACAGATCTTTATTTAAACTCGGTGTTTCAACAGATACATTAGCTCACGAGCTATTATTACCGAGATACAGTTAAAATAAGATAAATAAAAGCTACAGAGCACGACTAAAATAGTTCGTGAGTATCGACAAATATATACAATAGATAAACTGGTCCGTCTTAACAATGGTACACTGTCACTGTAAAGGGTTTACTATTAAGAGCAGTTTGTGACATACATTCCTGATCTACAGTAGTTGCAGGTGCAGCTATGCCCATTCCATGTTTTAATAAGTCTTTTAAAGATCGTGAGATTGGTTGCATTTTTGTATGTTGTTGGAAGGTTATTCCAAATCTTAGTCCCTTGGTAAGTAAAGGAACGTAAGCCGGCTTTTGTAGAATTTTTATGTCCATTTCGTAACTTAATATAGGTATTGTCTCCACCCGCCATCTCACAGCCCTCTGTGTGAAATAACCTGGAGATGAAAGGTGGAGTCAAATTATGCATAGCTTTGAAAACTTCGGTGGCCAATAGACGTAAACGTGAGAGTTCAAGGCTAGGCATGTCTGCTTGGGCCAGCAAGGCATTGTAGTCACTATCAAAGTCATTAAAAACAAAACGAAGAGCTCTGTCTTGCAGTTTTTCTAGTTTCAATACATTGCTCTTGCTGGTGAAGTGCCAGATAAGTGGGCAATAGTTTAGGTGACATAGAATAAAACTTTTGTATATGCACATTTTAGTGCTTTCATTCAGGTAACTAGAGAGACGCTTTAAGGCATTTAATTGTCTGCTGGCTTTTAGGCACAGCTCAGAAATATGTTTGTCAAAGTTGATTGATTGATTGATTGATTTTATTTGACGAATCAACATACAAATAATAAAAGAACACAGTGTACACTAAAACAGTACAATAACTGAAATGTGTAAACATAGGAGAATTACATAAACTAAAATTGTACATCACAATAAAATAATATACATCAAACTGAAATATACAAATGTATGTTGAATTCGCCAGGATTGCCCAATAAAGTCAGTATTTCAGACTTATTTCCATTGGGGTCCCTTTGAATATGATGAGTGATGAATTCATGAGAGGAGATTGTATATCAATAAAATAAATTAAATAACTAATATAGATATAATACACAATGTAACTAAAAATATATCCATCTTTATACATGTATATATAGAAATTTAAATTAAAATATGTAATGGCTATTTTTTAAAAACCAAGACACAATAGATAATTTCCTTAAAGGAAAGGATGAGGAAGGCTTGGGGGTGTGTGTAATATATTAATAATACATAAAATGACTTGACTCATCAGACAAAGCCTTAGTTGCTAGGTGTTTTTTTACTGCTGATTTGAATAATGATAGGTTTCTACTCGATTTTATTGTATCAGGTAAGGAATTCCAATTTTTGATAGCCGAAAAATAGAAAGTGTTTTTGCCAAAATCGTTTGATACATGGGGGACTACAAAGTTATGGGCACTATTTCTTGTACTATGATTGTGTTGATTTTGAATTCTGAAAAAGTGTTGAGATTGGTATGCTGGAGCAGTATTATGAAAAATTTTGTAGACATGCGTTAATTTTAGTTGCTTCACCCTGTCAGCAGTGTTTAACATAGATAATTTATCCAAAGCCTCTTGACCAACATGCCATCTATGATTTTCTCCAAGAATAAATCTGACTATTTTGTTCTGACAAATTTGGAGTTTCTTTTTGAAATTTTGGTTGAGACCAGAATACCAAGAGGCTGATGAATAATCGAAATAGCTTTGAATGAGTGCAGAGCAAAGGGTCTTCTTAGATTGTACATTCAGAAATTGTGCCTGTCTGTAAAGGAATTTTAACCTCGAATTAGTTTTCTGTATAATACTTTCTGCTATGGATTTGCCAGATAAATTTTCGTCCAGAATAGTGCCAAGATATTTGACAGATTTAGTTGAGCTTATTGTCAAGCCAAACACCGAGGAGTTTGACATGATTTTCGCATTTGATGTTGTGATTTGACATTGTGTATTTTGACCGGGACCCTAGGAAAAACACTTAAGGTCACATTGAAGACACGCTCTTTTTGATGAAGAAAGGCATCAAAACATACAGCAGAACAGAGCCAGACTAACAAGCAAATCAAATGTAGGCTTTTTAATGATAGAATCAGGGGAGAAAAATGCACCTAAAATTTGTGGTCTGCTATATTTTGGGCGATATTACACAAACCTTGACCTCTCTTATACGTACTTTGGTCTGCTGCGGCAGTCTGTCCTTTGGCACCCCGCTTTGTGATCAAAGCCCATCGCCCGGCAGTCCTACCCCCACGCAGGAAGGCCGAAGAGACCCTACACGCATTCGAAAACATTTTACAGCGGCTTCCTTGCGCCCCAAGAAGTTACCATGTGTGTGTGTTACAAAACAATGGTACATTATAAAGTCACGACAGTATGAGCAGCAGTAATACTTGATTGCATAACTATCCGCCAGGGACCTAAGCAGTACAGAAGAGTGGCGCCCTGTGGCACAAAAATATGTAGCCCCAAGGCCAGAGACCTCCCCACGCTCTGTAAGCTTGCTTGAATGTTCAAGAGAAAGGAGCCAGTTTATGTCCTGAGCATATTTCCAAATGTGACTTTTCATCCATATAGCAGGACATACTACAGCTTACATTTATGACTGACCCCTCTGTATAGCCAGCCACCATACCGGCTATGGGGTATAGAGACATTAAACAGGTATTTTTTTTTTCAACACTTCTAAGAAAGGAATTGACTTTTCCAGCTCTTAATTTGTTCTCTCCACTTACAGAGAACTTGTTGCCAAGCAACCTTCTCATACCCTGAACTGCACTTTTCACCCACCAGATGTCACTAGCTACCAGGCCAGACCAGTGTGTTGCTCAGCAAGCTTGTTACACCATGAACTGAACTTTTTGGCCACCAGATTCCCCAAGCTACCAGACCCGTTTCTGTGGCCTGTGAAGATTTAAATGACCCCAATTTTTTTTTAATGTTCACTCCTCTTTTTAAAAAGGCCCCACTTGATGCAGGGATCTATGATTGTACCAAGTTTAGAGTTTCTAAGTGTAATAGTGTCCGAAAGAACTGTTGGACAAGATTGCTAGTAAAAGGGAAGAATCAGAAGAATTAAATAAAGAAATCCAACAAAAACAGAATGTTTGTGTTGGCACACAGACATATTGAATACCTCCTGCTTTCAGTGACTAATTCTTTAATGCATCCGGCACCAGTTGTAATGTCAACTCCGGGGAGAATGATAATGATCAAGAATCTGATGAGGAGGAGGAGGTCATACTATATGACGAACTACGACAAGCAAGGAAGAAAAACCCCAGAAACTTTATATGTGGACAATTAAACATAAACAGTTTTCGCAATAAATTTTGGGAGACTATCGACATTGTGAATTTGATGGACATGCTATCTATATCAGAAACAAAGCTAGACTCTAGCTTTACTGATGCCAGATTCAATATACCTGGTTACATAATGCACAGACGAGACCGAAATGGTCATGGAGGAGGTATAATAACATATATAAAGCAGAGTATTCCTCACAGACGCTTAGTTGAGCTAGAAAGTGAATCTTTAGAGTCTATTGTGTTAGAACTGCTATTCAATTCAGATAAGTGGATATTTATAACTGCTTACAGACCTCCAAATATGGACACGGACATATTTTCAATCGGAACTGGGGAAAATATGTGATAAGGCTTATATAAGGTCTGAATATTTGACAGTGCTTGGAGACCTAAATTATAATTTATTGAAGCCTATGTCTGATGGAAGACAACTTATAGAGCTGTGTGACTCGTATGATCTGATTAATATGGTGGACAAACCTACTTGTCATAAATCAGAGACTGCAACCCTACTGGACGTTATCTTAACAAGTAGCCCTGATCATTTTAAGTGCACTGTCACTATGGACACTGGTCTTAGTGATTTTCATCACATGACTTTTAGCATAAAAAAGGGTATTTTAAACAAACAAGAACCAAGGTCAACTATTTACAGAAGTTACAAACACTTTGATGTGGACAGCTTCAATCGAGATATTAATTGCATTCCTTTCCATATTACTGACATCTTTGATGATGTGAATGATAAATACTGGGCATTTAGTTATATGTATCTAGAAATTTTAGAGGAACATGCTCCATTCAAAACTGCAAAAACTAAAAACAAAGGTGTACCTATGATGAACAGCACATGGAGGAAGGCTATTTTTAAGAAAAGACAATTAAGAAACAAATGGCTTAGAAGTAACAAAAACCCTCATTTCTTTCCTCCTTATAGAAAACAGAGAAATTATTGTACATATTTAAAAAGAGCAGCAATCCGCAACTATTTTGATGAAAAATGCAAATCCGGCCCTAGTTATAAAGATTTTTGGCCGACGATCAAACCATTTTTAGATCGGAAAAACAAGTCTTTCACTCCCAATATTATGCTAACAGAAAATGACAAAATAGTTACGGATCAGGCTGAAGTGTGTGAACTTTTTAATGGACACTATGTACACAACACAACAGAAACCACTTTTTTATCTGGGACATGGAGAAATTTTGCGGAGCACCCAAGTATAAAGGCTATAATTGGAGCTTCTCAGAACTATAATGAGTTAGCCAATGGCTTTACCTTTCATACTGTCTCAGAGAAACAGGTTTGTGAAAAACTTAAGGTATTACAAACTAAAAAGGCAACTGGGTATGATAATATTCCAGCCAAAGCTTTGAAAGCGTCAGCCAAATCTCTGGCATCACCCCTCACCAGTATTATAAACGAAGGAATTAAAACATCTAAATTTCCCGACAGCATGAAACTGGCTAACGTCCTACCGGTGTATAAGAAAAAAGATCGTTTAGCGAAAGAAAACTACAGGCCAGTAAGTATGCTACCTAGTCTATCAAAAATTTTTGAGAGCATTCTTGCTGAACAGCTGGAAGCTTTCTGTGAGGCGATTTATAACCCTATGATTTCAGCTTATCGAAAGGCACATAGTTGCAATACAATGCTTATTAAATTGACTGAAGACTGGAGAGCGGCTTTAGATTCCAAATATCATATCGGTGCTGTACTGATGGATTTGTCAAGGGCTTTTGATGAACTTCCTCATAGCCTGCTCCTTGCCAAATTAAAAGCCTATGGCATGGAAACTACATCTGTAAAATTCCTACAAAGCTACCTGTCAGAAAGATGGCAGAGGGTAAAAATTGGCCACATTCATAGTACATGGCAGCGAATATCTAAAGGCGTACCTCAAGGATCAATATTAGATCCGGTGATGTTTAATCTGTTCTTAAACGATATTTATATGTGTGTCAAAGGCTGCGACATATACAACTATGCTGATGATAACTCTGTGAGTGTCAAGCATTTAGAGAAAGCACACATGGTACGCCAATTGCAAAGCAAAACCACAGAATGTGTACAGTGGTTTAAGGTGAATTACATGCAGGCTAATCCGACCAAGTTTCAGGCCATCTATCTTGGTCCCAATAAGAAAACAACCAAAGAAACTTCCTCTATTATTATGCCATCTCATATTGAAATCAATGATACAAAAATTGAATTTCAGGAGGAAGTAGTATTACTGGGTATAACTATCGATGACAAGCTTAGATTTGATAAACATGTCGCCAACCTCTGTAAAAAAGCTGCTAGACAGCTAAATGTACTTTGTCGTTTAAGACATTTGTTGGATGAAAAAACCAGAATGATAATATATAAAACATACATTATTTCAAATTTTAACTATTGTCCTTTGGTGTGGCATTTCTGTGGAGCCACTAATTTAAACAAAATGGAAAGTATCCAAAAAAGGGCATTAAAATTTGTTTTTGGAACTTCTATAGATGTATCCTATAGTGACTTACTGTCAAAAGCCAAGATGTCATCTTTAACTACACACAGACTACGTGCTTTGGCACAGCTGGTTTTTATGTCTGTTAACAAGATCGGGCCAGAGTATCTTCACAATATTTTTAAACCAAAGTTGCAGGCGATAAATCTTAGAAATAAAAATATTATGGCTATTCCTAAGTTTCGAACTGTAACATTTGGGAAACATAGTCTGCGCTACTTGGGGGCAAAAATTTGGAATAGCCTACCACAACATTTTAGAGACCAGATGAGTTTTAAAGATTTCAAAACATTACTTAACTGCTGGGATGGCTCAGAGTGCAGTTGCAACTTTTGCTTTAGGACATAATTTTTGACAGTAATCTTCTTTTTCTTTTTTTTTTTTTTTTTTTTTTTTTGAGCCATTATACTGTGATATTACATGTTCATGCATCTGACATTCATGTCTTCATTTGATCATTGTATTAAACTATATATGATGTACTTAGATTAATTTTTACTACTGGAATGTGTATCTGTTTAATTTTATGCAGTGGAGCATGATTTTACATTTTATACATCGAGTGTCGGCAAAGAGCCTCAGTTGCTCACGTTATTCATTATGTAAATCCGACGGAAAATAAAGCTTATCTTATCTTATCTTATCTTATCTTATCTTATCTTATCTTATCCTCTTGAAGACAAAAAAAAGTTATTTTACTGGTTAATATCTTTAAATATTACAAATCATGGAAAAAGGCATTGCGGTAAAATTGTATTTAACTTTGTGACAAAATTTGCTTACAAGTGTGATTTAATAAAGCTGCAATGACTGATGAATTATCGGAAAGAGGAGCATCTTGGAAAAAGGTGAATGGACCATATAGTGTTCAAGGAACAATCATGTGCACTCAACTATTGTGAATTTATGCTGACTGTGTTCTATTTCGAAAGTACGGCTGAATGTTTACCTTCGAAAAACCTGCAATAAATCACATTATTCACAATATAAATTTCTGTTAAACGTTAATTTTATTCTTAATTTATTTCCAGAACGTATAAAATAACGGGGGAAAAGTATACGAAACTGTCAATATATAAGTTATAACTGTTGGGTCAAGGTCACTTGCCCTGGGTTGGGTCATAGATCATTGTACGGAGCAGCTTGTTTCACGGCGTGTGGATGAAATCGTTGTAAATGATACTATGCGTATGCAGATGTCAATATGTAGGCTTTGAATCAAAGATTGCAATTTTTTTCCAAATGGTTTTTACCAATTCATGAACATAATGTGGGCAGAAAATTCGTGGCGCCAGGACTGGTAAAGTCTCGTCAGTCCTCGCATGTCTGGTTTCGGTCATGCATCGCTTGCATGATCAATTGACGGCGACGCTCATCATTGAAATACCTCGGTTGTTTCGCAGTTGCTGCAACCACTGTCACTGAATTGAGAATTCTGACCACTGAACACTTTTTGTATGTGCATAGAACTGTTATCTGACGCAGCCGTGGCAGCAAGTTTTCTTGACAGTCCACCAGAGCACGCAAGACGAGTGTCGGGACCAGCCAACCTTTTCTGTTGTTGCTCGACTTTTTGTGTCTCGCAGTGTCCGTGGTCTGACATCGCCAGCTACAAGCATACAATATCTGAGTCGCCGAAACTGATATGATCGAGGCAGTATGGCGTGCAGTGTTCTGACTGGTATGATATACAAGCCATTCTTCAGGACCAACCTGCATCCATTACGTAGTGTTCTCAAACGTTATTACAAACCACAGAAATCAGAGTTGTTTCCACAACATTTCGTTTGGGAAGGTCATGGCTATGTGCCAACACTATCACCCCAACAAGCAACCTCGCTGTTGAGTGATCATGAAGGCGGAGTTTTTTCAAGCCAATCTTTTGGCCCTGTGCGGGGATTTCAGTGTAACGTATTGTCATCAAATAACCCGATTGAAGACCGCAGGGCAGAAGGCAAGCTTATGCAGACTGGAGGACTGGTATTTGCTGTGGTGGATGGACATGGGGGTTGTGCTTGTGCCCAAGCTGTTAGCGAACGCCTCTTTGATTACATTGCAGTCTCTTTACTACCAGTTGATCTACTTGAAAAGTTTAGCTCAGTAATGCGGACTGAGAAACCTATGGACTTGGTACATTGGCATCGTCTGGAAGGTGATTATACTAATAATGATCTTGCAGGTTTGTACCGTGCAAGCCTGCAAAAATATGCTGTTGAAATGTTGTCAACTGGAGAGCTTGATGAAGGTGATATGACAATAGAAGATTCTTTAAGGAGTGCATTTGTAAGGTTGGACAATGATATCAGTTCTGAAGCCATGCCTGTAGGAGGAACCATCAACATGGAATCATTTGAAGTGGCTTTTTCTGGTGCAGTGGCCTGTGCTGCACACATCAGTCATTTGGACCTGCATGTGGCAAGTGTGGGAGACTGTCAAGCAGTGCTTGGGCAGTTCAAGGAAGGGGAGTGGGTTCCAAAGTTGTTGTCTTTTCCACATAACTCTGAAAGTGAAGAGGAAATGAAAAGGGTGAAAAGTGAGCACCCTTTGAACGAAGCTGATTTTATTGTTAGAAACCACAGATTATTAGGTCAGCTTATACCCCTTCGGGCATTTGGAGACATGCGGTACAAGTGGAGCATTAAAGACCTCAATAACATGAAACAGATTCTCAATCCTGCATTTTCACAAAACATACTGCCAGCACATTATCACACACCACCATACCTGACTGCAGATCCAGAAGTAATACATCACAAGCTTAAACCTGGTGACCAGTTCCTTGTTTTAGCCAGTGATGGCCTGTGGGAGCTACTATCACCAGAGCAGGTTGTGAGACTTGTAGGTGATCATATGCATGGCAAAAATACAGCTGAAAAATTCACTATGCCTGAACGTCCAGTTACCCTGGGTTATGTGAACAAAAAATTATTAAAAAGGAAGAGTGGTTTGGCCAATAAACCAGTTGACTCGAATGTGGCCACTCACTTACTGAGACATGCACTGGGGCCTGAACATCAGAAGGTCTCAGAAATGCTGACTCTTCCAAAAGATGTAGTGCGCCATTATCGTGATGACATTACAATTTCGGTGGTATATTTTGATAGGAAATACATTGCCAAACATATATAGTGGGCAGATGTAATAACTAAACCCAGATGCAGATTGTGTAACAAAGTGATTTGGGGTAAATTCCTTTAGCTAATTTAAGTTCAAGAACAAAAGTTACCAGCATCAGCTGTCATCAAGATGGGTGCAGAGTTTAAATACATGTTTGAAGTACTGCAAGTGTACTTTTTTGTGATACAAACTTGGTGCAGAAGACAAGAAAAGATGTATTTGTAAATTATTGTATGATGTTTTTAAAGGGGCTACTACACCACCCAGTATGCCATGTGTTAAAATGACCCTTGCCTAGCTTCTGGAACAGCCTGGGGGTACTGGTAAAGAGAGGGCAGAGTGTAAAATAAACGGCAAACTGTTAAAAAAAAAAAAAAAAAAAAAGCTGCACCCTCATAATTTTACTACCTCTTTTGTTAGTGTCCCGAAGCTGTCCCATCAGCAAAGCCAGGTACATTACACCATGTGGCATACTAAGGTGGTGTGGAGGACCCTTTGAGTCTGTGAATTAAAATACAATCAAGTATTTTGCCATTTATGTAAAACAAAATACAAGTGTGGAATATCAGCAAGTGTCCATGTATATCTTGTGTGTACACACTAAGATTTTGTTTGCAGTTTGCTGTTCCCGGTGAAGATGCATGTAAATATTTGTATAATGAGTTGTGGTGCAATTACCCTAGCCTGTTTGAAAAAAGTATGTATAAAGCATCCTGGGATATTCAGAAGTCTCTTTATATGGGAAAAAATACATGTGCAGAGGAAGAAGTGTATTGTTTACATTTGGGAAGAGCCTCACTTGGAGATATTCATTTTTTTTTTCTAAAATGTTTTATAGATTTGATAGTAATGGGAAAATAAAATAAAGTATAAAAAAAACATCACAATTATTTTTTTTTCTTATTCTAGAGAACACCCACAGAGAGGCAAAATTTTCCATTCAGTTTATTCCTGGTTGTATGGTTTCTGTTACTACAAGGTACACATTTCCTTCAATCAAGCAGATGTATAATCCAGACTTTTTTGTCATTTGGCTGCTCTGATAATAAATTCTCTTGTTAAAAAGTAATTGCTTCCATTGCAACAACAAAACTGAGTTCCACATGCCACTGTGGTTGTAAAGATACTATTTTGACACATGCATTTCAGTCCACTATTTTAAGACATAAATTGGGAGGGGGGGGTTGATGTCTAGATGCTATGCAACATGCATTGCTGCAATATGGAAGTTTTGACCAGGGTTTGCAAGAAAATTAGGTAAGCAAGCATAGAAAGTCGTGGATTACTTTGCATGCATCATAGCAGCATGACCTGAAATTAAAAGACAAGCAAAGTTCTCTTCTATGAAGATATTCTGAACAAATATTCTCAAATGAGCAGAATGACCATAAAAAACTTACCCTTATTTTCTAAATTATTTCTAACTTTTACTTATTATCCGATATTAGTGGAAATTATCTAGAAGCTAAGAGTAGGTTTAAGCTGATCATTTCAACCCGGTGATAAATTCTCATCAATGTAGTACACACTCATTTCTGAGGCAGGCTATCATTATCATTTTTGATACCACTTGCATTTTGAGAGAATCAAGTACAGTATTTACATTTCGTGATATGTACACTGGTCTTTTTTGAGGGACCACCTGCCTTTCAAGATCACATTCACCAGGTCCCAAAAGCTATCTTTTTCCATGTTAATTTACATGTACTTTCAATGAGAGACCACTTTATACCTGCCCTAGGATTGGTCTCTGAAAGCAGGGACTAATGTTCATGTATTGAGACAAAAGAAACAAAGGAGAGTTGCACACTGAAAGTCAACAAGTAAGTCTTTGTGATGTGTTGTTGTTCCCTGTGCACTGGCCTTGCATTTCTTTGTAATATATCGATTTCTCAGATTCCGTATTCTGTTGAAAAGAATATGTTAACCAGAATTTTACTGTATCAGAGAAAAAACAAAAAAAAACTATGCACGAGTTTTATCACTTTACAGTTTGATATACATGTAGTTGTTTATCATGGTTTTTAGTTCTGCTGACCAAAAGTCGCAGAACTTGTGTGATCACTCATGTCTGTCCGTTAACTTTTTGCTTGTGAGTGTGATATAGTCCACAGTTTTTAATATAGCCCCATATAACTTTCAGAACTTACCAAGTGTATGAAAATGAAGGTCAAGTTCAATATTGGTTTTGCCACCTGGATTATTATGTGGGTCAAAATGTGAAAGTCTTGTGCCTGCTTTAGCATCCTGAATGTTTGGCAGATCTTCATGAAATGTAGTGGGATTGTGGAGGAAATCAAAGTGTAAGTTGCTTGTGGTACTAGTAGGGCCACCTTGATTTGACAGAAATTATAAGCAAAGATGTGTTTTAACATGTATAATTCCCTATCTCCAAAAGTAACTGAATTCTACTTGCCATATTTATAGGATATACATGCACTTTCAATCCTAGAATATTATGAAATTTCAGAGCAGGTTGTGAGACTTGTAGGTGATCATATGCATGGCAAAAATACAGCTGAAAAATTCACTATGCCTGAACGTCCAGTTACCCTGTGTTACGTGAACAAAAAATTATTGAAAAGGAAGAGTGGTTTGGCCAATAAACCAGTTGACTCGAATGTGGCCACTCACTTACTGAGACATGCACTGGGGCCTGAACATCAGAAGGTCTCGGAAATGCTGACTCTTCCAAAAGATGTAGTGCTGCATTATCATGATGACATTACAATTTCGGTGGTATATTTTGATCGAAAATACATTGGCAAACATATATAGTGGGCAGATGTAATAAACTAAACCCAGATGCAGATTGGTTAACAAAGTGATTTGGGTAAATTCATTTGGCTAATATATGGGTGGCTGTGCAAAAACAAAAGTTGCCAGCATCAGCTGTCATCAAGATGGGTGCAGAGTTTTAATACATGTTTGAAGTACTGCAAGTGTACTTTTTTGTGATACAAACTTGGTGCAGAAGACAAGAAAAGTTGTAAATTATTGTATGATGTTTCAAAGGGGCTACTACACCACCCAGTATGCCATATGTTAAAATGACCCTTGCCTAACTGCTGGGACAGCTTGGGGGTACTGGTAAAGAGAGAGCAGAGTGTAAAATGAACTGCAAAGTGTGAAAAAAAAGGTGCACCGTCATAATTTTACTACCTCTTTTATCAGTGTTCCCAAGCTGTCCCATCAGCAAAGCCAGGTACATTACACCATGTGACATACTAAGGTGGTGTGGGAGCCCGTTTGAGTCTGTGTGTATTAAAATGCAAACAAGTATTTTGCCATTTATGTAAAACAAAAAAAAAGTGTGGAATATCAGCAAGTGTTCCTGTATATCTTGTGGACACTAAGATTTTGTTTTCAGTTTGCTGTTCCCGGTGAAGATGTATGTAAATATTTGTATAAAGAGTTCTGGTGCAATTACCCTAGCCTGTTTGAAAAAAGTATGTATAAACCATCCTGGGATATTCAGAAGTCCTCTTATATGGGAAAAATACATGTACAGTGTAAGAAGTGTATTGTTTACATTTGGGAAGAGCCTCACTTGGAGATGTGCAATTTTTTTGTTTTTTTTTTGTTTTTGTTTTTAATGTTTTATAGATTTGATAGTAATGGGAAAATAAAATAAAATAAAATAAAGTATAAAAAAACATGATCACAATAAATTTTTTTTCTGATTCTAGAGAACTCCCACAGAGAGCCAAAATTTTCCATTCACTTTTATTTCTGGTTGTATGGTTTCCGTTATTACTAGGTACGTATTTCTTTCAATCAAAAGAAATGTCAGTCCACTATTTTAAGACATAGATTTTGGGGTTAGGTGGGGATTTTTTTTGTTTTGTTTTGTTTTTTTAATTTTTTTTTATTCATTTTTTTTGTTTTTGTTTTGTTTTTTTCTTGACCACAAGATGCTATGCAACATGCATTGCATGATTTGGAAGTTTTGACCAAGTTTAGCAAGAAAATTGAACAGGTAAGCAAGCATAGAAAGTCATGGATTACTTTGCATGCATCATAGCAGCATGACCTGAAATTAAAAGACAGCAAAATTCTCTTCTATGATGTTCTGAACAACTATTCTCACATGAGCAGAATGACCATAATAAACTTATCTTTATTTCTAAATTATTTCCAACTTTTACTTATCAGCCGATATTAGTGGAAATTATCAAGAAGCTGAGAGCAGGTTTAAGCTGATCATTTCAGCCCTGTGATAAATTCTCATCAATGTAGTACAGTGCTCCCTCTTTATAACGCTGGTGTTGGGGTCCACAGGGTATACCATGTTATAGCAGAACTGCCTTATAACAGGGACTTTTAACATAGAAGTGATGGTAAAACTATTTAAGTTGGAGCTAAGGTGCTCACCGTGTTGTATCAGAAACCGCCTTGTAATGAAGGGTGTTACAAAGAGGGAGCTCTGTACACTCTCATTTCTGAGGCAGGCTATCATTATCAATTTTGATATCACTTGCATTTTGATAGAATCAAGTTCAGTATTTAAAGGCCATGATATATGCACTGGTCTCTTTTGAGAGACCACCTACCTTTCAAGATCACATTCACCAGGTCCCAAAAACTATCTTTTTCCATGTAATTTAACATGTACTTTCAATGAGAGACCACCTGCTTTATATGACCACTTTAAGACCTGTCCTAGGGATGGTCTCTGTACGCAGGGACCAATGTTCATGTATTGAGACAAAATAAACAAAGGAGAGTTGCACACTGAAAATCAACAAGCAAGTCTTTGTGATGTGTTGCTGTTCCCTGTGTACTAGCCTCGCATTTCTTTGTAATACATTAGCTTCTCACATTTCATATTCTGTTGAAAAGAATATGTTAACAGGCCTTTACTGTATCAGAAAAAAAAACAAAAAAACTATGCAAGAGTTTTGTCACTTTACAGTTTGGCATACATGTAGTTGTTTATCATGGTTCTTAGTTCTGCTGACCAAAAGTTACAGAACTTGCGTGATCACTCATGTCTGTCCGTTAACTTTTTGCTTGTGAGTATAGGATGTAGTCCACAGTATTTAAGATAGCCCCATATAACTTTCAGAACTTATCAAGTGAATGAAATTGTAGGTCAAGTTCAATATTGGTTTCGCCACCTGGATTATTATATAGGTCAAAATGTAAAAGTCTTGTGACTGCTTTAGCATCCTTAATGTTTGGCAGATCTTCATGAAATGTAGTGGGATTGTGGAGGAAATCAAAGTCTAAGTTGCTGGTGGTACTAGTAGCGCCACCTGTGATCTGACGGAAATTATTGAGCAAAGATGTGTTTTACATATATAATCTCCAAAAGTAACTGAATTCGACTTGCCAAATTTATAGGATATACATTCAATCATAGAATATCATGAAATCTCAGTTACCTTGACCTATTTTTATAAGGTCATCAGACCTGTTAAGTTGGAAGAGGTGATTTTGTAATGACAGGGTGCAGTTTGGACATCAATGGCAAAGCGAATTGAGCCTCCAGATCAAAATTGCACGTGATTACATTGCATATTTGTATCTTTTTGTCCAGAACCACTTCCTGGTTGTCATTACCCTATTCCATAGTCCTAACTCTGTACACTCCATAAGCTAACCTGTCACTGTCTAACCTGTATACACATGGAAATCCTATTGGCATGTTCTGTCAAATTTTGACATAGGCTGTATTGGCCCAAATAAATTACAGGGTTTTCAGCCGGTAACTACTCAGAACATGTTTCAGAGCCTGTACCTGTTTATATAAAAGTATATAAAACTCTACTTGGTGGCCTACTTTTTGGGTCACGCAATGATTGTGTGACCTTGACCTATTTAAAAGGTCATTTAGCATTTAAGAAAAGGACATTTAATTCAATATCTTGATGAAGAATAAGGTGAGTGATGCCAAATGTGTATCATGTGGAAGTTTGATATAATATGGCTTAGCTTGATTAATTTTTCAAGGTCGTGGATTGAATACATTTCAGAAAATGATTTTTTTTTTGTGATGGTGGTCAGCAGAGCATTAGGCCTATGGGCCTCTTGTTAGTGCATGTTTTTAAACAAAGCTTGCTGTCTACATGTTCCACATTGTGCAAAACTAGACTATATTTAGTGGCATGAATTGCCAACAGTTGTCTATGAGCAACAGTTTGTGATCGTGAGTACTACTCCAGGATGTTAACAGGGGCTCATCTGTTATGATTGTAGGGTTTGTTTTGTATGTGGCTGAAGTGCCACCTAGTTACAGAAGCCCGAGCAGCAACTATAGTATTTCATCTAATTATCAATTGCCAGGCTGTACTTAGCAGAAGGTAATCTTTGAAGATCTGTCTCGAATGTAGTATCGGCTTTTTAAGACCACCTCTACTGGCATCAAAGCTGGTCTTTTACTGCAGGTGGTCTTCAGATAAAATGCAGTCTCCCCTGGGATGTGGTCTTATTGCAGATAGCACTATTTGTATATCTGTCGGTGGGAATGTAAGTGAGATACAAAAGTGCTAAATTGTGCAATGCCTTTAACAGATATAATTGAGACAATGCCAAGACTGTTGGGATACCATTCGTCATGTTCCAGTGAAAATATCCAACAGTGAAATATAATTATTTCCAAAGTGATGGTGACTAATTTTGCACACTTTTGTAATTGCTTCGGGCTTGTACCATGATAACAATACCACCAAATAAGTACAGATTTTGCACACTGGAAAGCAAAAAAAATTTTTTTTAAATAACCTAGTAACACCGAATTCAAACCAAAGGACTACATTGGGGGTGTTCACTTATATATTGTACTTGGAAGATTTAACAAGACTTGCAAAACATTTTTTAGACCATCATATGACTCTGACTTTTAAAATTTACAGGCCAAGTCTGACTTCTGACAAAATGCGCATTGGCATGAGCTGTCCATAGGACCCAAATTTACTAAAATTTATATTATTTATTTAAGCATGCCTCTCAGAAACATTTGCATTAGCAGTTAGATTGTGATGCGCTAGTTATGGGGATCCTACCAAGGGCGAGGATGAGTAGCTGGGAGGCTAGCAGGATCTGTGGGATAAATAGGCAGCTGGGTAGGATGTGTAGGGGGAGGGGTATAGCATTCAGGGATATATGGGAGGATTTTGTCGGCAGGAGGGAGTTGTTCGCCTGGGATGGGCTGCACCCTAGTCAGGCAGGAGGAGATAGGCTAGGGCAGGTTTATAGTGAGTGGGTGGTGCAGCAGCAGGGAAACTAGAAATCCCGGCGTCTACCAGGCAGTCTCTAGGGAAAAGTGTTGGAAGCAGGAAAAATGAAAGCATAAGGATGAGGAATAACAGCAAAGCGAAGACAGTGAAAATAGGATATGTCAATTGCAGGGGATATAAAAACAAAATGGCAGAGATAGGAGATGTAATAGAGAGTGAGGGAACAGATATTGTAGCCCTAGCAGAAACACATATCAGAAAGGAAGAGGTTAGTATAGTAGCATGCCCAGCAGGGTATGAGTTGATAGGTACAGGGAGAGAAAGTGGACAAAGAAAAGGAGGAGGAGTAGGCTTTTTGATTAAGAAGGGGGTAAAGTGGCACGAGGTATGGCAAGACTCCTGGGAAGAAGACAACGAGGTGAAAAATGAGATGCAATGGATAGGAATAGAGTCAAATGGAAATAAGGTAGCAATAGCTGTAGTGTATGTGGGTCGTGAGGGGTTACCTAATGAATGGAATGACCAGATATATGATAGGATGAGAATGATGGTTAGCGACGTTCAGCAGCGGGGCTACCAGGTTATGATAGCTGGAGATTTTAACGGACACATAGGAAATGGAATGAGTGGAATAGAGGGAGGGGATAGCGGAATTAATAGAAATGGAACCAGGTTACTGAATTTCACAAGGGAATTTGGTCCGAGGATAGTTAATAGGGATGTGAAATGTAAAGGAAAGTGGACATGGGCATCTGGTGAAAGACAGACAATAATTGATTATATTTTAGTGCACAATGGAATATTTCAGATGACTCAAAACTGTGAAATAGATGATGAAGGGAGATTGGATATAGGCAGTGACCATAACTGGATGATAGTCTCCACTAACATGAAATACCAAAGAAGAAACTGAGGGGGAACTAAATGGGTGTGGAATATTAAGGAAGAAACAGACTGGGCAGGGTATCAAGAAAGTCTCAAAATTGAATTGCAGGAATGGAAGAATAGATTTGAAGACGAGGGAGAAGTACAGGAAATGAATGGGGACCTGACCAGAAGAATTCTTAAGGTCGCACAGGAGAAGATAGGTAGAAAGAAAGTCCCAGTTGAAAATCTAGGGTATAGAATAGACCCAGAACTGAAAGGAGCCATAAAAAGAAAGAGGGTTAAAAATAGAGCATGGAGATTAGCCAGGAAAAAGAGGTACTCACAAGGTGATATAGAAGAAGCTAAGAGACAGTATATGGAATGTAGAAGGAATGTAGCAGAGATGAAAGCAGAGAAGAAGGCCAGCAATAATGAACAAATGACAAGGAAAATAATGGAGAATGGGGGGGAAGGGTCAGTCATCTTTTGGAAACAGGTTAATCGACGAAAACAGAATAAAGCAGTGGAAATCATGCACAGAGGGAAAAAGACTGATAACAAGGAAGAAATACAGGAAGCCTTAAGGGAGCATTGGGAAGAAGTCAATAACCCACAGTGGGGTCAGGGAACAGTACCAGGGTGTCAAGCAGAGTACACACAGGATCAATGGGATCCAGAGATGTGTTGTAGGATCAGAAGTATAGAAGTTAAAATAGCAGTTGAACAGATGCGGTTACGCAAAGCCCCAGGACCAGATGATATCTTGACAGAATTCATAAAGAGAGGGCCAGAAGAAATTGAAGATGGTTTACAGTTGCTTTTCAATAGGGTCATTGAGAAAAGACAAGTACCAAAGGAATGGAATAGACTAAGGATTTCATATATCCCATAGAAGGGCCCAGGAGGTAAATTGGATCAGTGTAGGGGCATTGCGATTTCATCAAATGTGGGTAAAATTTTCAGTAGAATAATGTACTGGAGACTAAGTAGAATAGTTGAAAGGCTCGGACTTCTGGGGGAAATTCAGAATGGTTTCAGACCAGGTAGAAGGGTAGGTGACCACATCTTCACATTGACCCAGGTTTTAGAACTGGCAAGACAAAAGCGGAAGAAAGTCTTCATGGGATTCTTAGATGTGAGGAAAGCGTATGACAGGGTATGGAGAGATGCTCTATGGGGAAAACTGAGTGGATTGGGATTTGGTGGAAATTTTCTAGAAATTCTGAAAGCACTCTACAAAGATGTAGACTGTACACTTTCAGTAGGAAAGGTAGAAGCAGACAATGCAAGTCTGGATATAGGCCTAAAGCAGGGGTGTGTGCTGTCCCCAATTTTGTTCGCTTTGTATGTTAAGGAGTTGGGGGACAAGTTGATGGAGTGTGATAAGGGCATAACGGTAGTTGATCTAAAAATTCCAGGTCTATTCTTTGCAGATGACATCGTACTTATGGCAGAGTCCCAGAAAGAACTCCAAGAGATGCTGAACATAGCAGGGGAATACGGGAATAAATGGAGGTTAGAATTTCGTAAGGATAAGAGTAAAGTGATGACTCTTGGGAAGAAACCAGATGGAAATAAAAAATGGAGAATTGGGCAGTTCCAAATTCCAGAACGTAGGGAACAGTTAATTGAAATTGGGGAGGTTGATGAGTATGAATACCTAGGTGTTAAGATTAAAGCAACGGGTAAAGGCATGTTCAGGTATCAGGTGGAGAAGATTAAGCAGAAAGTGAATCGCACAAAAGGAATGATTAAAACTACTGCACTGAACAGTTTCAACAGAGCATACACAGCAAGAGTATTATGGGATAGAGTTGCAATACCAGGAATGATATATGGCTTAGATGTGATTTCAGTGAGTGAGGGAGATATCCAGGGAATGGAGAAAGCACAGAATGAGATGGGGAAATGGATACTAGGAGCACCACCATGTACAGCAACAGAAGCAGTCCTAGGAGAGTTAGGATGTAATAAAATCACAGATAGAATTGCCAAAGCTAAGTTAAAGTACTGGGATTATTTACAAGGAATAAGTGAAAACAGGTGGTGCAGGAAAGTTTAAAATCAGGTAGCCAAGGAAAAAACAAGATGGGTCAAAGACATAGACGGGTTAGCAGAGAAATATGAACTAAAAGGATATGATGAGGTGGATGATTGGAAAGTATATATAGGTAAGACTGTTACAGAGGGTTGGAAAGAAGACTGGAAAAGAGGAGTCAGGGAAAAAAGTACATTGAAGGCATACAAGGTATTAGAAAAGCCACAGAAAAGTGTGTGTTGGGATGGAGGGAAGGGATCCAAACTTCTGTTTCAAAGTAGGGCAGGAGTAATCAATCTCGAAAAGAGAAATCAAAAGTGGACAATAGGGAGTAATGGAAAGTGTAAGTCTTGTAGACTAGAGGCAGATGAGACACTGGACCATTGGCTGTTGTGGTGTGATGCATATAGAGAGATAAGGGAAGATTTTTTCAGAAAGTTGCACAGAGAAGATTACAATTACAAGGGTTTGGAAGAGGTTCAGGGTTTAGAGGAAGAGGAACGTATAGCATGGATTTTAGGTATGAAAGGTGGCTTTCTGGGAGGCAGGAAAGGTAATAAAAATGTACAGGACTACCTGGTAGGATGTTGGGAGAAAAGGAATGAAATAATAGAGTTAGAAGGCAACAGGTTAAATTAGAATCCCAGAGTACAGGGAGGGGAAGGAATGGGAATGGTGGTAGCTCTTATAAGGGCTCCCATGGGAAAAGCCTGAGCCTTAGAGGCGGGGATAGGGTGTGAGAGAGATGGATTTTTTTTTTTTTTCCTAGGCCACCTGTGTCACAGAGTGACACAGGACCGCGGCAGACAAGCGGAGAGCCACCGTATTATTATTAGTAGTACACCAAATGCACCACACAAGCTAGGTGCTCTCACTGACCTGGATATGCTTTGTCATCATGAACTGTTGTATTCTCAGAAATCATATTTCTGAGGCTTTGATGTTTGATGTGTGTTTGCAGGTTTCAATCCGAATTTTGGCTAAAGCACATGACTTTGATGTTTTTGCATTATGTTAATGGCCTGGCAAATGAGATGAGGATAGTTGTTGGACTCTCTGTGTGTGTGTGTGTGTGTGTGTGTGTGTGTGTGTGTGTGTGTGTGTGTGTGTGTGTGTGTGTGTGTGTGTGTGTACACAATCTGAATCTGCAACCATGATACTTCAAAAGAGCCATGATTTCTAGTGATAACCCACAGCTTATAGGAATCTCTTATGCTGGCTACCTGTTATATTCTCAGACTCTTTAACAGAAATTAAAAAAGCCCAATTTATATGCACATCTTGTCCCATTTTGCACCACACCAAGCAGATACTGTGAAACAGATTGGTTACACTCTCCTTCTATCTATTCCTGTTCTTCTCTTTAAATCATGAATAGACTTTTATGGCTGTCTGAGTGATAGAGGAAAACTGTGCTTTATGCCATTTTTCCTTTGTTTTTTACTGTACAGTGTGATGGTTTGGGATGAAAGTGGGACCCTGTCCTGCAGGAATCATGATAAAATCATTTTGCACAGAATATTGCACTTTTTGTTTTGTTTTTCAGTGTGGCCTTGGAGCCTCTAATAAAGTCATTGAATTGAATCAAACTATTTTGTTTTTCCCATGAACTGATTTTACTCATTGTGTCTGACTGTTAGTCCTGTTATACCAGATGCTTAATATCCTGTTATCATTGTTGTCTCATAAATAGATTTGTCACAATGTGGTTCCCAGTGTCATATTGTAAAAAGTGCCAAAATATAGTTTGTAGGCAGTATTTTGAGGATCCATGGGGCCAATGAAGTTGCCCTAAAACCTGAACATTGGGTCTGAATGGTCAATGTATCCTGCTCTAGCTCTGATATGAGAATATAAAGAAGGGGGGACTATCAGACTCTGTTCACTCCAGGAAAACAGAATTCAGAAAAAAAAAATTCAGAATATATGAACATAGTAAGCAAGGGTAAAACAAAAAGAAATCTAATATTTAACATGCAAGATGTAGTACATTGAAAAGTTAAAATATAGAAACCAAAGCAGTCTACTTTTTCTTTTCCTGTTGAAAGAGAACCTTAAATATTTGCAGCACTTTGCAGCTCCTTCAGATCTTTTAAACAACTTTCAAGTATTCAGAGGCACAAATATGATATATGTGTGTGTTGATAAAGTATGATTGGTTTACCATATCTTGCACAAATGTATGGATATTTAATAAGCATATATCACAGGTATTTCTCATATCTCCAGTCTGAAAACTGTATGAATGTATTAGTGGATGTCAATAACTGTATCTTGCGTAGTGTATTATGTTTGTTATTTTTTAATGAAGATTAGCAATGTTTGTACAATTTTTGTTGTTCTGACTCCTTCTTTGACATACAAAGCAGCAAAAAATATGTTTTTATATTTTGTAACTTTTTTCACCTGTCATGGTGTTAGTTTTTACCATTGTAAATGAATGGAAATAGCAGAGCTGGTGTCATGTGATGCCTGCTAGTACAAAGCTGCCACCATGGGCAACATCCTCATTGGGGGAGGAGGGACCTTAAAAAACAATTGCAACTGAAATAGTAAGTTTTTCATGAAAATAAGGCACAGCTCATATTTACCTTGTATCATTTACATCGTTTATATAACACTGACTGAACAGCCAGGTTTCATAATTTCAACAATTCCAGGTAGCCATACAAGTCATAAAGTCAACTTGCACCATCACCCCCCCCCCTTTTTTTTTTTTACCCCAGCTGACAAGTCAGTTGAGGGTAAAGTATAGTTTGTGGTCTGTCCATAGTCTGTCCACAATTCACATTTTTGACTTCTCCAAAACCGTCAGCCAGATTTACTTCAAACTTGATGGGAATGTACCTTTGGTGGGTCTCTAACAAGATTGTTTCAAATGGTCATACTTCAGTGATTTTTATGAATTTGGAGGTTCATTTTTGACCAAATCTTAACAAAAATCTCTTCTGAAACCACTCTGCCAATTGCTTTGGAATTGCATAGGACATTTCTGTGGCTCCCTAAACCTTAATTTGTTCAACGGTTGGCGCTGCATTTTTTCTAGTTTTTTTAATGAATTTTTGTGTGTTAAGGCTATTTTTGACGTCTCCAAATCTGTCACTGAGATTTTTGTGAAATGTAGCTTGTTGGAAGGGTAAACAAAGTTGTTCACAAAGTAGCAGTACTGTGGATGCCCGATTTTAAACAAAGTTTTTAATTCAGGCACTTGTTGGTTAATGCATGCATCCCTACTGATTAGTATGCAAGTCAATGGGGATTGCAATGGAAATTCACATTAACAAGTGCTTCTCCAAAAGCTTGGCCCAGATTCACTTCAAACTTGGTAGGAAGGTACCTAAGGTGAGTCTCTGCCAAATTTGTTTAATTCGTCACACTTCAGTGATTGTTAAGATTTTTTTATGAATCTTTCTGGTAAAAAAATTTTGACTTTTACAAAACCGTCACTCAGATTGTTCTGAAACTTGGTGGAAATGTAGCTTTGGCATAATTTATCAAAAGTGTATGCCAGGTGAAGATGCTCTGGAACCCTGATTTATAGGTCATCTGACTTGTCAGTCAGTTGAGCTTAGGTTATGGTTAGTCATCCATCCATCAGCATCCACAATTCACATTTTCCACTTCTTTAAAACCACTGACCAGATTATCCCCATACTTGGTGGGAATGTACCTTGGGTGGGTGTCTACCAAGTTTGTTCAAAGTTCAAATGGTCACGCTCCAGTTATTTCTGGATTTTTTTATGATCTTTTCTTTTGGGGGGGGTCATTTTTTCGCCAAATCTGAAAAAAAAATCTTTTCCAAAACTGCCAGGCCAATTGATTCGAAATTCCTTAAGGAGACTTTTGGGGTCCTCGAGACCTTACCTTATTCAACAAGTGGTGTTGTGATTTTTATGGATTTTTTATGAGTTTTTTTTTCATCCAAAAAATCATAAATCACTGGAGCGTGACCATTTGAACAAGTATTTTTGTGCAAAAAAGTGTGTTGTTGCTATTTTTGACTTCTCCAAAACTGTCCCTCAGATTGTGTGGAAACTAGGTGGAAAAGTTAATTATAGAAGGGCCAACAAAAGTTGTTCACTAGATGGTGTTACTGTGAATCTCAGATTTTTAATGAATTTTTCAATTCAGGTACTTCTCAGTTAATGCATACAGTCCATTGCTTACTATGTAAGTGAGTGGGGATTGCAATGGTAATTCACGATTTTGACTTCCTCTCCGAAACCACTGACCATATTCACTTCAAAGTTGGTGCGGATGTACCTTGGATGGGTCTCTACTGAGTTTGTTCAAAAGGTCACACAGACACCAATGATTTTTAATGCACTTTTTGGTTCATTTATTTTCCCAAATCTTGACAAAAAAATCTCCTCCAAAATCACTTGGTCAGTTGATTCAACATTGCATATGAACACTTGAGGGCATGACTGCGGGAGTTACACAGTACATTGGTGACCTTGACCTCATTCTCAAGGTCACAGGGTCACTTAGGTGTATTTAACTATACAGATAACTTGAGAACTATGTCAGCCTGGACTTGATGTTTTAAAGGGTCATGATTCTCTTTGATCTTTGAGGGGCACACTCAGACAGTACATTTGTGACCTTGACCTCATTCCCAGGGTCACAGGACAACTGCCATTCAAATTTACTGTTCACTTGATAACTTGAGATCTATGTTACATGTTAATGTTTCTCTGTGAAGGTCATGCTTAGACAGTACATGAGTAACCTTGACCTAATTTCTGAGGTCACAGTGTAACATACATGAATTTTACTCTTCACTGTAACTTGAGAACTGCTTTAACAGGGACCTTCATGTTGCACATGTTAGTGTTCTTCTTGAGCTCAAACTCAGTACATGGGTGACCTTGATCCTATCCCAAATTCACAGAGCCACAAGTGTGATAAATCTCTAGGCCAGCTAAGCATGGGCTGTTGACACAGCCCTCTTCTTAATGAATTTTTTAATTTGGGTACCTGTCGGTTAATGCATGAATTCCTGTTGATAGCAATGTAAGTCAATGGGGATTGTAATGGGAACTCACAGTTTTAGCTCAGGTTATCCATATCACCTGAGCTTGTAGTATAGTTTGTTGATCCATCGCCCATCCAAAATTCTCATTTTCAACTTCTCCAAAAGCACCATTTTGTATTGTGTTTGTGTCTTTTTTTGTCCAGAACCACTTCCTGGTAGTGATTATCCTATTCCGTAGTCCAAAGCCTCTACACTCTATAAGCTAACCTGTCACTGTCTAACCTGTATATACATATATATGGAAGTACTATTGTCATGTTCTTCTGTAGAATTTTGACATAGGCTGTATTAGCCCATATAAATTAAAGGGTCTTCAACCAGTAACAACTCAGAACATGCTTAGGAGCCTGTACCCATACTTGTCTCTCTGACTAGCAGCACCTTGTCTGAGCTAAATATTTAGCAAAGACAACCCACACGATAATGAAATATATGAATATTTCAGTGCATTAGCTAAATAAGTCAAGCTTTGCTTATAAATGCAGAGCTTCAATATGAACATATAATACCTGCCAAATCAAGCATAATCACTGAATTTGTACAAGTTCAGATTAGAATAATTTGACTTACCCCTGAACCATTATGTTCCCTTTCTAGCTGATAGCTTACCTTAGTTAACTCATTCCAAAATTTTGAAAAATAATCTCCAAATTAGTAAAATATAATTAGCAGACAATATTTAGATAGTAGCGGGAAAATCATTAGGGTGTAATGAGTTAAACCACCTGCCAGTGTATAACTGAAGTAGAAACAAACTGAGGCATTATATTCTGTCCCAGTGATTATGAAATAAACAATTAAAGCTAGACCACCTGTACAAACTGAGGGGAATCCTAAGAAGTACTGCAACAATGGACATCCTTGCACCAGAAATGTAATATGAAAAATATGTTTTGTTGTGCAAATATACAAATGCAACATAGAGATGTAAATGCAGGGGCTGCTGGTGCCTTTAGCCAAATGCTAATGACCTAGTAATAAGGCTAAAGAATTTTGCAAATGGCTAATTTATTTTAACATTAATTTGATATGAGTTAGGTCGAATTCTGCAGTGTTTACAGTTTTATTTCCCAATTTGGCTACAAATTTTGAAGGCCTAGATTGGTCATGAGCAGGCTTAATATAGTACATTTCAGGGTGCTTCTGTTTGGCCTTGTCACGGCACCGCAGCTGTTTATTAAGTTTGTGCAGACAGTTGCTGCTTACCTTCACCATGCAGTCATTTGCATTCATAGGTATCTGGACAATTAGCTTATCCGAGCGCTTCACTGCATGGATTTGCAGCGTCACACAGAGACTGTTCTGGAACTCCACCAACGCTTGGGCCAGATAGGACCTACCCAAGTCAAGTCTTTGGCCAGAGCAGACTTTTGTATTTCCCTGCTGCCAGTTCGACCTGGTTGCCTACATCTGTCGCCCTTCAGAAGACAGGTGGGAAAGACTTCAGTCATTGCTCAGAGCCTTTCAGACTAGCAAGGTCTGCATGGCGCAACAGAGGCTTGCCCTGTTGGGCTCCCTGTCCTGGATGGACACCCAGGTCCCACTTGGTCATGTTCACAGTCGCCCCTTGCTACAGGCTCTGCAGGGCAGACGGATGAGAGACCAGGGCTATCAGGCCCCACTGCCCATTCTCAGCGAGGATCACCTGCACCTTTTGTGGTAAACCATAAGGGAGAATGTCATGAGGGGAAAGATGCTGGAACCTCTTCAGACCCAGCTCACCATTAACACAGACTCTTCTCGATCCCAGTGGCGAGCTCATGTGGAGAGCTAAAAGGGGTCAGGCCTTTGGCCGGCGTCCCTTGTTTCCCACTACATAAACTGGTTGGAACTAGAGGCAGTACGCTTGGCACTTCTCCACTTCCGAGAACTGATGGAGTACAAACATGTCCTCATAATGTGCAACAACAGAACCACGGTGGCCTTCCTCAACTGGCAGGGTGGGATGGGGTCCAAGAAGCTGACGGAGCTAGCTGGATGCATCACCAGATGATACTACCAACATGACGTCCGCATGCATGCGATGCATGTCCTGGGACATCAAAATGTCTTGGCCGACCCATTCTCAAGATGGACCAGCTGGTAGGGATGGAGTGGTCGCTCAACCCCAAGGTGATTCAGATCATGTGGGCCAGATGGGGAACTCCACATGTGGACTTGCTGGCACCTTGAGAGAATTTGAAACTGCCAATTTACATCTCGCCTGTCCCAGACCCCCAGGCCCTAGTGGTGGATGCTTTATCCATGGACTGGAACAACATATGGGTGTAAGCCTTTCCACCTTGGCAGATCCTTCAGAGGGTATTGCACAAGGTTAGGTCCCATGCTTGCAATCTGATCCTGGTTGCCCCTTGGCAGCCTTGAAGCAATTGCTTGGTAGACCTTTGGAATTAAGTGTTACCAGCATGGCTGAAGCTTCTGGTTCAGCCACAGTCAAGCGTGTTCCACAGGAACTCTCAAGTGCTAAACCTCCATGTTTGGCAGTTATCTCACAGTTCATCCACGACAGAGGTTTCTCAGAATTAGTCTCAAAAAGAATTGCCAGAGGAGGCTTTTGATATTCTTCTCTAACTGTTTACTCGGCTCAATGGAACATGTTTTCTGATTGGTGTGCAGTAATGGTATCCACCCTTGGTCTCCATGCATCGCGGACATGGCAGACTTCCTGTTGTATCAGTGGGAAGTGTTAAGCAAGAGTTCAAGATGGTGCCAGAGGAGGCTTTTGATATTCTTCTCTAACTGTTTACTCGGCTCAATGGAACATGTTTTCTGATTGGTGTGCAGTAATGGTATCCACCCTTGGTCTCCATGCATCGCGGACATGGCAGACTTCCTGTTGTATCAGTGGGAAGTGTTAAGCAAGAGTTCAAGATGGTGCAGGGTTTCCGATGAGCCATGTCATCAACCCTTGCCGACATCTTGGAATTTAGCATCGAGAGCAGTCCTTATATCTCTGCCCTCATCACGTCCTTTTACACTGACAGACCGTCATCAAGACAGGTCCCACGTATGTGGGACCTGCCACTGGTTTTAGTCATGTTGAAGAATTAAGTAGCCATTTCAGTGCCTTGAGGACCCCCGTGGGAGGACTTCAAATACTGGGTGTGGAAACGTGTGTTCTATTAACACTTGCTTCGGGGGCTCAAAGAAGCGGGATCCACACTCTAGCTTATGACCTAATCCAATGGTCGCCTAACCACTCCCATGTGACACTGAAGCCTCACTTGGGCTTCCTTGCAAAGAACCATGTGGCTCAAGATCTAGCTACAGCCTTCAAGGGTTTTACCCTCCCTGCATTGAATACTGCTCTTCCCCTCGAGGAAAGAGACCTGTGTCCTGTGAGAGCCCTTCTCTGGTACTTTTCATGCATGGACAGACTCACAGGATGGAGGTCAGCCCTCTTTCTACCTCTGAGTAACCCGCTTAAGGAGCAAGTTTGAAACACTAGGTCCAGTTTCGCGACTAGGTCCTGTAAGATTTTCAGGTCCGATGGAGCTGAGACCAATAGCATTTACCCAAGAGGCAGACAGCTGTCATGTTTGTAGGTGAACACCAGGGGCATTCAGTGCTGTCCCATGCTGGTCAGTAAGGACGGTTGCTGCTGTGATGGTTACTTCCAAGCTACCAGTCAAATGCGGTCAGCATGCCAGTAATGTTACACCCTCCACCTACACGCCTGTATATCGGCAAATGGCGGTTGACAGGTAACCTTACATGACTAATACGAGATATTTTTGAAATGATATCAGTGTTAGTGAGTATACTAGTCTCTTAACCACCAAAGAAGCCCACCCAACCAACCCCGCTTCTTCTTACAGCTGACGTCAACTGACCAATCTTCAAAAGAGGAAGGATGATACAGGGAGCAAAGGAACCGAGAGATGGTACCACGTGACCGTCAGATTTTTAGGAAACAAGTGAGTGAACTCAAGTCGGTTTCATGGGCGTTCAGCCCAGACACAGAGGTCTTTGCAAATGGTGATCGAGAGGTAAGTATACTAACTAATACTGATATTACCTGAAAAATATCTCATGTCACATTGATGAGTCCTAGTCTGAGGAACGACAGTAAGATAGAGGTCACAGAGATTTATTTATTTTACATGTAAAATTGAAGTTGTCCATAATTGTTATGATAAGTATTTTTTTCTGTAATTGCATTATGCAGCATATGCTCCCACAAAGTAACAAATAATATTAAATGGCTTCATAAAACCAATTGTAGCCTCCTTGATAAAGTTATACCCATTCATTCTTAAGAGCCTAATGGTGCATTCCCACCCTACAGTCACGGACAAAAAGTATATGGAAGTGGGAATAAAAATTATATTCATACAGCAAACATCTCAATGTATGCTTCGAAGGACAATTTGAAATGTATATGTTGAATATCCTCAAAATTGTATAGTGCATAGAGGTGTCATTCTTTCTTCAATTCATAGGCTTGCGATGTAGGTCCATCAAATGAGCATGGAACAAAAAATGTAGAAAGTCAATTTATGCTAATTTTGTAGGCATACAGACACATTTACTAAAAATGAATCTTCTCTCCAAGAATTACTTTAAGTGCTGCATGCCGGCAGCCAGGCTGGCTAACTGTGAATCGGTGCTGAGTAACTACATGTCGCCTAATGATTTATGACCCTAAAAATTTCCTGTTTCTCAATTTAAATTTGAAAAAAAAAACTGGGACAGCGTGGGGGAATTTGTTTCATTTCTTCATGTAGCCCAAAACCTGAAACGTTTTGTTCTTGGCTGAATGACATGGAAACCAGGTTTATTTGCAAAACTGTGAGCACCACGATTGCGTTTTTTTTTTGTTTTGTTTTTTTTTTAATAAACTACCACCGGCAGTTATTAGTCATTCCAGTATTATGGTAGTTATAAAACAGTAACCCCATTGAATTCGGGCCAACTGAATAACACTTAACTCTTTCAGATGCATAAGTATGTTTTTGCAGAAGAATGCATTGGAATTAATATATCATACAACATTACCTTGCATTGACAATACTGATACAGTATGGGGAGCATGTACAACATGCTGCCGCTTTGGCAATCTCTGGAAATAACGATTCTGTAAAAGTTCGAAAGAAAGATTGAGTGAAGCAGCTAAATGGCAAATTATAAGACAGCAATAGGACTGTTACACAGTGGTCTATTTGTTTAAATGTATACCAGGTAGTGTAACCCCAGACTATGTGTGTAACCAGATAATTTTACTCTGGGACATTGGTACCTATAACATATGTCAGACAAACAAACTCTTTCCATGCCCTTTCGTCATTCGGATATTTTTTAAAAGATCTTGACTTTTTAAAGGAGAGTCCTACTGTTCAAAGCAACATATAAAAGTCATTGTTGTAAGTGAACTGTATGTAGGTCAATGACTGGCATATTAACTTGTGTTGCATTACGGATTTTTTCAGTTGTTTATTGTTCATATCTTGCTTTATCTTATTGTTTATCTTACAGGCATATTGCACGAATGTGCAAGTGAAGATAAATGGTAAGACAAAAATATACGTATATACTAAAAAACAAGTAAATGATGTGGAGCAGCTCACAATCTTAGAAGAGTGCCCCATCTTTTGTAGTTGTTCGTGTGTATAACTGAGATCACTCAAGTAGGGCGTTTGCAAGATATCAAATAGCTTCTAGCTAATCTTTGTTTCAAACTATATTCAGTTTTGGGGGGGGGGGGGGGCGGGGGGCTGCATTAAAGTACCAAGACATGGCACCAATTATTGCACTTTAAAGAAATTTACTGACATATACGTAATACAAGGTGTAGCCCAGGCAGATAACACAATACAAAAACAATATAAATTATTCATACACAAAAAGTCACATGCATGTATTGATCAAAATAGAGTCAAGTGTACACTAGTGTAGTATTATATCCAAGTGCGTGAACCTAAATTCAAATATAGCATTAACCCTTCCTCCTTAAACCGGCCAAAACCAGTTGCTTAGCAAATGTTGTCTGCTCATTTCAACAGTAATGAAAAACAATTTGACTGAGAATTGTATATGAGACCAATCGAGAAAAACCACATGCCCCACGTCAACGGCTTTCCTTGGCATGAGCTGGACACGTTTAGTACCCAACCCATGCCAAGGAAAGCTGTTGACTCGGTCTTTAATCCAGGGTTAATAAACGTCATAATGGACAAACCGACTTGGCTATTACCATCTTTTATCGTCAAAATGAAATTATATTTTTTCTCATAAAGTTGTTGACAGAAATTGGGATATATGCCAGGTGTGCTATGAAAATCTGAGTATAGATTACCTCACTGCACCTCTAATTTGTTCAAAATAAAATGAGTTTACACATATGCCGCACTAACACTGCTCCTTCGAGGTATTTGAAAAAGATTTTTGAATGTCTTGATGTACAATAAAACCTGCCAAGGCCGGACGCCCTTGGGACCCAGCCAAAGTGTTCGGATATCGGAGGTGTTCGGCTTATAGAGGTCGGGGGCGTGGCCTTGTGGCTACATCCTGCACATGTAAACTTTGAATTAACCTGTGCATGCACAGGTATTGTGAAATTTACCATTCAGATACATATATATATATATATATATATATATATATATATATATATATATATATATATATATATATATATATTTGAATAAATTACGAAACCTCGGAAGGAAATATAAAGAAAAAAAAAAAATCCCGACCACTTGGGGGAAAAGTTTGTAGGATTCATAAACTTTAGGCTAACAGGACATGCCCTTTTCAATATCATTAGGCTACATTACTAATGCTACATACATTTACTGAAGTATGTACATCTATCCTACCTGTGACAGTGCATCTACATGTGCATAATTACCCAACCTTGAGACTGTGGTACTGCTTGTTGGAGAATTTTTAATATAAACTGGGACAGCACAAGTTCGTGCAATATATCGGGCTCTCCACCTTATAAATAGCGAAGGTATTTTATTTTATACCTTTTTTACCTATGTGGAGACAATCTTGCTGGCTCCCGAGTACGTCATAAAATATGTTAAACACCCGATGATGGTACTTTGGGCTCAACGTTATCTTGTATATCATGAAAACTTAATGAAACCATGGGCTGATGAACATAATCCTGGCTGTTCTGCCGACCTGATGTTTTTGAGCATGTGGTCGGCAGGGCAGCTTGGGTTCATCACCTTATGTATATCTAGAATACATGTATCTCCTTTTTTTTTACGTATACATGATATGAAGACAATCTCGATGGCTTCCGAGTCCCCCATTATGTGCCCCGCGTTAGTACTGTGGACTCCTTGCGCTATCCTAGGAGGTTCCTTGTGCCGTCTTTCGTGAAGTCTTATCATTACTGTCAACTTTCCATTTCCCATGTTCAGGGAGCCTGCCATTTTGGAGACCTGATCTTGATTAAAATGACAGCATTTTGTGGCAAATTGGCTATTTCTTCCATGCACTTTTTATTGAAGTCCCCCCCCCCCCCCGTAGCTTTTACGGTTGACACCTAGGAATTGAAAAGCCATGTGCTGATGTATATATCTTGAATGTTCTGCTTCCCTTCTTTTTTGCGCGTATGGGGAGTCAGTCACTTCGAACAATAGGTTATTTTGGTTGACTACCATGTGTATTTAGTTCTCATGTGACGTATTATATTCCTAACTTTATTTTATTTGATTGTGGACGTGTTGTTCAACTTTGTACCTTTAAGTTCTATTTTGATATACATCGTATTTTCCCCAGCAATGGGGGTTCAGTAAAATGAATGAATGAACGAACGAATAAATAAATAAATAAATAAATAAATAAATAAATAAATAAATAAATAAATAAATAAATAAATAAATAAATAAATAAATAAATAAACAAATAAATAAATAAATAAATGAATAAACAAACAAACAAATAAATAAATAGATAAATAAATCACAAACAGCCTCTTCTTTACTCGAAAGGAACACAAGGAAAACTTTCTTGAGTGAGTTTGATCGAGCATACATACCTCTCATCTGTCTATACGGGTATCCTTATGATCAGATCCACTATTACTGGTACATGTTCCAAGAACTCTTTGAGAAGTCTTGTACAGCGATTTGCCATTGTTTCCTATGTATAGGGAGGAAATTATTCTCGAGTTCAAACCTTTGACATTCGAAATGCAAGCAACCTGATTTTACAGGATTAAAATTATTATTACTTTTATGGCTTCTTTACTTGAAAGTTGCCTGCGAAGCAGACTCTAATGTTCTTGTTTATGTATGTTATACTAGTTGTGTAGCACTAGGCCGCTTGGCAGGCAAACTTCAAAGGAGCACAAGCAAAACTCTCTCAAGTGCAAGTTTGATCGAGCATAGATACCTCTTATAAATATGTCTACAGATACCCTGTTCCAAGAACTCTTTGAAAATGCTTGTACTCGGGCAATTTGTTTTCTATATATAGAGACAGAAATGTCTCGAATTTTAAATTTTGACATTTAAATACCTGATTTGACAAGGTTAAAATCAATATTAAAATCATCGGCCTAGTAGATAGTACTTTACTATCTACTCGACATACATCTTGCAATTGTTGGCCATGGTTTGTGAAGCGTTACCCGAAGGACAAAAAAGCGTAAGATCATCAGCATGCATCAGTTGGTTAAAATGGCAACCAACTCCAGGAAACAGTGAGTCCATCCATATATAAAAGGTGGCAATACTCCACTCTGTCGCATCAAGTTTGAGCTTCTGAACCAGTAAGGCAGAGTTGTACCCCGCTGTGCGCAGAGCGATTGTTGTTTATGCTAATGCAAAACAACAATCGCTCACCACGGAATTTGGAACCAATTAATTTGCATGTTAAACAAAGTATAACGGTTCACATTATCAAAAGCATCCGCCGTGTCCAATTCAGGTGTGGCGATATGTGGATCCCTTTCCTAATCACCGATGGAACTCGTTTTCTTTCGGTCGATCACTTGACTAGAAATGAATATTACAAACTAGGAAAGATGATTTGCTGCATAGCATATCAGTATGTCTGTCTTCAAAGCATATTGGTATGGCAATGTACAACTATTCATAACACAGGAGTAGAAGTTGGAATGGCTTCTCTATCGATTATAGCTTTGAAGTTATTTAAGATTTAAAATTTCTAATGGTGCTATTTTGCATAATTTTAATTGCTACAACTTTTATTTTTAATTCATTAGGTTTGCAATGGTCAACAACCCCATCGTAGAAGTTGGAACGACAGCTCTATCTATAATAATTTTGAAGATATTCAAGTTTTAAAATTTCAAATGCTGTTAATTAGCATAATTTAAATTGCTACAACTTTTGTTTTAGATTCATTACATGGGCAATGGTCAATAAGCCCCTAATAGAAGTTGAAATAATATCTCTATCTATAAAAGTTTTGAAGATATTCAAGTTTTAAAATTTCAAATGCTGCTAATTAGCATAATTTAAATGGCTACAGCTTTTTTTTAGATTCATTAGATGCGTAATGGTCAATAATCCCCTAGTAGAAGTAAAAATGACATGTCTATCTATAATAGTTTTGAAGATATTCAAGTTTTGAAATTTCCAAAGCTGCTAATTAGCATAATTTAAATTGCTACAACTTTTGTTTTAAATTCATTAGATGCGCACTGGTCAACAACCCTCTAGTAGAAGTTGGAATGACATCCCTATCTATTATACTTTTGAAGATATTAAAGATTTAAAATTTCAAATGCCCCTAATTTGCATAATTTTAAACATCTTTATTCCTTTATATAAAACGGTCAAACTCCTTGTATGGAGGTACAATCATGCCAAGTTTGGAGATCCTATGTATAATAGTGTCCGAGAAAAGTGTCGGACAAGAAAGAAAGAAAGAAAGAAAGAAAGAAAGAAAGAAAGAAGGAAGGAAGGAAGGAAGGAAGGAAGGAAGGAAGGAAGGAAGGAAGGAAGGAAGGAAGGAAGGAAAGAAAGAAAGAAAGAAAGAAAGAAAGAAAGAAAAGTGTGTATTGACACACACACTTTTGATAGTGAGAGGAAATTATTTCCGATTTATTATTTTTAAAAAAAATTCCTGTCAAATATGGTACCCAATTGCTGATAACGTAAATAACACGGGGGTCCTTTTCTCCCACCCTTTTTTTTAGCTCAGCTGACTTATCAGTCAGCTGAGCTTTTGTGAGGGTCCGTCGTCCGTCGTATGTCGTCTGTCGTCCGTCCGTCGTCCGTCTGTCCACAATTTACATTTTCGACTTCTTCTCAAAAACCGTTGGCCAGATCCACTTCAAACTTTGTGGGGATGTGCCTTGGGTGGGTCTCTACCAAGTTTATTCAAATGGTCACGGTCCAGTAATTTTTGGATTTTTAATAAATTTTTTGTCCTTTTTGGGGTAAATCTTAAAAAATCTTCTTCTCCGAAACCTCTCACCCAATTGCTTTGGTATCGCACAGAAACACTCCCTGGGACTCCTAGTTCTTAATTTGTTCACCAGGTGGCGCTGCAATTTTTTTCTAATTTTTTACGAATTTTTGTGTGTTATCGCTTTTTTTGAGTTCTTCTCCAGAACCGTCACTCAGATTAAGCTGAAACATGGTGGATATGTTTCTTGTAGAAGGGTCAAACAAAGGTGTTCACAAAGTGGGAATGCTGCGGATAGCTGATTTTTAACGATTTTTTACCGGGTACTTATCGGTCAATGCAGCTTTCCTATTGATTACTATGGAAGTCAATGGACATTCTAATGCTAACTCACATTTTCGACTTCTCCTCCAAAACCGTCCTCCAGATTAACTTCAAACTTGGTGGTAATGTACCTTGGGTGGGTTTCTATAAGGTTTGTTCAAATGGTCATGCTCCAGTAATTTTTGGATTTTTAGTGATTTTTTTTCAAAAATCTTTACAAAAGTTTTAACAGGAAAGTTTAAAATGGAAATTTCTTATAACTTGAATAATTTTGGCCAGATTTACTTCAAACTTGGTGGGTATGTGCATTGGGTGGATCTCTACCAAGTTTCTTCAAATGATCACGCTCTATTGATTTTGGATTTTTTTTTATGAATTTTTTTGTTCTTTTGGGGGCAAATCTTTAAAAATATTCTCCGAAACCGCTCACCCAATTGCTTTGATATCCCACAGGGACCCTGCCAGGGACTCCTAGTTCTTAATTTGTTCATCAGGTGGCGCTGCGATTTTATTCTATTTTTTTTATGAATTTTTGTACGTTTTTGCTATTTTCGACTTCTTCTCCAGAACCGTCACTCAGATTAAGCTGAAACTTGGTGTATATGTTCCTTGTAAAAGGGTCAAACAAAGTTATTCACTAGATGGCACTGCTATAGATTCCTGATTTTTAATGACTTTTTCAATTCAGGTACTTGGTGGTCAATGCAGCTTTATCATTGATTACTATGGAAGTCAATGGACATTCTAATGCTGATTCAAATTTTTTATTTCTTCTCCAAAACCGTCATCCAGATTGATTTCGAACTTGGTGGGGATGTACCCTGGGTGAGTCTCTACCAAGTTTGTTCAAATGGTCATGCTCCAGTGATTTTTGGATTTTTTATGAATTTTTTTTGGTTTGTTTGGGCAAATCTTAAAATATCTTCTCAGAAACCGCTCTCCCAGTTGCTTTGATATCTCACAGGGACACTCCTGGGAACTCTTAGTTCAGAATTTGTTCACCAGGTGGTGCTGCAATTTTTTCCATTTTTTGTGATTTTTTGTGATTTTTTGTTATTTTCGACTCCATTTCCAGAACTGTCACTCAGATGAAGCTGAAACTTGGTGGATATGTTCCTTGTAGAAGGGTCAAACAAAGTTCTTCAAAAGGTTGACTCGGTTCATTTTTTCATTCATTTTTTGAAAAAGTACAAAATGAAATAAAAGTTTTACGAAACTTGAACATGGAGATTTCTTGTAATGGAAACAACTTAGATAATTTTCGCCATATTTATGTCACACTTTGTAGAAATGTACCTTTGACAGGTCTCTACATATTTTATTCAAATGGTCACAATTTTTAAAAATAAGCAGATGCATGTCAGCTGAGCACAGGATAATCATAATACTCTTGTTCTTTTCTTTTTTCCTTTTTTTTCTTTTTCTTTTCCTTTTTTTTTTTTTTTTTTCTCCTTTTGATACGTCTGTACAAGTCTGGAGAAGCATTTAATACTACAAACGTTATCTTCAACTACCTCCCGATGCCGGATTATCCATTTCTTTTTAGTGAGACTAAGTGGCAAATATTTTTACAAATAAGTAGAATAAGTAGTATTGTATCTAAGTTATAAAAAAATGTATAATAAACCAATGATCGTTTCAGAATTAAAATTTTAGTTCCAACTCTAAAAATATGCAGATTCAGAGTACTCAATCTTTTAGAAGTATTCTACACAAAAGTACACGTAGTTATATGACTTCATTGATTTTATCGACATCACTGGATTGCCTATATCATCCTGTAAAGGGGGGGGGCTTCCCCAAATTTTTGATGGGGGTGTGCGACTTGCGCTTTCAGAAAACAAGGCCTCTTTAGAGCACTTTTTCGTAAAAATAATACCTTTGTTAGGGATTTTTTTAACCGAAATAGTAGAAAATATAGTCCCATGAAAATTAAGGGATCCAGGAAAATTTTTGACCAACAAATTTTGGTAAAAATTACCCTTTTCTATGGAATTTTAGGCAAACTGCTGGACCTTTGTCAGAGAAATTTCGCTGGAAACCGTGAAAACGGAGTGGCCTTCAGAGCTGCACATACCCAGTAGCGTCACTAGTGGGAGTACACCGCCTCCCCCCCCCCCCCCAGAGGTCTACATTCATTTAGATCATGCCCATTCAAAGGATATTTAGATCATGACCATTCAAAAGATATAACTTAAACTTATACCATGCCTCCTTTGTTTTCTGAAGGGATATATATGTCACCTGCTTACACATATATCCCTGCTTTAATTTCCGTGGCTAAATGTCAACACAGGACTGATTTGCTTTGGTGAATACATTTTAAAATGCATTTATATTCATGAAAACAAAGAAGGCATGGTATAAAAAGGATACATCCCTTGTTCTCGTGATTTTTCTGGAATCCTGCATTTTTAAATCCCTACGCGATTCCAGAAAAATCCCTTGAACTTGGGATGTATCCTCTTCTTTGTGCTATTACAAACGACTGGGACCTCTTTTCATCTGTTGATGGTTTTAACCTATATGCACCTGTTCGATTCTCTTACCTTGGACTCACCTGGTGCCTACCCCAAGCCTCGGGTGCCGCGATGTAACCATCGTTTGTTGTCGAACAAAGCCCGCACGTCCTGCGTGCGGACCCTCCCCCCCCCCTCCCCCCATGATTTGGAGTTGGGACGGCTTGACATTTGACGACATTGCAGTGGGACGAGTTGCTAATGGGACGATCGAGTTGCCATTTGGACGAGATGCATGGTTTTACCTAGCCCCATGCAGAGTGGCAAGGTCCCCATCACGAGTGTTAATTTCACTGCGACAGAGTCAGCGAAAACTTGATATATTATAAATTAAAAGAACTATCGTATAGAGAAGTTCGATTGATATCCTAGATATGGATAGTAAACTTCTGTTTCTTGCTGCTCAGCTTATTACTCCATCGCTAACCTTTCTTTTTAACTTATCCCTTGACACGAGCATCGTTCCTCCTGACTGCAGCTGGAAACTGGCCCGAGTCTCACCGATCTTTAAGGACAAAGGCCCCAAATACGAAATTTCGAACTATAGGCCAATCTCTGCGTTGTGTCACATAAGCCACATTTTTTATACACATATCCAATTGAAATTGCTTAATTACTTAAAGCAATATAATCTCATAACCGACGAACAGTCAGCATTCATCGAATTTCATTCCACTCGAACTGCACTGCATTGTATGGTAGATGATTGGTTAGAAAAAGTTGATGCTGGCTCTCCAATTATTGCAATCTTTCTTGATTTGCAAAAATGTTTTGATACCATTGAATTTTTCATCTTGCTGTATAAACTGGGTAAATATGATAAAAACGGGATTGAACTGAGTTGGTTAAAATTCTACCTGTCCGACCGCACACAAGTTGTAAACTGCAGTAGGCACAAGTCTACTAAATGAAGAAAATGAACATCCTGAAAATCAAAGGGAAAATTGAAACGTCAAACTTTGAGGATGGATAACAGAAAAACGAAACCAAACATAATAAATCGCAGGATCGTTTTTTGTTGCCAATATGTCAGGATTAAGACACAAGTGTAATTATGATTTTATCACAAATAATTAGTAACTTATATCGACATTTATGGGGTGGATGCTTTGCGGTCAACTTTCAATTGTTTATTCAACAATTAACATCACAGACACCCAAATACGGAACATATAAATTCTTTGGAGTATGACAAGTACACACATATATGATATGTTCTCCTAACGCAAATACATTTTGAGCTAGGATTGACTAAAGTGGGATTTATTTTTGGAATTTAACCTGTCCTTAACGTAAATATTGGTGCCCCACCCCACCCCAAGGATCCTCGCTTGGACCGATTCTTTTCCTACTGTAGATAAATGCCTTTTCACCAATGTTTATAATCAACTGTATGTCACTTATTTGAAGATGATACAACAATGTTTGCTAAAGGCAAAACTCTTAAAGAAGCAGAATCAAATCTGCAAGCTTAATTTTATATCTGACTTGTTCACTCGAAAGACTTTCAATGTACCCAAATCATGTGCCATGGATTTTGATCAGTCTCGAGGCGAGAAGGTCATAAATTTATCTGTTCATAATCATGTTCTTACACAAGAAACTTCCACAAAATTACTGGCGCGTGGTAATTGACGACACATTAAACTGGTCACAATATATAACTTCCTTGGTCTCTAAAATAAGCCCTAGTGTATCCCTCCTATATCTCACCTAAAGCATACACTGTCACCCGCATTATTGAATACCGTCTATAAGAGTATAATACAACTTCTGTTTGGTTACTATGATACAGTCTGGGAAAACTGTTCCAAGCCCCAACAACTAATTCTACAGCGTCTTCAAAATAGAGCGGCTAGGATAATCACTTATGCTTTCGATTTCACCCACTGTGCAACATTACTTATTCAAAACTTAGGTTGGACCAAATTAGCTGAACGCCGTCAATTTCACATTTCAACTTTAATGTACAAATCTCCAAACGAGAGGGCTCCAAATCACCTTCAAACCAAATTCATTAAGAGAAATACAGTTCACTTGCTCAATACCAGAAGTAGCCTGAATGGCGATCTCCATATCTCACGACCACGCACTGAAAAATTCAAGCAATCACTTCGTTACAAAGGATCGCTTATTTGGAATAGTCTCTCCCAGATCCACCAGACAAGCCGATGACTTATCACACTTTAAAACGAAACACCTTTCCCAGACATAAGAACCAGTCATACGTGTTCATGTTTTAAGCTGTGTGTCTTGGTACATCTGTTCTGTTTTTCCTTTATTCTGTCTGTGTGTGTGTGTGTGTGTGTGTGTGTGTGTGTGTGTGTGTGTGTGTGTGTATTGTATTATCTTATGTTGTGTTATATTGTGATATACTATATATATATAAGTTAGACAGGGACAGGTTAGCTTATGGAGAGTAAAGAGTTCGGACTGTGGAATAGGGTAATGACTACTAGGAAGTGGTTTTGAACAAAAAGACACAAATACAACTATGTTTGTAAATATTGTTTATTGTAACCTTGGCCCGGTGGAAGAATAGTTTTTAACTAGATCGGCAACCCAGTATAATTTTTCTATTAAATAAATAAATAAATAAATGAATGAATGAATGAATGAATGAATGAATGAATGAATGAATGAATGAATGAATAAAATAAAATATTGTTTTTTAATTTTCACCGACTGTCAAGGATAGGGCTTTTGCGTTTCAAAATTTCTGCGAATGAAATTGTACTTTTCGTTTGACAGTTTCTGTTCCGTCTTTTCCCACCTTCTTCCATGACAAGTGTGAAAGCATACTACAACACAAAGAGAAAGGCAAGCCATATGGGGTGTTCATTGAGACAGTTTTGCTGCGTAAGAAGTACAAAGCAATGGCCAGTGTGTCAAATATAATTTTTTACCGTTTACCCTTTATTTTTAAGCCTAAAATTACACATACACACACACACACACACGCACACACACACACACACACACACACACACATATATATATATGTATGTGTGTGTGTGTGTGTGTGCGTGCGTGCGTGCGTGCGTGCGTGCGTGCGTGTGTGTGTGTGTGATGTTTGTGTCGATTTTTGCACCATTGAAGGCTTTGATATACACCATATATAGGCCCATACCTCGGCAAAACACAGGAGGGGTGTCATATGAACAATGTTATCTTCCGGAATAACGATAAACGGAAGAGTTCTATAACAATACCAGACATGATGTAGGCCTAGTTCAAAACGCAGCGTCTGCTTGGCCTATCATGGTATTATTTGAACTTAATCGACACAAACATGAGATAAATAAATCATAGCATGCTTTGTGGGTGACATGAAGTATATGGATTCGCACAGGATACCACATGCTTCATATCGCACACAAAGTATACTATAATCTCTCTCTATATATATTTTACACATATTTTATATTTATTTTCATTCCTCCCTCCAACACAAAGTTATTATTATTATTATTATTATTATTATTATTATTATTATTATTATTATTATTATTATTATTATTATTATTATTATTATTATTATTATTATTATTATTATTACTATTACTATTACTATTATTATAATTATTATTATTATTATTATTATTATTATTATTATTATTATTATTATTATTATTATTATTAAAGAGGGGACCAAATATCAGTTATATCGCACGTTTTAAATTCCGTACCATTAAGGAATGGAATTCTACAGGCACACGTACAAGAGAAAACATAAGTTGGACCCTAAAAAGTGGTCATTTGTAAGCAGTACAATAACATGGAAAATGTAACAGCAAGGACATTTGGAAACTGCAGGGCTTTTAACCCAGGTTGTCTCCTCGTTTAAAGGAAATGAAAGTATATGTGTAGGATATTTTAGTTCTCAAGACTGGTGGGATATATTCGCTAGTAGTACAAAATATTTATCTCGGCGGGGGGGGGGGGGGGGATAAATATACCAAGGGATATTTGTTCCCAGGGGAACAAACATCCTTTAGCTCCGCCTCCGATGTTTCATTCTGAGGACAGCGCGAGGAGAAGTCTGGTGGAGCGCTGACTTGCTGAGAGAGGACGCCTTTCGGTTAGCAGACAAATTTTCGATGAGGAAAACTTGCATATCTGTGCACCACAAAATACCCCATCCTAAAATGCATAAAAACTTCCCAAAATAGGCCAGTCCTTTTGTTGATTTTGATGTTTATAATGTTTGTAGTGTTACTGTATTTATTACATGTGTGGTCTGCTGTCATGAAGAATCCTATACTCAGTTGTACTGCTAGTTTAATTGGTCGTGGACAGATTTTTTTCTCACACGGATTTTTTTTATTTTCATATCCAAAACATTGAACATAGCAAAAGGCATACATGTTGATTGATTGGTTTTATTTATCATATAGATCAGGTACAGTCCCAGAGATTTGTAAAATGGCATAGAATATGGAAGAAAAAAAAACACACATTTATATAATAAAACATATTAAATAAACACATTATAACCCTGACTACATGAAGGGAATGGCGCCAGAAAACCAGCAATTTTGCTTAGTTTATTGTCTTAGTGCAATGGTGGTCTCAGAGTCGCATTTAACTTTTAAGATTTAAACTTTAAAAACAAATGATTTACTAAAAATGTACTCAAAAGAATTTTATTATTTAACACGTAATAAAAATAAAACTTCATTAATTTACAGAAATAAGAAATCGTGCAACTTATCTATGTACAATATACAATATAAGATATATACATAAACCTAACCTGAAGAGTCGCCCAAGAAAGTGTCATCGCTACTACTCTCAGAGCCATCTAGCGGGGTAAAACAAAAGCAGCAGTCCGTTCTCCACAAAAGGCAACCCCACAGAACCTGCGCCATCTTGGTCAATTTAGGAACGTACAAGAAGAAGTCAGATTGTGTATTGTGCAACGTATATCTATTTTCCTTAAATAATATCACAGGTGAGTGAATTGAAAACCGAATTTAGTGCTCGAGAATATGAAGAGCAATAGCTAAGCTGTTATTGTACCTCGGATACACATAAAAAAAAAAACACGAACAAGGTAAAATCACCAGGCGGTCGAAAGCCGGGAGGGCCAGCGTCAGTGTGACATTGTCGTTGGACATGCATGTTGTAAGTTAGCCTCTTTATGGCACATCGCATAGTCCACATTTGGCCAGTCATCCATTGTCAGACGATAGATTGAAACCATTTATTCATTTTGTGGATTCGATAGGGACACTGTAACATGTATTCGGCATTACGGGCACGGCCAAAGGTGTCGTCGCACTGCCATAACATCGCCCTCTATTTGGTTTTTGAAAACCTCTTACTCGCAAAAACAAGTGGCCAACAGGCACAATGCGTGTATGAAGGCTCTTTTATTTGACTTGGAAGTTTCATTTAGTTGATGGCCTTAGTGAAGTCCAACACGTTTTGCCCATATTACGTAAAAATTCAAAGCCGTAAAAGATGATGTAAAATGAAATTGCCTTCCAATATGGTAAAAGAATGGATGAGAGAAGCAGACAATCAATTTTGCAGTCCCTTTCCTATTGATGCCAATATTTTTGCAGGTAAAAGATGTTACAAGTGGAGTAACCATTAAGCTCTACACAATGCACTCTTTGAAAGTTTCATTTTCTAAAAACTTGTTACTTCCTCATGGGGGCTTCCTCCCACCCCGGGATACATGGTCAAAATGTGCAACTGCAAGTTCATCGGGTATTGTTTACAAGTACTCTCAATACCCAACAATACTGTCATCAGCCATACTGTTATTAATCTGTAGACATAACTGGCATAATATGCCAGTTATGTATACAGATCAGTATGAATACTTACACATTATTTTCAAAACAAAAATAACATGAAGGGCTGCAGTTGTCTGACAGCACAAGGTTCAGGTGGACTTCAGCTGTGTTACCTCTTCGTTTAGACAATTTTGAGTGAATTGGCTAGATACTATTTAGAATACTACCTGACTTGTGAACTCATAGTACCTGCTTCTACCGGCAGGATTGCACAGCACAGTAGAAGATATGCATATTAATTTCTAGTCACAACTGCATACATGATTGCCTAGTCTCGCTTGGCAGGATATGGTGAGATACGGGTCGGTACCTGTTGGGCGAGCGGGATATTACTAATATACATGTATTGGAAATAAAGGATACATATTGAAGGTAGATGCTATTTTTATAAGGCTCCGGAAGTACTAGATGAATACCAGTTTGGCATTTGTGAACTTAAATTTATCAAAAAACGCTAATCTTGTGAGGAATGAACATGTGGCTCTGTCTGTGACAGTGATGTGACCCACATGTCCCCCGTGATCGCCTGGTGTCAAACCCGTGCTTTGTGGCGGGAAATTAATATACATACATCGTATTCTGCAGTACTTAGCGGAATTAGGACACTCGCTGGAACGGCCATAACACAGCATTGGGAAGTGAACGGGTTGATAGCGGACACAAAGAACCTAGCTATTTGTGCAGTTGACAGGGTATCACCTTGAAATGCCAGTGTACAATTGCAAGGTGTCAGGCTGTCCTGCCAACGCAAGAAAGTTTACAAACATGGAAAAGTATCCATGAATAGAAGGAGTTACTTTCATAGCTTTCCCCACGAGAGAGACAAACAGTAAGGGAAAGAGTGGATCAACATGGTCAGGCTGCCAAAATCTAAACTGGGAGCCTGGTAAATTTGACTGAATTGGCTCCAGGCATTTCGTAGGAGGTACAGGACCAACAGAACAATTTTCTGTTCCAACCGTGTTCCCATACATAAATTGGAAATACTGTCAGTGCAATGGACAAGTAACCGATGGTAGCAGACTAGTGTTCTGGGGACCAGTTTGTGTGAGCTATCTTGGCAACAAGAGCTAAGCATAACCAGCTGATCAGTCATGTGCGTGATCCTTGCGCTGGGAAAATTTGAACCACATTCCATTAGTTTGGTATAAGCCATTATTTTTGGGGTAGTAGCAGCCATCGGGCCAGGGGTCACCTTGGCCCCCGGAAGCCCAAGGGGCTAGACCCCCCCCCCCCCCATGCCATTTTAAGCCATTTGTGGCATATGTATGTATATTTCTACTGCAGATCATGATGCCAAGTTTTGTTTAGATATTCAAAAAAGAATATGCATATAATCTTTTGAGAGACTTGCAACATAAAATGAATATTGTGTTTTTTAGCCATGCAGCACCAAAAATAGCCTGTGACCAGGTGGCCAAATGCCACCAAAAAGATGACTGGGCCACCTTATTTTGTAAGAATCTGATGACAAGTGGCCTAATTTTTTTTCAGATTGAACAACTGATAACAAAACAGAGGTGGCTTGAAATAAATTTTTGGGCCACCTACCTCCCAGACAAGTTTCTAGTACTGCCATGTCTGTCGATCTCAACACCACTCGTCTCGGCTGAATGATGTTAATCATGAAAACGGCTGTTGAAACATCAACTCAAGCTCAGTCAAACACAGGGAAATGATGATGCTAGTGCATTCTGCCTATTTACAATACCAAAGACAAAATTCACAAATGTGTCTCATTCTTCAAAAACATAAATATTCTTCAAAATTGATGGCAACAGTTAAGATTCCGCAGAGCTGGATATTTAATACATGCGGTTTGCGGCAATACATCATTTACAGTAACAACAGGAGTGTGGTATGTTTTGCCACAGAAACTGCTTGCTGTTTTTTCAGTGAAACTCCTATTTTATGTCTTCTCCCAGTGTATAAAGCATGTAGTTTTTTTGGCGGTCTTGTAATGATAAAATCAGAATAGTCAGAGTCTGATAGAACATAACTATCTGAAAGCTGTGCTTCTTGCATGTCTTCTTTGCTGAATTCATGTTGACACACTAGAATGTTTTGTATTCTGGCAACTAGGAAAAGCATTTAATTCCCGTCTTTTTGCAATAAAATAACTAGTCCCTAATTTGCAAATTGTTGCATGTATTTATTTGGCCACTTTAATTGTAGTGATTTGGCGAGTGGCAGTGGCTACACAGTTCAAGCAAGCAACATAGCCAACACCCGGTCCGTACAGCTGTGGTCATGCAAATAAAGCAATATGAAGGTTTCTGAGTAGATCACCTACCCTATAAAAATGCAATATCTGCGATTCAAGTTTGCATTTTGGTTTCTTGGTGAAAACTCTGGACTTGCTCTCATAAGAGGCTGTGAAACAGCTGAATACTCAGTGATATTTCTGAATTGCAACTGCTTGGCCAGTTGCGTTGGAATTGTGTAGGAAGACTTATGGATAACCATACACCTTAATTTACGCAATAGGTAGCGTTTTTTTCTTCTTTTTTTTTTCTTTTTTTTTTTGCAATAGTTTTGAAGGTACACAAATTCTTGAAATGTACATAACATAATGCACAGCCTCAACAAGCATACCACTACATGTAGATGTAACATTTGGGCAAGCTAAAAACAATTAAAATATTTTTGAGTTGCTCCAGCTAGCATAACTTTCAGCCAGTTGACAATTTTGAACAATACATGAAACTTCATCATATTTGCTACACCCAAGCCAAGTTTAAAGTGTCTGGCTATGAAAAGATAGTAAACTAAAATTTTCTAATTATGTCTCCCGGTGGCAGCCGGGGGACATATTGTTTTAGTGCCCGTTTCTTCTGCTGCTTCTTCTTGTTGTTCAGGTTCTTCAACACTTGGTTTCCGTGCAATAAGTCTTGAAGGACTTGACAGAATTTGATGAAACTTGGTAGGACTATGTATCTAGGCAAGACCTAGGTTGGGATTGTATTTGGGTGACCTTGACATAATTTTCAAGGTCACAGGGTCACGTATGTGAAATTGGTTTCCGTGCGATAAGTCATGAAGAACAGGATGGAATTAGATGAAACTTGGTAGCATTATGTATCTTGGCAAGACCTAGGTTGGGATTGTATTTGGATGACCTTGAGCGAATTCTCAAGGTCACAGGGTCACTTATGTGAAATTGGTTTCCGTGCGTTAAGTCTTGAAGAACAGGATGGAATTTGATGAAAGTTGGTGGGATTATGTATCTAGGCAAGACCTAGGTTGGGATTGTATTTGGATGACCTTGAGCAAATTCTCAAGGTCATAGGGTCACTTATGTGAAATTGGTTTCCGTTCGATAAGTCATGAAGAACTTGATGGAATTTGATGAAACTTAGTAGGATTATATATCTTGGCAAGACTTAGGCTGGGATTGTATTTGGATGACCTTGAGCAAATTCTTAAGGTTACAGGGTCACTTATGTGAAATTGGTTTCCGTGCGATAAGTCTTGAAGAACTTGATGGAATTTGATGAAACTTGGTAGGATTATGTATCTAGGCAAGACCTAGGTTGGGGTTGTATTTGGATGACCTTGACCTAATTTTTAAGCTGACAGGGTCACTTATGTGAAATTGGTTTCCATTCGATAAGTCATGAAGAACTTAATGGAATTTGATGAAACTTGGTAGGATCATGTATCTAGGCAAGACCTAGGTTGGGATTGTATTTGGGTGACCTTGACATAATTTTCAAGGTCGCAGGGTCACTTATGTGAAATTGGTTTCCATTCGATAAGTCATGAAGAACAGGATGGAATTAGAAACTTGGTAGGATTATGTATCAAGGTAAGACCAAGGTTGGGATTTTATTTGGGTGACCTTGACCCAATTTTCAAGGTCCCAGGGTCATTTATGTGAAATTGGGTTCTCTGCACTAAGTCTTGATGAAAATTGCTAGAGTAAGGTATCTAGGTGAGAGCTAAAATAGGATTCTAATTTTCAAGCAAACTTGGTCATTTGTAATTTGTTATCACCTGTAGCTTATTCAGAGGGGCAAGTGTTCCACCGGGAACAGAAAATCAGTCTGTTCTAGCTCTCAAATGAATTTAAGGGCTATATAGTTGTATTTGTTAAAATTTTAGTGATGGTTTTCAAAACTAGTCTTGGGAATGCGTAGGAGGAACAACAGGCCTTTTTCTGAGGAAAGTCACTCAAGCGTCACCACTCGCCTAAAACTCATTTTGCTCAAGCTGTTTGTCCCTCTCCAAAACAGCCCCCAAGGCAAAGGTAATGAACATGATGTCAAATGGAACAGCTCTATTGAAAGCTCACCGTCTTTGAGAGCGATTTACCGCTCCCCGTTACCATAGTCTTTTTTAGCATGAAAGCCTGGTATTAAATGAAACTGGAACAATGTGTATTTTCATGTCAGTGCACAAAATTCTGGGTGCAAGTCTTGCGGTGCTTGAAGTTAAATTTGATAAATGTAAATACTGCATGTGACCAGCACATATACAAAACATAAATGTGCGGTACTTGAACAATGTAAATTATGGGTGGCTTTGCTACAAAAGTATGAATATATCAGTCTTTTTTTTTTTTTCTAAGGCCGTCTGCCCATCAAGACCACAGTTATTTTGGCCTTGGGGGTTTCTACATTTTCCATGTTATTCAGCATCTTTAAAAGACAACTGCTTTATGTGACAACTTGTGGACTAGTCTTGACGATTGTCTCTCAAGTGAGGGACAACCTCTTTTCAAAGATAGTTGCTTCATATGACAACTTTTGTGGACCAGCTTCAGGGATTGTTCGTCAAAAAGGGGGCCACTGCACATACACAGTGTACTGAGACTTGTATGTATACTTTTTTTCTTTTCTGTTGCAGACACAAGTCATGATGGCAGATGACTTTGATGTTGAGGCTATGCTGGAAGCCCCATACAGAAAGGAGGTATGTTACAGGGATCACTGGGATGAGTAATTTGTCACTCATTTTGTTTGAATCTTGGACAAGGAAATTTTGGCATGTTCAAACAAGTTCACTTCTAGTTGAATCATTTTGCAAAAATAGATGTATGTTGTACGTTTGGTAGACTTTACAAATAGATTTTCAGTTTGTCGCCAAACAGTTTTGTTAGTACAATTGACATATTTGTGAAATTGCTGCCATGTTGCTACACCTACTGGGTGTAATGTCATCATTCTGATACCACTCTCTGCCGGTTTTCTTGTATAGATCCCCAATGTTACAGCTTGCCATCTCGAACATGTACGCAGCCACTGCGTTTGCCGCATGCAAGGTAGTCATTGCTGGGGTAACATTTTTTTATTGATGATATATTGAAACTTGTATTTATCTCTGTAATTGTCTGATGTCCTAGTGTTAAATGTGTGTATGCAGTTGTATCTGACATTTCTCTCCCAGTCTTCAGTGTAGAAATGTAGTGCCAGATTCAGTAATACAGAGCAGACCTTTTTGGTTTTACAATTTTGCTATCTATTGCAAAGTTGAAGACTCTCACACACTGACAATAAAATCACAAGCACGCTTTTCTCAACTAAAGCATGCACTTCTACATTTGTAATAGTCCAATGTGTCGGAAGAAAAAGTTGTAAATGAGAAAAGGGTGTTACATGTGTAAAAGAGCTTAACATTTACATGTTTTAAATGCTTGGTCACATAAAAAATTAAAAAAAAATAAAAAAAATATTGAAAATAAAAATAAAATTTTTAGTGGTGAATTGTATAGTTAAGTGGTGAGTTAATCGTGAAATATGAATGACTTTGGTGATCAATTTAATTGCCATTCCTTCTGTACCAAGCAACAAAAATAAAAATTTTGGCTTTTCAAGAACAAAATATCATTTGCTGTAAAGTTAAAATACCTATTCCACTTACCCATCTGTCACTTTTGCTGTTACATGTGATTATCAGCGGGAGGTTTAAGAAGATTTGTGATGTTTATTTCATTAATGCTTGCTGCTTAAACTAGTGAAAACTGGGTGGATGTTAAACAGCTTCCTGTTGACATTTGACATTTCACTGGGGACAAAGATCTGCATTGAAAAAATGTAGAAAAGAAGACTCACCATAAAGTGTCCAAAGTTAGCAGCTTTCCGTGGAAAATGCTGGTTGGCTAAAACATCCAGTTTGTGCCAAGGAAAACTGTCAACTGGGTATGAATGCAAAAGGTTTAATTTTATGCAAATACAGGAGATGTGACAATAAATAGACCGCATATTTCCAGTAAGGTGAAACATACTTCTATTTATGGTATGGCAGAAGTGACAGAGGTCTGTGGTTTGCTCATTCCACTTGACTGTAAGTTGATCCTAGTATTTGCAACTGGTGAAAACACGCACTGAAATTTGCCAATCCCTCTCTGATCTCAGGGTTGGACGAGGAGGTACTCATGGGCCAAGAAGATCGATCTACTCTGAGGCATCACTCCTTCCTGCATCATTACCTGGGAATGTCCTCCATTTATGGTTAACCATGGACACATTATAATGTTACTGGGTGGGTGGGCGGTCAGGGTTGCAAAACTTAAGTATGAATATGTTTGCTCCATTATCACAATCTGCATATATATATATGTATGTAAAAAGAGAGAAATTGTATTGTGAACAGATTTATGGGACAGGATTGATCATATGTCTCAATTGTAATTTGCTGTGATTTGGAAATGGAGCAGGCATATTTTATGATGGGTAAGTAATTGGGGATGGGAGTGCACGTGCATATATTTAGCACTGTCTGAAGAGAAAATATCCTGGACACATCACAAGAATGAGGCAAAGGAGAGGAAGATGAGTCCATGATACAAGGGGAAAAATGATTTGCCCATTTATGCTGGGATACAAGGAAAAAAAAAAGAAAAAAAGTCCTCATCCAACTGAAAGAAAATATTGTAGCAGGAAGTCCATCAACTAGTATTGCATTTCAGCAAATATTTGCCATGCCGCATATTAAGTTTAGTATGGTCTTTGTTCTGGCTAGACATGTAAATGTAAAACATCAAAACTAATTCAGTCTTTCCCTCTTTTTTTGTTTCTCCCTTCCCCCCTCCCTTTAATTGCTGGTCTGCTGCGGATGCTGTTACAATCAATGTGCTGTTGTGTTTTGGACCTCTTAGGATGAAGCTGGACATGCTGGGGGAGATGGTGACCGAGACCGAAGGTAAGGGACTGTACTAGCCTCAGCTTTACATACTGATTATATTAAAAAGCTGCTGTGATTCTACTTAAAATATTTGCTGTCTGAAAGTTTGATTGTCCATTATTCATATTATTATTTAGCATGTTCTTAATATTGTAAGAATTTTAGAATTTGATATTAAGAGAAAGATAAGTATTTATCATGATTCATTTGAAGATCTGTACTCTTTATTTTGTCGCACCAGCGAGTCCAGGTTTAGGGTACACATCTTAATACCTTCATAATGACAACTATTTGAATGTTCCCGATAGATTATTTCTCATTGAATGGTTTAGGATTGCTCAATATTTTAAGATCTGACAGGAGAGCTTTGGCCAGGCCTTAATATGTATCCTGTTGTGTGTGAATCGTAGGTAGCAGTTTTTGGTCTCATATTGTGGACAGCTAAGTTCAGCACACTATTAGCCCACGTGATACAAAAACAGGTACGTGACCCGATCAGGATGCTTACCGTGTGTGGCAACACAAGTAGACAGGCACAGACACTATGACATCACAGTAGAGAAAATGGGAATTGGGGTGGGGAAGAAGGGCAATGTGTTTCTTCCAAAAACTTGGAAACCTTAAGTATAAGTTCTAATGGTGTCAATGATGTAAATGCTGCGCAAAAGGTTTTGTCAAATCTTTTTTAAGTTTCAAGGCTGAAAGAGAAAATATGACGGTCTTCAACAGAACTGGTGGAGAATCTTGTTATAGATTAGTCTAAACTTCAAAATTAATGGCTTCATAGTTTTCTTTAGGCATCTGTTTGAAACTTTCATAGTGTATATATTAATATTTTCCCCCTAATGTTACCCAAATGAGCTGTGGCCGTTTTCACAAAGAATTTTATCTGATCTTAACTTTAATCCCAAAGTGAAAATCAATGTGGTTTGGGCTTAAACTACTTAATCCTTGGCTCAGTGTTTGATTAAAACTTCAAGGATTAGCCAATACATGCTCTTGGCTAGAATATGAACCTAAGTGTTCACAGCTTCATTTTGTTAAATCAATCTTAGTTTGATCCAGTATCTAATATTTTGATCCTGGATTGAAATCTGGATTAAATCAACATTGATTTAATAAAGTGGAAACTTTCATTCCAAAGTTCATATTACAGTGGAGAACATAGATTAATTAATCCTGCAAGTTGAGATCAAACATTAGGCCAACGATTCAGTAGTTCAAAGCCTAGGGGCACATTGACTTTCATTTTAGGATTAAATTCAGGATCAGATTAAACTCTTTGTGAATATGGCCCCTAGTGATTAAATGTTGCCTGCTTCAGTGTTTTGGCTAATTTTATCTAGTGAAAAACAGTTTGAATGAAAATTGTAGACAAGACCTATCAAAGTAACATACCTCAGGTCGCCAGCTGTCCTTAGCACAGGTTGGGTGATTTACACCCAACACAGGTCAAGGAAAGCTATTGACTCAGACCTAATTCAGTGGGTTAAGTGGTAAAATAGTAATAATCTCATTTATCAGTGTTTTCAGACAGCAGCAAGGTATTAACCAAAAAAAAAAAAAAAAGAAATGGGCAAACTGTGTAAGGCTTATCAAATTTTTGAAACACGTTGTATATCATGAGCATGCTTTTTGGGTATTGCATACTTTCCAAGTATGAAGTCAACAATTTTATGTTTGGAAGTTGTAATGAATTTATTTCTGTCAATATGTGCTGTAAATGAGTTGTGTAATTCTGAACATAGTATAGGTTCAAGGTTTCTGAAAATACAAATGTATTTTCATCTTTGTAAAAGCTACAAATTTCAGTTTTTCAGATTACAAATAAAAACACAACTGGCGCATGAAAAAGAAAATGTTTCAAGCTTGAATTGTATATAACTGGCATGCTAGAAATGTACATTGGTGTGTAAACTGTCATTTTAAAACGTGGTTAATGTCTTGGAATCCAGTTTTGATATTTGATGTATCTGAACAAACTGACTTCCATGCATTTATTTAATCTGTACTTTGAAAGTAGGGCATACACTTTAGGTCTATATCAGGAAAATTGATACTTGTAACATTTTTGCATGGTTAATATGTTGTCAAAAAAGCCAGCATAAAATGTTATGTTTTGAACCAAATTCAATTCAGCATGTTCTACTTGCATCAAAAAGTGCCTTTGATAGTAGAATGCAAGTTCAGTTGCTGAGTACATCCATTATGGAGTTCTGTGCATACGTCTAACAGGGTTGAACTCTTTGCAGACAATATGGGTAAAGGCATTGGGATATTCTGCATTGTATTGAAAGTTATGCCGCAGATGCCCATGTGGGAGATGAAGTATGACTTTTTAGGCTAGCAATCGACAACCTAACATACAAGTATGTTGGTTGTTCATGGAAAGTTAAATGTACAAAGATGGAAAAAATAAAATGGTTTAGCTGCAGCCTCTTAATGCCAAAGAAGTACCTTGGGACATGAGGTGTTTCTAGAAGGCAAAATGCTTAGATATCCCACAAGTGGGTGGATGTATAACCTTGTGCTTATAGGTAAAATATATACTCAGCTTAATGGGACCTCAGCCCACATAGAAATAGACAAAAACCATCACAAGAACACTACATACTTTTTATTGGGATAAACAATTAGGTAAATAGTATAATTTGTAGAACAGTTTGTAAGTCGACCTCTGTTGTTTTTAATGTAGGGATCAAAATTGTGCCTGCAGTAGACCCTTTGGGACCCCAGACAGCAGCACTTGAGGGGATTGTTTGCATAATTTTAATTATTTGCAAATTAACAAATCCCTTTGAAGATTTTGTCAAGCAGATGTCCAAATTTATGCAAATGAACACCATCAAGTGCTGCCACCTGAAGTTCTAAATTCCACAATTGATGGATCACTTACTCGATACATATACCTGCATCATTTTTGCAAGGTGCTGTACTGGAAAGATAAAACCGAAGAAAGGCTATTTAACACTAATCCAAGTTGGTTGAACTTCCTTTTTGATACGCTGCCACCAAACATATCTTACTGTGGAACTAGCCATGTTACCATACCTTAACCATAGAAAGTGAGTGGCTTTTTTGTGAGGAAAGCTGCAATGAATATGAAAAATAAATAAGAGTTTAAAAAAAAACTTCCTTGCTAAACAGAATAGATATGTGCAAATGGCAAAAGCTTGAACTGTGTATAAATATGTTTTTAACACGTAAAATAAAACGTGATACATGTGGACATTAGAGCTCGATGTTATCATTGAAGTGTCACTGGAAAGTGAATATGGTCATCCTTTTTTGCAGTGATGCTGCTGTGGAAGTACAAGGACTCAGATGATATATAGGACACTAAAGACAGCCTCAAGTGTCGTTTCAGTTTGACCATGAAATGAATTTTATTAGTAATTGATTATTACCAGTTGAAGACTTACCTGCCATGGTCAGGTATTTTTTACCCTCATAAGTAAACCTAAAATTTTACCCTATATGCCTGAACATTGCATAAAAGTGTATTTTAAGGGCTTTCCCAAAAATTTCAAATAACTTGACAGAAATATGGTGATCTCTTGTGTTTCCAAGTTAACACTTGATAGTATAAGTTAGTTTTTAAAAAAGACATTTAAGATTGATGTTGAAAAAGATCGTGCCTGGTCATGAACAAAACCCCAGGGGAGCTGCCACCATAAGGTTGCTTTTGAAACTTGTGTAGAGGGTTCATATGTACAATACTCATCCCAGAGATACCTTTTCTGGATTATTTTGTCGTTTCTTTACCAAAAAGAAGAAATCTTATGGACTTGATCAAAACAACTCAAATTTGGTGAAAAGAGAGGGGTTACATACTTCGTCAAAACAGCTCAATTATGGTGAAAAGAAAGAGGTTACATAGTTTGTCCAACAGCTCAAATTTGGTGAAATGAGAGGGGTTACATAGTGTTCAGGCAACTGTTCACATTTCATATAAGATTGGGTGTAAGTCAGTGGGATATTTGTCTGACTGATGGGTGTCTGTGAGGGTGTAACGCAGAAAACACGGGGCACTGGGCGCCATATTTCTGAAGTGATGCAAGATGGGCATAAAGCTGTCCACCCAAACCACTTCGAGTGAGGGTCCTAGAGAAAATGAGAACCAACATGGTTGAGGTGATACTGATTGAACTTGGGTGGGCCAAAATTGTGATTGATCTGCTGGACCTGAGCCTGGAGCCACAAAGGACTCTTTCAATATTTTGGTCTCAGCAGAAGTCCAACATGTTTCAATAAAATGGGGGCATTCTACACTTTCATGGCTGCAGACTGTGTCCCTTGATGTTAAGACAGGCTGTATACACTTATAAAGAAGGGGCAAACTAAGATGCATGCAGCCAACACACACACGCACACTGGCCCATTTTTCTGTGAAAGCGTATCACTAAGTTGCCTACATTCATCTTGTTGGGCAATCAAGAGCCAGCAGTAGATACCCGAGATGTATCCATACTGTCAATAGCTGTATTTGTAATGAAATTTTCATGAGGTTGGCTTTGAAGGTAGAACAGTAGCAATTTGAGCTGCTCTGTCATCATCGGGACAAGACACGCATCAAGGCGGGCTCCTGTGAGGACACTCTCTTGTCCCATAAAGAAGTTTGTGTCGGCATCTCAAACATGCACGTGCTGTGAGATACGTCCATAGTGTTTGTTGGTCCACATTCCCCCCATACCTCCCCTTTTCATGCCAAAGGACATGAACGCAGTGGAATCGACCTACAAAACTCGTTTCCACATGATGTTGGGCTCGGAGGTTTCATGAGGGGAGATTGATATGCTTGGGTATTCTTATGCTGCTGATTGGAAGATGGTCAGGAGGGAGATCTTCTTGCACCCAAATTTATTCTTCATGGCCAAGACTCCTTAAGAAGACAATTTCTGCCGGAATATTCTAGCTGGGTATTGAAATCCCTCAAGCTAGCATATGTAGCCACATACAAGATTCATGAGAATTGAAACGTGAAGGAAGAGTCATTGCTTCGTCCTGAGATGCACTAAAACAAGTGTCTTTCAGTGGCATAGCAGAAGTCCCACAACCTCTTTTATCCAAGGACCAGTTGAGGAATATTCCCACTCTCCCAATGTGCAAACCATGGGCTCACCCTAAAAGCTGTCTGCTTCAAATTCTGGAAGGCTGGCAGTTTCATTTGTAATTTGGAGTGAGGAAAATGTTGAGAACAAAAAACCGCCAGTTCTCACTGGTTCCATGTATAAGGCCAAAGAAATATAATTGTTTGTTTCCCCTAACCCATCTGTAAACACCCCACCCCACCCACGCCTACTGACCCCCTGTTACCTTGCTTCTGACCTAAAGAAAAAATAGTGCAAACACCTGCCTTCCCAAAATTGTGGAATATTTTACAAAGAAAACATACCAACCCACCCAAATTGTCTCACTAAAAAACATATGCCTACCTACCGTCCCCCTAAAAATGTTGGACTGTAAGTGGAAACACACACACATATATATATATATATATATATATATATATATATATATATATATATATACATATACATACATACATACATACATACACATATATATGCACATATACATACATATATATATATATACACACATACATATATTTGGGGGTGGGGGGCTAATAGTATGCTTAATTGTCTCTACCTTCTGTGCCGCGCCCTCAATGCTGGTGATAAATCTTCCGAATATGCAGTGTGTAGGTAAAGTGGTGTGCTATATGCTCTGAAAATTCAGTTTTTACCCTTCGGCCTTATGAGGCCGACGGGTATTGTCGTACCCGGCGCCCTCCGTCTGTCCGTTCGTCCCGTGGTTTTACCACCATAACTTCAGAAATTTTTGAGATAGGACTTTCAAATTGCACAGGATATTACACTTCTATATGGCCTAGTTTGTGTGCAAGCATAATTGACCTTGACGTAATTCTTAAGGTCACACAGTGGTCGCGTGCTAAACAAGGTTACCACTCTTAACTATTGAAAGCCTGCATCTAGCAATCTAAATCTTACACACAAGAAGCTTCATAGAGTGATCTAGAAGCCCATTGAAAATAGAGGTCATAGCTCTATATTTGACCTACTTTTTGAGGTCCAAGGTCAAGTACACAATGGTGGTATTGGTATAAGTAAGGAAGTCCTTGAGTCAGTTACATGAAATTTCATACACACATGGATCACAACCAAAGAATGTGTCATGAATCAAAAGTAGGTCATTAGGTCAAGTGTCTGGGTCACAGTGACCTATTCATAGAAATTTTGTTTACCACTATAACTTCAGAAATTTTTGTGACAGGACTTTCAAATTGCACATGATAGTACACTCCTGTATGGCCTACTTTGTGTGCAAGCATAGTTGACCTTGACTAAATTCTCAAGGTCACGCAATTGTCACGTGCTGAGCAACGTTACCGCTCTAATTATTGAAAGCCTGCATCTAGCAATCTAAAGCTTACACACAAGAAGCTTTATAGAGTGATCTAGAAGCCTATTGAAAATCAAGGTCATAGCTCCATATTTGATCTACTTTTTGAGGTCAAAGGTCAAGTGCACAATGGTGATATTGGCATTAGTAAGGAAGTATTTAAGGCAGTTACATGAAATTTTATACACGTGTCATAACCAAAAAATGTGTCCTGAATCAAAAGTAGGTCACTAGGTCCAGTATCTGGGTCACAGTGACCTATGGGTTGAAATTTTGTTTACCACTATAACTTCAGAAGCTTTTGAGACAGAACTTTCAAATTGCCTATGATAGTACACCACTGCAAGCATAATTGACCTTGACCTAACTTTCAAGGTCACACAGTGTTCACAAGTTTGCTGGTTGACATTGTGCATCTAGAAATCTAAATCTTAAAACAAAAGAAGCGACATAGGGTGATCTAGAAGGCTATTGAAAGTCAAGGTTATATTTCTATATTTGACCTAATGTTTTTGAGGTCAAAGGTCAAGTGTACAATAGTAGTATTTGTGTAGGTAACTATACCTGATACTATGGGACACTATTCCGATTCACTTGCAGCTAAAGAGATTGAAGGCGGCCGAAGGGTACCGCGTTCTTTGAACGGTATTTTGAATTTTCACATAACTAATGCTTGTATACTTAAGAAAAGCCATCCTTGCTTGAAGTCATTCTCATTGACTGAATAGGCCATGTAGCAAAAACCGATATAATTGGTTGGCGAGGGGAATCAGATGAGTCAGAAGTTATCGAGAGAGGGCTTCACCTACAAACACATGCCCCCCCCCCCCCCCCTTCACTCACTCACTCCCATGATATACACTAATCTGTTCAAAGGATCAATGAGAGAACCACCAGTGTCATAAATGGTGAAACTAAACAGTATATTAAAGCATGCTTGTACTTGCTGTATGGGAAAGTTACTCAGTAAAATACCAAATTTAACTTGATAAGATCTGAAGACCATGGCAGGTAAGCCCAAAATAATTATGAAATAGTTGTTTGAAGAAATATGGAGTTCCAAAGCAAGGTCAGGAGTACCCAGGCTTAGAGGGCCTGATGCCAGTGTTCCCAGGTTTTCCTTGGTCGCAATGTAGGGTCATATATATCTGCTTGGTTAAATCCTATCATTTATATTAGGGTAGAATAGATGGTGGCTGCAGATTTTTCACGAGCTTATGAGAACTTTCCCTATTATTTTTGGGAGAGTGATGAAAAGTTTCCGTCAATTTTTGGTACTGACTGCAATTACTGTGATGGGGAAAAATTTTAAAAACAACAAAACTTTGGTAATTAGATTCTATTATTGCTGATCAGATTTGTCTTATGGCAGTAAAGGATAGCATGATATGCACACAGTGTATTGGTGTCTAACTGCATGAGTTTCACCAAGAATCCGGTTTCATGATAATTGAGAGCGTTATTAAGAAAATATTTAGATGTCACATACACAGTTAAAAGTCTAGCTCTTATTGGGAAAGCAGGTGATTATGCCTGCAGGTTTATACTCCCCATCGCTCACAGCTTGATGTGCTTTGAAGTTGAGATTAGCAGGAGGAATGGTTAGTATGATATTATTTTGTCATGGAAGATGGACTTCCAGGTATAAATTACACCATTCGTACAAGTGTTGTTCAATTAACACGAAAATTAGTAGGTCCAAACAAAATTTTGAACTTTATGTTTCAAAATTGTAAGAGTTTGCATAAGTAATACTTGGGTTAGAGACAAAAGTGAGTGTCACTTTTGTTTTTCATGTTGAATGAAGGCATTTTTGGGTCTAACTGGCCTTTTTTTTTTCCTAACAGGAGAAACCGTGACCATGATCGGGATCGAAAGAAGAGGTTAGTAAAGTTTCATACTGAGCACATATTACATGTTTATTCTCAAACAGTGGTCCATCCTGAGAAGTGAATGGGGGTCAGAAGATAAGAATACACCATTATGGCCATTATACCCTGTACTGATAGGTTGTGAATTTTCCGTTGTGAATCAAAATTGAGAGTTCGAGCAAGTGGCTTGTGCAAAATGAGTATCTTCTGGAGCATTTTTACGATGCAGTACGTGTAGATTTATCATTTTTTCCTTTCCTTTCAAATTTACAAGGAACATGCCCAAGCTTTGAGTATGTGGAATATCATTTTTACCATGAATTGAATGAAAATGAGTTGGAGCAGTAGGACTGTAGTCTCGTGTATCAAATATTGTTACAGGAAGATCATTGTGTACACTTCCATTCCTTACAGGAGCAGAAGCAAGGACAGAGACCGAAAACGTAGTCGCAGTCGTGACCGTGATCGTGACCGAAACCGAAAGAGGAGTCGTAGCAGGGATAAAGAAAGAGAGCACAAGAGGAGCCGTAGTCGTGATGACAGACATAAGAAAGAGCGTGACAGGAAGAGGAGTAAAAGTCCGGTGATCAGGCGTCGGCGTTCCAGATCAGTGGAAAAATATGGAAGGGGCCGGCAGCGCAGCTTTTCTAAAAGTCCCATCAGGTTTGTGGATTGATAGTAATGGAGATGCAACTATATTCTCTTTCGTACCTCATAATGTGTAGTTTGCTTTTCTGAGTTCATGAAAGTTCACTTGTCGATTTATTGCATGCTCTCAGAGAGAGATGCCACTCCCTCTACAAATACAAATTTTCACAAGTACAGATTGCTGTATATAATCCCCGCCTGAAGTGTAGGTAGACGCCATAAAAACAGATGCCACATTTTAGGATTTTGCCTGAATTCAGGTCTTTGGCCACTTTAACCGAAAAATCTCAACTTTTTCAAAAACAGCTCAAATTTGATGAAAAAGAGGTGGGGTATATAGTTTTCAAATAATTTTGTTTACATTTCGGGTATAATTTGTTGCAGTCAGTGGCATCTCTGTTGAAAGAAAATTACTCGACAGTGTTCACTTTGTCATTCTGATGCAGGAATCCCAAGAATATTATTTAGATAAAGTTTACTTGCATTGCACTGTCAAAACTATTTTTATTTTAGGGTCCACCCCATGGGAGTGAGGATGGGAGGGCATTATGTTACATAATGCGGTCTATGCATAAGTTCACCAAGCGGGAAAACCCCGGCAGTTGTCTTATTACGAAAGCGAGGCATGCGGGCTAATTTTTTGTTACCAGATGGCTCGCCTCAAAAGTGGTCACGATAATGTATGATAGCGGACACTAATCTTGTTCGTGTCAATATGAACAGAAAAGCAAGAAATGGACCAAATACAGGAGGTGTATAGAAGCTTACCATTGTAGATCGTTGGCGGAGGAAGTACGGAAAGCATTGATAGTTAGAACATAGAGTGACAAGGCGAATTATCATGGTAAACCACCATTGACTGTTGTGTAATGGGCTGTAATGTTGACACCACGAAGAAACATCAAACTGACAAATATCAAAAATAAAAGTGCCGCTTTATTCCTTCCATCAACTGATATCCCTTTGTCTTTCAAATACTTTTTCAGCCACCCTAGATTATGTTTTTTGAAGAAATCATGGTCCGTGTTTCACTCCTCGTTTTTTGCTGTATTCAGTGGCGCTGTAGCCTGTGCGGTAAGACTGAGTGGCTCGCAAATTACCCAGAAACCTGTGCGCACCTGGCTCTGACATCGGAATCTCCGCTGGGGTTTCCCTGCTTGGTGAACTTATGCATAGACCGTATTGCCCGTCTGTCCACCATTTGGTTTAGAACATAGTCTCTCAAGATGTACTGGCTACCTGAAACTTGAAGTTGATAAGTCTTCTTTTGTGTGTGTTTGTGTGTGCAGGCAGCCGGAACCTGAGCTGACTCCAGAGGAAAGAGATGCACGCACAGTGTTCTGTATGCAACTGGCTGCCAGGATCAGGCCTAGAGATCTTGAGGAGTTCTTCTCATCAGTGGGCAAGGTAGTCTCTTCTTGAACTACAAATAAAGTTTATTTGAGTTTAAAATGGTTCCTAGGTCCAAAGGAAGAACTGATTAAGGGAATTAATTTTAAAACCTGTCATTTGTATTATTAAATTGAAACTACTGTGTAAACAGAACAAAAAGATTTGCCATTGAGGATGCTGTAACTTATGATCAAATTGAGTTACTATCGTGAAACTGGCAGCGTAGAGACATCTCATCAGAAGTCTGGCTAAGTTTGACATTAAGCGATCTGGACCAATTTTCAAGGTCGCCAGGGGTGGTTATATTGTTACCTTTGTGGACGCATTGACTTTTTTTTTTTTTTGAAGTTATGAAGCTTGTGTGGTAGAAGCATCACAGTGCAAGCTTGGGCAAGTTCAAAATTCAACGTTAACCTAATGTCAAGGTCCCCAGGTATTCTCTGAAATTTTTAGGGGCCAAGGGGGCTTTAAGGTTGTTATGACTTTATTTTATGTACTTTTTTTTTTTTTTTTTTTTTAACTGAATTTACCATTCTACACCCCAAATTTGGTGCACCTTTGTAACCTTCACTATGTTTACAACCTGTATTGCTGGGTGTGGGTAAAATTTTAATATCATGGCAGTTTGATGTGATATAAGGATTTTCAATGTTGCTTGCTTTGCATGTTGCAGGTGAAAGATGTGAGGATAATTACAGACAACAAAACACGCCGTTCAAAAGGAATTGCATACATTGAGTTTGAGGAAATAGACTCTGTTGCATTAGCTTTAGGATTGAATGGTCAGCGTCTGCTGGGAGTGCCCATTATAGTACAGGCATCACAGGCAGAGAAAAACAGACAGGCTAATGCGGCAAACAACTTGCAAAAGGGCAACTCAGGGCCCATGAGGCTCTATGTAGGCTCTTTACACTTTAATATCACAGAAGACATGTTACGTGGTATATTTGAACCATTTGGAAAGGTGAGTATAATACTTTGGTCAGTTCCTGACATGATTGTACATTTATCATGTTTATCGTGCCATGTGTATTATATTCATTGACATTTAATTTAATTTGAAGGAAAAAAAACAATGTACCTTGGTTATTTCTTAAGAGTTTGGTCTTTACATGCCAGAAATGCTACTGTCTGCCTACATTATTAAAACCTCAAAATGACAAACTGCATACAAATCGTTTAGTAAAGCCAATAAATGTAAGGTGGTCAACTTCATCTTTTGAAGAATTCTTATTTGCAGTTTGAAAAAGAATTACACAGCACATTAAAAAGCAAAAAAAAAAAAAAAAAAAAAAAAAAAAAAAAAAAAAAAAAAAAAAAAAAACCAAAAATATTTGTTCTTCAGGCATTTGATACAGGTGATGTTTACTATTTCAGATTGATCATATTAATCTTGTGATGGATAATGAAACAGGGGCCTCGAAAGGTTTTGGCTTTGTGACAGTAAGTACCATTGTCTGTAGCTCACCCTAACTGAGCCTGCGCACTGTTTGCCATTTATATTACAGATTGACGAGATCAAACTAATTAAGAATCATGAAACAGGTAGATCCCAGGGATATGGCTTCATTACAGTGAGTAATCTTCCATTCTCTGCTCATAAACTGCCCTGAAATGGTCAAATGTGGGAACTTATTTTTTTCTGTTTTATGTCAAAAATACCAGCAATTCAAGGAAAACTTTAAAGTGCTGGTTGTTAATATTAATGGACAAGCAGGCAGTCCAGTAGGGCCACAACCACTTGGCATTTGAAATGTGTTTTATGCTGTTCAACCCTTTGTATGTCCATTTCCAGAAAAATGCGAATGACTGCATGTTTGCTGTTTGAGGGCAGTAGATGGTAGCCATGTTGTGCCGCATCCTCTCCTTAGAGTATGGGCTTGAAGTTGCAGTCTTCATCAGATTATCACTGGACAAAATTTCAGAACTCCTATCTAGAGAGATCTGTCCTTTCAACAAGCAGAAATTCTTGTCTTTTTGTAAGGTGTATGAGTGTTTAGCTTAAAATTGGCTGTGTAGTTGACCAGGTGTGATAATAAAGAACAACAGGTAACCTAATGGATCTTTCACTGGCTGTATTTGGTGATGGTGCAGAATGGGGATGTTACAGCGTATTTTATGGCTGAAATTGAATAGAGAAATCAGGTGGTAGCATTTCTTGGAGACTTCTGCAATTCATGCAAATCAAAACTTGAGAGTAGAAAGGCAAGGGTAGAATATCTTGTTGACAAATAGCAGTTCTTGTGCACATTCGGGGGAAAATAATAGATTTAGCAGAAATGAAGGTAGTTGTTGTCATGTAGTCCTTGTGCTGTGGTAAACATTTGGTAAACTGCAACATTCAGGTCCAGTTTTGCACAGATTGTACAAGGTACAATTCAAAAGTGGCATGAAAGGTTATGAACAATTGTAGCCAAGCATTCATTTCAATCTGCTGGTCTTTGGACAAGATACTAGTCATTTGCCATCCCTTTCAAGTTGTCTGCTTAGTCATTTGCCATCCCTTTCAACTTGTCTGCCTGGTCATTTGCCATCCCTTTCAACTTGTTGTCTGACATCTTCATTGTGACGTTTGTATGTTCAGTTTAAACTAGTAATTAGTTACATTTTCAGTAATTTCATGGTGTTTTTATTTTCGGTAGGGTAGAAGTCTTTTTTTTCCCAATAAATTTTGAAACTGCATGGCGTATTTGATAGTTGTAAATTTTATAAAATACAAGATTGCCAACTTTTTTTTTTTCAATCACTGCATTATATTGATTCATGTATGTGTTCTGTTCCATGGTGTAAACTACTTTACCTTTTATATGCAAAAAATGTGAAAATGTAGTTCACAGCATCAAAAAAATATATCGAGAGATTCACTGTGGTTTGGCAGTAAGCATAGAGCATGGGGGCTAGTTAGACTAGAAGCCAAGAATATGTTTCTGTATTGTAGTTCCATGATGCAGAGGATGCCAAGAAAGCTTTGGAGCAGCTGAATGGGTTTGAGTTGGCAGGACGGCCCATGAAGGTAGGCCATGTGACAGAGAGGACAGCAGAGAATCAAGGAGCCTCAGTGCTTGACAGTGATGAAATGGACCGTGCTGGCATTGATCTCGGTGCCACAGGACGGCTACAGCTTATGGCCAAGTTGGCAGAAGGTAGGTTACTGTGATTAGACAACATTCAGAATATTAGGTGATGGCACACTTAGGGCATCCCATGTTGTGATAATGGTGATGTGGACTAGATTTCTTCAGTTTATGTGACCATTGGTGAGAGGATACTGTAAACCCAAGACTTCTGCTCCGTCATTATAATTTTAGAACCGCTTCCCTTTGCCTCACCCTCTTTAGAGTTACCACAACATTTGTCCCCAGAAGTGTTTGTGTGTCACACGTGTTTATTTCTATGATTTCTCCATGCTTTCAACAGAATTCGAATGCACGATACAGTCTATGGATCAGCTGTCAATTTCTGTGGTTGCGGCAAAATTTCGATGTAATTTTTGTAACACTGTAATTGGGGACCATTGTTTTCCATAGAAGCATGGTGTCTAGACTGCTCTATAAGGGATGTCTGTGTTGTTCTGTTCACTCGTTCTGTTCAGTCAGCCTGAGCACTGGGGATTTAGCATGCCAGGCCAGCCGATGATGCTTTAGAAGTTGTTGCAACTCATCGACAGCAGAGCAGATTAGCACTGCCTTTGAAGTCCAGTCTAACACAGGTCCTAGTTGGCCATATTTGCATACCTGTAGTGACTGGTCACCTGCTGTATTTGGTCACTTTTACTTGGCAGAAGGGGTGACCACATACAGCAGGTACCACTGTATACGATTTAATAAAATGTTAACATTGTCATTTTGCTGATTATGATTCAAGCATGTTACAGGTTGTACATATGTTTTATTGTATATACACATACTTGATCTATCAGACATTTTGAGACAAACCAAGTATTTACAACCATTCTTGAAAAATTGTTCAGGAATCTTATTCATTATCAAGGCAACCAAAATTTAAACCCTTGAGCTGCAGACCTGAACGGGATGGGTCATCCATCTATCAGGATGATTCATTCTACCTATTTAGACATTTCATGCAAACTGGTACGACCATTAAACAGTTATTGTGTGAAAACTATTCTTATTTTCAAACTGGCCACAACCTTTGCCTTTGGGTTGTTTAACCTGTCAACAGAACTTCAGAGCTAGGACTTTCATCCATTTCTCAAGGTCATGAGTGCCCCATTTAGTACTATCAACATGGTAGTGAGGTAGAACATAATGATGGTGGGGGGGCATCTGTGTTTTTTGAACATGTCTTTTTTTACAGTGGGTACCAGCTGTTCTCTTTCAGGATGTAAACAGGAGCATAATGCTGCTAATGAAAATGTGTATTTGCATTCAATAAACACAAACAGATACAGCAAAAATATTTTGGTGAAACAAGTTCCTTTGAAGATCCATAGATTGAAAAATATCAATGCAAACATTCTAAAAAGTATTTTTCAAAAGGGTATTATCCAAGTATTTCAAATCTGAATAAAATCTTGACATGGTGAGCTAATTGTTGAATGAACAAACACATTTGTGAGAAATTAGAGATGTTTTACAGGTGCAAATCTTAAACTTTTCACATGGGGAATATTTTTTTTCCATGGAATGAATGTGAATCTATACTTCAAAATCTTGTTAGGGATTGTTAGTATTTAGGATAATTTTTCAAATAGGGCCACTCAATTCAAAGGTCTCCCTACTTGTGACAATCTCAAGTTTAAGATTTTCCGGTAAACAAAGTCCATGATACAATTTTAAGTCCTGTAGGTTAGCATTAACTTAGTAAAATAAGTTAAATTTGGCTACATCTGTAAAAAGTTATTTGATATTTATACAGGTATTTACAGCTTTGTCACATATTTTAATGTTTATAAGGCAATTAACTCATGAAGTTAAATTTTCATCCCAGTTGAAATCTTTCTGGTAGTACCCATTTAATAATTGTTTACATGTACTTGTAATGTGTTGGCAATAATCATTTTAATCTGTGGACTTCTGTAATGTGTTGGCAATAATAGTTTTAATCTACGGACTTCCAACAGTAATAATAACCAAACATTGCCTTTGGTGTATCTCGTCGTCTTTTTGCACATAGTTGAAAAAAAAAATCAATGTGTGGCTGGTGACCCTCAATTTCGAATGGACACAGGGTTTTTCTCATCAACATTGTTTTTATTCTGAGATATATGAACTTCTGTTCTATATCATTCTGTACAAATAAATAAATAGAAGTGTGGCTGTTAGGTTTATTACTGGCATTAGGTCAAATGTGATGAATTTGCAAAAAAAAATAATTTAGTTATAGTTCATTCACAAATGATATCCCTTTTATCAGAAGAAAACGCAGTAGAAAGCTCTCTGACCTGTCCTTGAAATATAAAAAGGAAAGAAATATTTTATGAAGAAAGAAAAAAGGCTAACCTCCCTAATCCATCTGAAGTACCATGTTGTCAGAAACACCAATACTGTTTTCTGTGATCTTATCTTGACTTTCAAAATCCTGAGTCAGATTGGAAAGTAAGGAGAAAGTTTGAAAATTCAGCCATGAACTTTGGTGATTCTCACTGGAATAAATCTGTCATTATTTATGTCGTGAACCAACCTAATTGGCAGTTGGCTTAGACCATGACTGATATAGGGCAGGATATTAATACTAAAAGACCTGGAGAAAATTAAAAAATAAATAAACCGGTAAGCTTCTTAATTGTTAATGTGTAGACTGGATTCCTTCGGGAACTTGCTTGTTAGGTTTTTGATATAGCTGATACATTTTTTAGGTAGCCCAGCCCTGCCTGTATTGATGTAGATTGTCACTATGATTGATGACTGGTTGTTGCAGGTACAGGCTTCCAGATCCCTCAAGTTGCAGCCAATGCACTCAACATGAGTGGGAGCAGCATGCCGGGCACTCCCACTACCCAGGCAACAGCAGCACCTCCTATTGCTACACAGTGCTTCATGCTCTCAAACATGTTTGACCCTACGAAGTAAGTGTCTACAGCAGCTTATATTGTCTTCTGTTATTTGCCACACTACTAACCAAGCATAGATCTGCATCAAGTAGGAACTGATGAAGTATATGGTTTTATCCCATTTTTGATAGAATCCTTGGCTTCTGATTGGTTAATAGCTATGGTACACTCTTTGTATTATCCTTATTTGTGGATTAAAAACTGCAAAGGTGAAATACAGCGGTACTCTCGTAACTGGCCGGGGAATACAGCGGTATTCTCGCTGTATCTCCCTATCTGGTTAGTGCATCGATCAGCCACCAGAAGTCTCTGTCATGCGATACAAGCCTTGCCGCGCCATGACGACATCATGATGGCGGACTGTGAAGTGAACTGCAGCAGCAGCGGGTCGAACATGTGTATTTTTGGGGCATGAAATTGCATCATCAAAAATGGGATAAAATCGTCATTCACTGTTTTAATGTGAAATACAGGAAGTATCTCCCCCAAGACAGCTGTATTTCACACTAAAACAGTGAATAACTAATATTGTTTCAGCCTCTTACAGTGATATTTAATTTGATCACATCAGTATATTGTCATGATATTGTTATTTCTTCTCCAAAAATTGGGACAGTGTGTTGCCTGGTGGTGTGTATTGCATTGATTGGCAAGAAGAGGTGGGGAATTCAACTTGGAGAATTGTGTAGTATTTGTAATTTTTAATAGAAGGTCAACATGGAGCTTATTGGGACTTTCTTGTGAAAATTGCTATTGCACAATCACTAAGGGTAGTCAAGTGACAAGTTTTAGTCCCATCACCTATGTGTAGACTAATTGTGCAAGAAAAAGTGGTAAGCACACCGATATTCAGTATTCCATTCCCATTGTTGCAGTGAGGGTAACATGAGATGGGACGTGGAGATACGTGATGATGTGATTGAGGAGTGCAATAAACATGGGGGAGTGCTGCACATCTATGTAGACAAAGCATCTCCACAGGGCAACGTGTATGTCAAGTGCCCAAGTATAGCAGCAGCAGTGGCATCAGTGCAAGCACTTCATGGACGCTGGTTTGGAGGTGAGTGTTTTGACCAGATCTCGACAGAGCTAGCGACAGGCAGGTCAGAGGTGTTTTACATTTGTTGATTTGCATGGCTAAGGTACCAGGGTAGGTAGAATCAAACTGGCAGGTTTTTTTTTAATCAGCTCTCCCAGAATAATAATAATAGTGTTGAGTTCTAACATTGTGCATTTCTGTTTGAAGTGAGAGAAACTCTGATTGGCATTTGACCTGAATAGAAAACAAAACCTTGCTGAGCATGTTCAGCTGAGATGCTGGGTTGGGCATTTAATATTCTCCTGAAATCGGATGTAAAATGGCAAAATTCAGATGTTCCCTTTTGTAATTTTGAATATTCAAATGCCTGTTTCAGGTGCTTACAGCATAAGTTGCTATCTAAGCACAAAAAGGACAATCAGACTGGTCCAGAGAAAAAGTGTCTACTGTTGGTGGGTGCATATACACACCAGAGACCTGCTCACTGGAGCAGGTTTTAATGTAGTTGCATTCAGCTGTTTGATGTCCTGTTTTTTCAGACATTCTATTTTTATTGCAGGCAAAGTGATCACAGCCGCCTATGTTCCACTGCCAAACTACCATGCGTTGTTCCCAGAGGCCACACGTGCCAACCAATTATTGTTACCCTCCACACAGACTGTGTCCTCGGCACTTAGTATGGCTGCACAGGTTGGGGCAGCAGCCATGCTACAACCATAGCAGACCATATGGCAAAAATTGGACTTAACTCGCATCATGGTACTGGCTGCTGTGTGCTTCAGGACTAGCAGTGGGACAAGATTTCTACTATGCATGAACAGTTGTGGTACTGTTGAAACATGGCAGTAAAACAGTTGCACAGTGGCTGTTTATGGTGTACTGACACTGGCAGTCCATCTCAACCACAGCAAGTAGCAACATGCAGGCCGTAGTACCAAATGCAGGAGTCGTACTTGTGTGACAGATTAGATGCCAAAGGATAAATAACTGCAGTCATGGCTGTATGTGCAAGAGCAGTTCATCAACTGTATTATCAAAAGTGGAACAGTTTTGTGACGGAACTTGAGGCTAAAGTGAATGCTTGTGTGCTGGTGACTTTGCCAAGGCCAGCGGAAGAGAATCTGCCAGTGATATAGTTGGTGTGTGGAAGGACAAACCCTATATTGGGACAAAAAGTAGGAAAATCAAAATTTAAGTATCACCACAGAATTTAAAACAGAATTCAGGGTTTTCACTTGTATTTTATTTTTTTAATGGTTCATTTTTAAGGGCAAGTCAGCCTTTCCTGGATTGATGTAATAAGACCAGATGGTCAATTTGAGGGGAAAGTGATTACGATGAGGTTGTATTGTTGACAAAACATCAACACCATTTCTTTGCAGTTCCATTGTGCTGTGTTTCTCGAGGTCATTTGCTGCCAAAAGTTGAAGACGAGATTAAATTTGTTTACTCTCGTCAACAGTTTTTGCTTGACATTGAGTCTGTACAACTTGTTTGTGCAATCATTTTGTTCTCAATGTAGTGACTGGTCCTGTGTACGACTGGTTTGTGCTTCAATTTCAGAGATCTTCCCCCAGAGACAATCTTTGTTGTCAGCAGGGTTTTTACCCTGCATTGGGTCAGTTGCTTTTTTCAAGAGTTATAAATTTTTTTCCAAAAAAGTGAAGTGCGTAAGCAATTTTTGTGTGGAATTTGGGAGAAGATGGAAGTATTTTTGCTGTAATCTTTCAAGTTCTTTGCATGATGGGAACTTCTATTAATGTTATCCATCTCCACACTGGCTTTCCTCAGGATCTGTGTCACCAGGAAAATGGGTCACTAACACAGTACTTAACATCTGACAGCAACTGTCCTGTGTAGCAGGAGTACAGTTTGAAGGTACTGTGTGCATACCTGGTCACACAAAGAAACAATGATATATAACAGGATTGGACCATTAACAGAGATGTCCTACTCCTCATCATTTCATCTCATACACAAGTAAGCTGCATTTTGTCATTCGTTTGTTGTGTCAGTTGGACAGTAGGAGCTCTTATCAACGAGTCCCAACCCCACCTTACGTGTACTGCAACAAGTTTTTTAAGTAACAAACTAGTTTTGCAGACAGTGTTTTGAATAACTTTACAAAATATCAAATGTCATGTAAAGTCAGGGGGGGGGGGGGGGGAATTCTAGGCTGTTACATTAACAGCCTGTTGCCCATCTGTTGTACAGGGCCTCTGGAGCTTACAATGGGTGCCTGCCCTGGAAATGGAGTCATAATGTAAATATTGTCATTTATCACAGGTGGATTACAGAGCTGTATTTATGCACAATAAAAGATTTTATGTAAATTACGCTGTGTGATTGCTTATTTTCCAACCCAGAGAATCCCACTCAGGTAGTCCATTTGTGCAAAAGTAATGTCATTAGCCATTTGTGCTAAGTGAAGTCATGAGATGTTCACAGCGTCAGGAGCACTTGTGCCACTGTACACCAGTAGTTATTTACACAGACCCATTGGTCCTGATCTGGGAGGCCTCTGCATTTAAAGGACATTGGAACTGAAAACATGGAAGGGCAGCAATTAGGGACCCAATGAATCTGATGTGTCAAGCCAGGTGGTCTTGCTTTTTCCAAGTTCTGCACCAAGGCACCAGCTCAAAACTTATGCATCATAATCATGACAATTTACTGGACCAAATTGACCAAGTTGTCAACAAGATGGCTTGCAAATTTGCAGTGGAAAAGGAGCCTTTGCAAGATTCAGAAAAAAAATCAAACTTTGGATTGTCATCAGGGTGTTTGCCAGAATTTTAAGTCTGGGTGTCCAAAATGTAAAAGTTGCCCTGATTCATAAAATTTGGATTTTCACCACCTACGTCCAGTATTAAAATAGTGAATTTTTGGTGTCCAGAAAGACGTGGGCACCCCTCTGGCTAACACTATGAATGTCCTTTGCTTCAGGGTTCAATCTAGTCTTTCTTAAGCCTATTTCTTCGTTAATTCGTTATAAAAAAATGGCTAATAAATGTTATGAAAATAAATGAGGTGGCAGTCATAATGTCTAGCTAGACCAAACCAGGCTTCAAGGGGGTCCTGGATATGCACAGGAGTGAAGAAATGGTCTTTTAACTTAAGCCAGGGTTCCCGTCGCATCTGTTCGGCAGTGCTGCAGTGCTGGTGAAGAACACGCCAGCCGGGCAACAGCCACCTGAAACACGCAGGTACACTTTGATAACTTGTTGCAGCAGGTCCATGGCTGGGCAACAGTCGTAGGACCATGAACTGCGCAGGCACCACAGTGCCACCGAACGGATGCGACCGGAACCCTGCCAAAGTTAAGACCCTTTCTTCACTCCTGTCCAGGATCGCTTCATGGCCTGGCTTGTCTGGTTCGATGCTATGACCCCTCACTCATTTAGTTTCATAATGTTCTGTAGCTATTTTGTGTTGTAACAATTTAACTAAGAAAAGGTTTTAAGAAAGACTAGGGTTGGGTTTGCAAAAGGACCACAGGTTTTCTTCACTTGCTGGTACTGGTACGACCCCCACCAAAAAAAAAAAAAAAAAATAAAAGATGTAAAGATGCATCTCTATCAGAGGATGCAGAATTCTTGCATCAGCATCACGGTCACAATTTCAGTGACAAGCCACCTAGGGTTCATTCGTGTAAAAAGAGAGCATTCCATGAGGGCTTGACATTAAGGACTGTCCGGGGCAGCCAAACATTTTGAGCTCTGTGGGATTTTAACCCACTGGTTGCCCCAAAATGTGGAAAAAATTTGGGGGGGGGGGGGGGGGGTGGATAACCAGACCTTGATGTTGACCTCTGTCCATACAGTTTTGACAATATTAATGCATGCACTCTGTTCCTCTTAACATTCTTGTCCCCCCGCCAGGTAAGTGGGCATAGAAATAGGGATTGGCAATCGGTCTGTTTGTCCGTCCATCCATTATGAAACTTTTACCATAGATGATTCCTGCACGGGGCCTTATTGTTGACCTTGACCTCTTTTCAAGGTCACATGGCCCTTAAATGTGACTAATCCACACAAACCTATATATAATGAACCACTTCATTGAGAATGATGCAATTTATACTGCAGTGCATCCTATGATGGGCATGGGAAGTGTTGCATGACCTTCACTTCTTCCAAGTCCGACTTTGAAGCAAATACAGTCGGTACCTTATAGATGCATTGTATTTAAGGCATGCAACATCACCACTGCATTGACCAGAACCTTTTTGTCTTGCATGGCTTGTTTGTTTACCTTGACCATTTTTCAAGGTCGCCACTATCAGGTCACACAGCCATGAGCATCATCACTTATGAATGCGTTGACCAGACCTTTTGAATGCAGCATTGCTTGTTTGTCAACCTTGAATTTTTGTCAAGGTCCTTGGTACCAGCAACCTGTCCACATCAGTTGTAAACTTTCAAGACGTTGACATGGAGGGCATGTACAATGTAACTACATGTTACCTAGCTGTAGGCATATTGTGCTTTCATGTTACTTGGGCATGTGTGGTGTAGCTCATTGTGACCTTTGCCATGAGAAGTTTAATACCATAGAATATGGTATGACCAGCTATTTTCCACAGAATTTTAAACCCATAGATGCAATGTTACAGCGGTGACAATATATGGCCTGGCAGGGGACATACCAGTAGAGCATTTGGATCATTCTATGTCAGGTTTCATGCATGTTCTGGGACACCCCAGGACACATGAAAATGTACATACTCCATCATACTATCCAAAATGGTGACCCTCAGTCTCTGGAATGGGCGCTTCCCTATAGTGGGCGCCTGCAATTTGGTCCTGGTTGCCTCGTGGTGACCAAGGACAGATTGGTCTGTGGAGCTCCTGCAATTAAGTGTTGAGCACTGCAACATCCAGCATGGCCAAAACTTCTGGAGCAACTGCAAACAAGGGTGTTCCACAGGAACCTTCAAGTGCTCATGAAACCTCCAGGCTTGGCGGTTGTTGCACGGTACATCCGTGACAGAGGTTTCTCCGAAGTAGTCGCAAATAGAATTACCAGAGAGGGGCTTCGATCTTCCTCTGTAATGGTTGGAAAGTTTTCAGATTGGTGCGCCACTTGGAAAATACATCCATGGTCTAGGCACATTGCAGACATTGCTGACTTCATACTATACCACCAGTGGGAAGTCCTTGGTAAGAGCTCTAGAACCATGGAGGGGTTCTGATCAGTCATCTCCTCAACCGTGGTGAACGTCTTGGACATTCACATTAGGATCGATATCTGTCTGCACTCATCTTATCCTTCTACACTGACAGACTGGTGGACAGGCAGGTCCTACCATGGTGGGACCTCCCACTGGTCTTAGTCATGTTGAAGAAGTGGCCCTTAGAGTGTCTAGAGGACCCCCAATGGGTCTACCTCAAGCACTGGACGTGAAAAACTTGTTTTCTGTAAACCCTCACTTCAGGGGCTAGAAAAAGCAAGATCCAGGCTCTAGCACATGACAGAATGCAATGGTCACCTGACCACTCCCAGGTCACCCTAAGGCCTCACTTGGGCTTCCTTGCACAGAACTAAGTGGCTTGAGATGATCTATGGCCTATATGGGTTTCACCCTTCGTGCTATGGATACGGCTCTTCCCACAGAGGAAAGAGCACATTCCCAGAGGGAGAGCTGCGCTGGGATCTCTCACGCAGAGATGGTTCCAGGGGTCAGAGGTCCGCCCTCTCTTTGCCCCGGGGTAACCCTCGGAAGGAGCAAGTTTGCCAAAACCGGATCTTATTGTGGATCAAGGAGACGATCTTGAAGGACGACGAGAATGCTTTGCATAGGCCTACCGCCTTAAAGCAAGTTTCAACTAGAGCTCATGAGGTGTGAGCCTCTATGCCTCCTGGCACACCCTTAGGAATGTCTCTGTTGTCGATATCCTATGGGCCTGCCGCTGGCAATCGTCCACAACTTTCACCAAGCACTACTTGCACGACTTGATAGTGCTTGAGGAGGGCATGTACACCTTTGCCAGTATAGCTGGCTCCTTTGCATAGGTTCCTGATACTTGTTCATTGGGCTTAAATCCCTTTTCCCTCAGGGCAGCTACTGTGTTCCAGTTTATGGTGCCCTCGGGGATTAGACTTAGATGCAGTCTGTAGGTGGGCATACCTAGAGGAGGCTAAGACCTTCTTTCAGACTCGTATCGGGTGGTTGTCCTTATGTCCCCAGGCCTGGAACCGGTGGACCTATTTTACAGACACTGCCTCTCGGAACCATATAACCACCACCACCACTACCACCACCACCACCACCCCACCCACACCCACCCACACCCACCCACCCACACACACACCCTCCATGTTTTCTAGAATTCACCAGATTTGCTAGATCACCAAAACCTGAAGAATGGAAATAGACAGCGTCTACCTAAGAGGCTGACGCCTATCAGATTGGAGGGCAACTTTCTGGGGGTCCATGCTGGTTGGTAAGGAAGGTCTCCAGGCTTCAGCCAGGATTCTGCTGTTGGCTACTTCAAGTCCACATACCTCTCAGGTTTTGCCTTCAGAGGTTGCCTCCTCACATGGACCGACGGTTCCTTCCGCCTGGGCTGTCAGTCCTGCCAGTCTTTATGTGGTTGTTATGCCTGTTTAATACAAAGAGAAACCTAACAAACCTAATTCTGTAAGCCCATGTACCGTTTGAACATTATCAAGTCCGATATTCTAAGAGCAAAGTCCTATTCCGCACCATTCACTGAAAAACTGTATTGTTCTAAATAATAATAGCAAATTAATTCATAAAAGGAACAAATCATATTCATAAAATTTGAAATTTAGAAGAAAGTTTTAGGCAGTATTAGCCTTGAAAAAATCGGGTCATCAGCGGGGAACCAGCGCAAGACTTGTTTCGGTGCCATTAATCCCAGGACAAGTCATTCTGCTAATTGGCGGCACCATGTTTGCATTTCCAATACAAACATCCCGAGCTGATGTAATACGGAATAAAGCGAATATGATGTTCCTTTGTTAATAGGCCTACTTAAAAACGTAGCCCACATGACATAAATATAATGAAACTACACCTAACACTCATGATTAGGCCTACCAAAATTGAATAATAAAATAATAAACCATCCCACACTTAACTACAGCGCCTGGTCTTACAACAGACCCGAGGAACATTACACCCTCCTTCAATGCATTTGTATATTGGCAATGGTGGTTGAAAGGTAATGCAATGTAACTAGTATGTGAAATTTTTAGTAATTTTGGTATTAGTAAGTATACTTACCTGTCAACCACCCTGCTCAACGTTGGTATGTCAACTGACCAATCATCAAGGACGAAGGCAGTACAAGGGAGCCTGCACGCCAGCAGTCACCACTTGATCCATAGGGACCGAGAGATAGTGCAACTGGGACCGTCAGGTTTTTGGAAACAATCGAGTGAGTAACCCAACTCAATACCAGACTTACATACCTATAGTACCTGCTTCTACAGCCAGCAGGGCTCAACACAATTCCATGTAACTTTGCAGAAATTGGCACACTTGCTGGAGCAGCCATAACACATGCAGCATTGCAAAGCAACGGGGTTGAGAGCAGACACAAGAAAATATAGCTATTTATGCAGTTGTTGACAAGGTATCACCTTGAAAATACTTATGTACAATTGCAAGGTGTCAGGCTGTTATGCCAACACAAGGAAACTTGCAAACATGGAAAAGTACCCATGGATGGAAGGGGTACGTTACTTTTGTTGAACTAGTTCTGGGAATCAGTTAGTGGGACCTACCTGGGCAGCAAGAGGTAAGCGTAACTAAGTGATCAGTCAATCATCTTGCCTCCTGCCAGGAAAATTGAACTGCGTTCCATTAGTTTTGTATTGTATCGGGCATATTAATGTTGGCATTGGTGGTTGAGAGGTAAGTATACTTACTAATACATGTACCAAAATTACAAAAAATTTCCTGTTAACCAGAAACAAGATCCTGCAAATTAGCTACAGGCCACAATTTTTGCCTGCATGGGTACTTAGCACATAGTTCAGTAAACCATAGATCGTCGACGATCTATGAGTAAACAGTGCAGTCCTCCACAGACACTGCAAAACCTTGATATGCCCTTGGGGTTAATTAACCTTTTCTTGCTAATCATGACCATCCCTCCCATCTGAATTATTGGTTAATATTTGTGTTAACCAGGAACTAGATCCTGCTAATTGACTAGAGGCTACAACTGTATTATAGTGTTTGCCCAGGTACTGTATCAGAATGTACGAAGTAGCTCTTAAACACGCCCTGAGGTAACATTGATAGACAACTTGGCAGGGAAATGTGAACCAGGCCGATGAGTGTAAGGGAATAGCAAAAGTTGCAGGTTTTTCATTAGAAACAGTTATGAGGGATCATTTTCACTGAATCGCAAGTGTTCAAAAATAAATTTTAAACCCCTGTGATGCTATGAATGTGTGTTCTTGTTACCAATTATATAAATACCTGCTGGTAGTTTCGGACCTATATCCACTATTTGGGTAACCATCTCCTCTAGGGTCCATCTTTGCCTCAGTGTGGGCTCGTGGCTCCTCAGCCCAGTGCTGCTGCTTAATTTATAGTCTGGATGCAACTTCAGTGTCTGATATAATATTCCTATTCTGGGGCCCACCCTCACCCATAACTGGTAACTTCAAAGCATTGTATTTAAATTTTTGGGTCATGCTCACACTGAAAAGTCCCATTATATACTGTAACATTATCTTTATTCGACAAATTAACCTTCCATTAGCACTAATCACATATATACATGTATTGTCAATACTACCTCTTCAAAATATCCAATTGGGACTAACCTACACAGACTTGGCCACCATTTTGAAAATTGTGGATTCCGCACCTAATGGTTTGTAAATGAGGGTAGCATATTTGAAATATATTTTAGACAGTCAAGACCTGATATAGGTTACAGACTACAGTTATGATTGGCTGATTGCGCAACCCGACGGAGATAGTCCGTAATTGTGAAAATACTGTGTTTTCAACATGCTGTAGCTTCTGTGTAAATAAAGTTAGCTAAGTCAGGTTTACTGCATCACCGAGTGGCTTCATTGGTGACCATTTTTTTTGGGGGGGGGTATAATATATGAAACCAAAAGTATATATTTTACAAATATTTTAAAGCATCAATAATGATATGATATTTGCTTTTTCATGGTGTATATTATTTATTGAACTGTTGCTCCCACAATGCATTGCGCCATATTGAAAATGGCGCTCGCCAATACCTGCATGATTTGCCAGCGTATCAAGTTACATTTGGGTTTGTAACTAATGATGATAATTGCTTCAGACACAACCGAGCGGGCCGATTAAAGTTAAGATAGGAAGTCTTGTTTTGAAAATACTTCACTAACTGTTTGCCCAGGTAACTCTGAGAGGGGACACCTGGAACCTACCAAAATATTACGGTAATGAACACTGAACAAAAGTGGCTGTGCAGCTATGCTGTTTCACCAAACAACAATGGCTATTCAGCTATGCCATTTCCCCGGCCCAAGTTAACCCTTTAGACCAAGCTGAAATAAAATACTGTATTTGACTTTACTTTACTGAAAAAATAACGGCACATGATGGCCACCTTCCCAATAAAAGCTTTCAGGGTTGATCAATTTATATTAGGGAAAGGTGGCTTGAAACTTTATTTTTAAATGTGTCAAAAAAATACTTTGTAAGGGTCGGGCCTTTTCCGTGGGGTCAAGACAGGTTACCGGAACCACACATATATTTTTGTTACGCCTTAGGTAACTTGGACATTTGTTGCAACATGTTTAAAATGGATGTTGTTTCCCCTTTTACACAATACCTCCTTTGACGTCAGTTTAATTTGTTACCTGGGCACAGCCGGAGACACTTGTACTATGATAATGTACTTTATGTCTGGTCAAGCAAGATATATCCCAATATCTAAAGACCCATAATGCATCGTAGTCTGCTGGTTTGCAATATTGAGAACAGAGGCAGAGGACTCCTGTTGAATATGACAAGCAGACAAGCTGCCCACTAGTCAGTTTTTATCAAATACATGATAATTATTTGGAATTGACTTAATAAACGTGGCTGCCTGTGGTAGGAAGTGTCATAGCTTGCATATATGTTACTGGTCTTTCCTCTCTTAACAGATCTGGGTCTCTGTGCTTTAAATTCATGTCTGTGCAGTGGAGTGGACTGGGTTTGTGAGTCTAGGTCGGAGGCAGTTGTCTCCATATCGGTGAACCTGTTGCACTGTACCGATTTCAGATAAGCAGACTGGTTTGCAGAGTTCTGAAAACCTCTTCCTAAAAATTGACTTTTTATCATTATCAATTAAAGGTACTGGCAACCTGCCATTATGCTAAGTAGCTTTGTTGCAACTTTCGCACTTTTATGAGAAAATTAAACCTATTCACTGCTATGAGCATCTTTTACCAGTCAGACTATGTGTCGATGTGTATTTAGATATGCAAATCCATCTGACCAGGGACCTTGGAATGTGCAATGATGCATGTAGTTCCATTGTGCGTACAATTCCTAGTCTATTGAATACATGCTTATTATGCAGATGACATAACATTGTTTGCATCTAAGCCAGCACAATTACAGTTGTTACTTGATATTTATCACTCACATGCAGCAAAATGGCGTTTTTCAGTCAATATTAAAAAATCAGTGTGTTATATAACTGGAAAGAATTGCATTTTATCAAGGTGCCTGTATGGTTTTTGGGAGATGTAGCTTTACAGAATGTTAACGAAAATTGAAATATTAGGGGTAACTCATAAAAGCAAAATGAAAGCAGATTCTCATACAGCAATACAGTAGTCCCTGTCACCAGAGGATACCCCTACAGCAACAAAAAAGTGGTCTTATGAGACAGGTGGTCTTTCACGACAGGTAAATTAGCATGGGAAATATAGGACTTGGGAATCTCAAAAACGGTCTCTCATGAGAGGGTGGTCTCACGACAGGGGTCTCTCTTGACAGGGATTACTGTATACCGTTACAGTGTTGCAGGGGTTAATTACCCAGGGCTGGCCTCAGATACTAAAGCGATATATATGGAATACAGTAGGTACGCCCACACTTACATGTGTGATGGAGTGTATATATTTGTCTACACCTGATTTGAAAGAGTTAGAATCTACCCAGGCAACTATCATTAAAGGCCTAGTAGGTAATGGTAAGGGATCTCACTCTACAGCCATTTTAGAAGTACTGAGCGTGTCTTAGTGATGTTATGAAACGTAATGTTTTTTGGCTGGGTAGTCGAATATTTAAGATTCAATCTCCAGTCTGAGACCTATCTGTTCATCTGTTATCTAAATATTTGGTAACAGGTGAAACTGTAAAGGGCACATTTATTGACCGCATTGTTACATATGTGTTGTCAGAGTTTGCAGAGGGAGCCATCTGTCAGCCAGGTGTGAAGGTCTTGGTTCCATTTGGAAAGTACATGCAGCACCATCTGATGAGGGCAAAATTATCGCCTTGCCAAAATAGCCTTGATGCTGGGTTCTTCCCTCATGACATCATTCAGACAGGAACATGGCTGTTTTCCTGCAAACACTGAACCTGAATTTCACATGCACCATAGCATTCCCCTACTTCACATTTTTCAATGACTTTCTATCGATAACTTGTTCAACAACCAAACTGTTCTTCGCTCTCAACTATCAAGTCTAAAAATTCTGTGCCTGTGGCACATCCAATCACATAATTACTTTCAATTTTTACTGCAAGTTTTAGACAAATTTAAGCAACCTGAATGAAGGACTTCTCCATGGCTACCAATAATAGTAATGTGGGCAGATTCATCAGTTTCTGGATATCACAGCAATCCTGATTTGTAAGCAATAATTCTGTTGTGGGGTATGATTAGATTTGTGTGTAAATATGGAATTGGCCTTTGAAGCCGACGTCCGTTTTTGATCTGAAGTTTTTTCAAATACTGGCTGTAAATTTATAAGAATACTAAGCAAGTGTCTGGAGATGGAAATTGCTTGTTCGTTCCCAGGCACTGCAGATTAGGCCAGACTGGTTTTGTCTGTAACGGGACTTATTAGTGGCTGGTTGTAGATTGCTTATTTTTTGCATGCATAAATTTTCACATTTTTTTATTTTTTTTTATTTTTTTACATTTCACTGTAGTTTTAATTTCACCGTTTCGGACATAATTTCTGTTCAAACAATGTTAAAATACTATTTCACCTTGTATTTATTTTTACAGTTTTGTGCCATCAGCAAAATAAGCGAAAATAAGAGTACAGCAAAATTGAAGTAATTTACAGTACATTGCCAATTTAATTTCTTGCCAGGATGCAGCACATAAGCAGGTCCCACAATGCATTTCTTCGTGCACAATTCTCCTTTGTGAAGGCCGGAATGAAACTACATAATGTGCATGTTTGGTTACACCAGTATCTTCACTGTAGTCACTTTTCTCCGGTTTTTGCACAGCATTTTCACCCGCAAAGTATCCTGGTAGAATGAAATATTACTCAGAAAGATTTGTACACACATCTCTAAACTCTAAACCTTTTTTTGTACATGTATCATGGTATACTTAATTTTTTTTTTCCATCTGCAGTGAAACCTGATCATAACTTCACTTAGATATATGACATTAAAAACACATATTTTGAGAGACTAACTGACATTCATCCCACATATTCAAATATTTTACATATTTTTAAGGGAACAGATGGTGTCATTTTAATGAGATTTCACTGTATAAATGCGGACAACTACCCATGGACACAGTAGTTTCAAACACATTCATACAGTTTGATTTTATGGGCACTGCTGCCAAGTTAACAGGTTTCTTAAGATTTTACCCTGATGCCCAATTCTTACAAATTTTTGTATTAACCAAGGGTTTCATGTGTGTGCAACTTTGAAGTCCTCAAAATTCAATGCTGTGTGCAAAAATAAGATACCTTCCCAACTCTGGGAAATATAGAGAACCTTGTATATATGGGAGCTTGTGATTGTGTGAAGATACATCAATGTCGCTACTCAACAGTTCTATCAAATGCATTGAAAAGCAGTCTACCAAACCAGCCACATTTCATACGGTGTCTTAAGAAACAGGAACCCCACTCTAACAACCACTTTTGGTTGTGTGAAATCGTTTTCTGTCATGGCGGTACTCTTTAAACAAAAACAGACCAATAGAAATACAGAGTGAGATGTTGCAATAATGTTACTTTGACCTCTGTAAAGTATTAGGGCCTCCCAATTCCCAAGATTTCACCAGGGGACAGCACTATCTCCATTTAACTGTAATAGATAAGCCTATTGGGCAACTCATCCTAATAAAAAAGCGATTTAAACCGTCCACTTGGGGTTAGTGTCTGTACCTAAACCTGTTAGGTATCAGAACATCCTGGCCTTTGGCTGAGGTGTTGTGCCAGCAGCCAGGTCCTGGTAATTAAGGCACAATTTAAAACCCCTTGCTGGTGGTAGTTATCCCTTAAGCAATCTAAACCCCATGCTGGTGGTAGTAATTCCTTAAGTAATATAAACCCCTTGCTGGTGATAGTAATTCCTTAAGTAACATAAACCCCCATGCTGGTGGTAGTAATTCCATAAGTAATATTAACCCCCTGCTGGTGATAGTAATCCCTCAAGTAATCTAAACCCCCATGCTGGTGGTAGTAATCCATGAAGTAATTTAAACCCCTTACTGGTGGTAGTAATCCCTTAAGTAATATTAACCCCTTGCTGGTGGTAATAATCCATGAAGTAATTTAAACCCCTTACTGGTGGTAGTAATCCCTTAAGTAATTTTAACCCCTTGCTGGTGGTAATAATCCCTTAAGTAATTTAAACCCCTTACTGGTGGTAGTAATCCCTTAAGTAATATTAACCCCTTGCTGGTGGTAATAGTCCCTTAAGTAATTTAAACCCCTTACTGATGGTAGTAATCCCTTAAGTAATATTAACCCCTTGCTGGTGGTAGGAATCCCTCAAGTGATATAAACCCCCTTGCTGGTGGCAGCAATCCCTTAAGTAATTTAAATCCCTTGCTGGTGGTAGTAATCCCTGAAGTAATATAAAGCCCTTGTTGGTGGTAGTAATCCCTTAAGTAATCTAAAGCCCTTGGTAATTTAAACCCATTGCTGGTGGTAGTAATCCCTTACGTAATCTAAACCCCTTGCTCATGGTAGTAATCCTTTAAGTAATTATCAAGTTTACAGATGGTTGTAATTCTGCATCATAAAAGTTTAGTTCTCTGTGTTTGTGTGCCTTCATTTCAATTACACATGACTGTTGTCTTCAAGCGGGGTTGTACTGTACATACATGTAAAATTTAAGCAGACACATGGAGTCAGAGTATTACAGGAACAACAAACCCAAGTAATTATGTAAATAAAAGTCATTTATTGCAGGTGGACTACAGAACTAGGTGCACAGGACTTACAAAAGGACAAGTTAAGATCAGAGACATAATATTATCAATATATAATCACAGCAACATCATAACACCGGTGGTCTTCTGGTCAATTTTTACATGTCCTCCACTCAAGGAAAAAATATGGTGAGAAGTGGGGCTACATTATCTTGACCTCTGCACCTCTGTATACAGTTGATGGATTTCCATTCATTGCACCAAGGCACAATTGATCCAAAGAAACTAGCTCATTCATCACACTCATGATAGGACACAAATCACATGGTAACGTTTTTCAAGTTTTGGTTTCCTGGCAATTTTTGTCATATCCCAGAAGATACCATTACAAAAGTACGACATTTTGTCTTGTATGAAGTGCCTCACGATAAAATTTCAAGATCATTATTCCTTGTTTTTAAGACAGTATTTTTCTTCTGAGTAGGGATTATCTTGAGAACATTAAGACACAAACATTTTAGCAAGCAACTCGCTTTTGTAAAATATCCTTCCTACATATGTATACATTTACAAAATGTCTGAAAATCACTGTTTTGTAAAAGTTTAAAATACACTTCAGAAAGTAGAACATAAAAATAAAATATGGAATGATGCTTTTTCAATAGACCTCTATCATACCACAAAATTGTATGTTTGTTGTTTTGTCACTAAAAAAACACATTTTAATTAATAAAAATACATACATATGTATATATATATGCAACCTGAGGGTTTGACCCTCTGAATGTGTGTTAATGCCAGTCTAGATTTTATTGATTAGGATATAAAAGATCCACTATGTATAATGAGTATCACAACTTTTGTTATAAAAGTGACCTTTTATGAAGAAAATGGCTTTATACCTTTTCTAAGTACTATTAATTGATTCTTGGGTAGTGAAAGGATATTTTTTATTGACAGAGTAATAACAGCAGACTGATACAAAGAACAGCAGTTGTACCCTTCTTATTGTTGTAATAACACAGCAACAAACAAAGTGTTCTGTTATCATACTTTTGTTACTTCATTATCGAAACTAATGGCAAAAGTGTGGCGATGGTTTGTTTTCCTACCTTAAGCTCTCACTGGAAAAACTTTGTCACCTTTTTTCTGTATATTGCTCAATTTATGTAATATTTGCTCTGTACAATTGAGAGGTTACCCTTGTTAAAAGATTAGACAACGGCCTGAAATCACGATAAGGAAGAGCTGATGCTATGTTGACTGGATGCTTCACCAGCTTTGCTATTTGACAACTTTTCTTTGAGCTTGCAGGCCACCTGGTGGACAGAGGGTGCAACAACATGTTACTGGTCAGTTCCCTCATGCTCTGTATACATGTTCAGAGTGACATAAAAAGTGTACGAATGGCAACATGTGCCGTGCCACACAGCATACACGATGACATGTTCCTGACACACATCATACCTACCGTGGCAAGTACCTGTGCCATGATAACCTGCATTGGCAACACATACCTGTGTCATATGACATGAATGGCAACACACACCTGTGTCATATGACATGCATGTACCTCTTGTATGACATGCATGGTAACGTATACCTGTGCCATGCAATGTACTTGATAACATATGCCTGTTCAATACAGCATCCATGGTAACATAGATGTGCCATGTAATATGCATAGCCTGTTTGATATGGCATGCATGGTGACCTATGCCATTTATCATACCTGTATGCAAGGCAACATTTATACCTGTGTCATACAGCATGCATGGTGACATATAGCTGTGTCATGTAACATGCATCACAAATATACTTGTACCATACATGTTACATAGCTGTGCCATGTAACATACATGGCAACATATACTTGTACCATACATGTTACATAGCTGTGCCATGTAACATACATGGCAACAAATACTTGTACCATACATGTTACATAGCTGTGCCATGTAACATGCATCTCAAATATACTGGTACCATACATGTTACATAGCTGTGCCATAGAAATGTGCACAGGACTAGGTATCCCTATGCCATGCAGGATGCTGGCACTGTCTGCAGCTGGTATAAAAAAAAAGTTTATTTCTCAGGTGGTACTGTTTTAATGATCAATCTACTAAAAACAAGGGTGGCTGCAACTCAGAAGTACATTCTGACATCTTGGCTTGTCGTAGTTTCACTGTTGGTTAAAACACGAGATAAAGGCTATACACCTCCACAATGACTTAATATTTACATCTTAATTTTTCTATGAAACTATAAAGTTCATTCTATGTAAAAGCATAGAATGACACAGCATGGCACCGCCTGTGGTCTGCATGTAGGCCAGCCCGTATGGTACAAAAGTGATATTCACACTGTGGATTCTTCATTGGCTGGTGGTAGATGTCTAGTGTTGTCTGAGGAACAGCGTCAGCAATATACTTGCTGCAAGTATCAGCACGCCAGTGGTCTGTGAAATCACGCCTTGTGATATTGGTCCCTCGGTGCCTGAAATGGCGAAATGGGAATGCATGCTTTACAGCAGTAACAAATCATAGAAGTTGAATGGCTTCGGTGTTGAATTCATGAGAGTACAGTTTACGGTTATTAGCTTCACTGATTACATGCAAAAAGGTTAAATGGCGGGTGTGTGAGTCACAATTATTAAGCCTTAGAAGCACCCAAATGGTTACGCAGTATTCAAAGGTATGAACACCTTGTGTATACATGTATTCCACACCCGTGTCTATAGTAGGCAGTGGCTATAAAATAGATCCAACATTTGAAGTCTCCCTGATGTTTCTCCATTTATGTTATCCTTCCATGGTATCATTAATAGCAGATGATATTCATAATCTGTGATGAGCACAAAGGTTGTATGGTTCAGTGAGAGCTCTGTGTCCACATCAACAGTGATGAGCCAAAAATTTGTCTCATAAGTAACAGCTAGCTATAGGCATTCATCATCACAGACCATTGTATGTTATATTATCAGTAACAGCTAGGCATATATCAATGATCACAGGCTATTGTATGTAGTAGTATTCGTAACAGCTAGACATATATCAATGATCACAGGCTATTGTATGTAGTATTATTAATAACAGCTAGGCATATATCAATCATCACAGGCTATTGTATGTAGTATTATTAGTAACAGCTAGGCATATATCAATCATCACAGGTTATTGTATGTAGTATTATTAGTAACAGCTACGCATATATCAATCATCACAGGCTATCGTATGTAGTATTATTAGTAACAGCTAGGCATATATCAATCATTGCACACTACTGTATGGTATGTTATCAGTAACAGTCAGGCATTTATGTTTACAGACTATTGTATGTTGTATTGTTAAGGTAACACCCAGGCAGTCATTCATCATCACAGACTATCTATTGTATGCTGTATTATTACAACTAGGCATTCATCATCACTATCAGTCCATGTGTACGTGTACCTATTTTGGTGAGAAAAAAATATATACAAGAAAATTTCAATAGGAGAGTATGTTTTTCTTTCAAGCTACCCTCCAATCAGTTTTTAGTGCTCGTTTTCACTTCATGTTACCAAGGAGGGTAGAGATGTTTAGCTGGTCAGATTTTACATTTTATATCACTTTGTCTTTTTTCAGGGTGCATTTCAGGCAGGATAGTTTTTTAAGGAATTAAGCTGTAAACACCCATTTTGGGTGCCCTTAACAATTAAAGTAGCCAGGACAGATTAATATGTGTATTTCTTGTGCTTTTAATCACTCTCTTCAGGCCTTGTTATCTGTACAGCTATACAAGAAAAGGCCATTTCAGGCTACTTACGAATCTTAAAATCCCAAAGCTTGGGGGGGGGGGGCGCGTTGCTCTCCTAAACCCTCCACCAAGGTAGCGCCCCTGGACCCCGCTGGGGGCCCGAGAAGCCCCAGATCCCCCAGCCTTCATTTTAGCTTCCCCTCCCCCCTTCTGTCCATGCTGGACCTGCACCTGAAACAGGCCTATATAGTGACAGCCTACATGCTGCTATGTGTTTGTATTATCAAGGACCCACACTATATTATCAGTCGACAGTGCATGATTATTACCCATACTGTGGTTGTGCTGTCAGTAGCATATGGGTTGTATATTACTACCAGTATTATGTTGTATCACTTTTGTGCTTAGTGACAGGCCCATTTCTATTATCAGTGACATAAGGATATCACTATTAGTGACCGATAGGTGTTATGTTAACTTACCAGTAATGGCTACACAAGTTGATTAATCAGTGGGAAGCACATAAGTGGTAATAATACTAATACTGCAGTAGCTCCCCGGTTGTTTGCAGGCGTTGCAGCACCTTCTTGGAAAAATACAGCAATTTTTATACGCATTCTCCGCTTAAACTACAGGAATATATAGGAATTTCAAAGCAAAAATTATTGGTAAAATCTAGGAATAAAATGTCACATAATTGTTTCTTGAGTGCATCTAACCAAGTCAAGATTCTCTGTCAAGGGAAAACTGACTTCAATATAATTAGACATGGCAATCAAAAATTTGTAAAAAAAACAAAAAAAAAAAAAAAACTCTTACAACAAACTCAACAAATGCCTAAAGGCAACATGTTCCTATGCAGTACCTCCTCTAACTTGATATAGTATTACAGGGCAATACATTGTCCCATACCAGAGGACAGATAGTAAATTTGACCGTACTAGTGTGAAATAGGTTTATGTGCAATAACTACTGAAAAAAAATAGTTACCAAAATTTTGTGAAATGTGATAGGATAATGTATCTGGGTGATACCTGGGTTTGGATATTATGTGGGTCACCCTGGCCCAATTTCAAGGTGACAGGGTTACTTATGTGAATTAAACTGACTGCAGACTGGCTATGGTGGATCCTAAGCCTGTGGTCACTAGTGAACATTAATGGGGAAGTATGTCTGGAGTGTCTTTTGGGGTTGTTAATTTTTATCATAAAAGGTCAAATCAAGGTCACAGGCATACCATTAGTTTTTAATATGCCTGTGACCAAATAACAGTGAGCTGGGTCTCAAAAAATGGTGCATTCCCGGACCTTGGCTAGTAGTACATGTGACCAGGAAATCATACATGTGCTTTCCTTTGAAGCTGTCACATTTGATCTTGAGTGAACTTGAAGTCATATAAAGCTCACAGGGGTCAACCTTATTAGTTTTATTTGTTCACATCACGATAACTTAAAAAAAATACTGTTAAAAGAATGCAGTACCCTTCAGTCGCCTCAAATCTCTTTTGCTGTAAGTGAATGGGAATAGAGTCCCATATTATCAGGTAAAGTGATGATCAGATCACCCTATGTTGCTTCTTTTGTATTAAGATTTAGATTTCTAGATGCACAATGTCACTCAGCAAACTTGTAACCTGTGTGTCCTTGAAAATCAGGTCAAGGTCAATTATGCTTGCACACAAAGCAAGCCTTATGTACTTTCATATGCAATTTGAAAGTCCAGTCTCAAAAGCTTCTGAAGTTATAGTGGTAAACAAAATTTCAATGAATAGGTCACTGTGACTCAGATACTTGGCCTAGTGACCTACTTTTGATTCATGACACATTTTTTGGTTATGATACATGTGTGTATAAAATTCATGTAACTGACTTAAAAACTTTCTTACTTGTACCAATACCACCGTTGTTCACTTGACCTTTGACCTCAAAAAGTAGGTCAAATATAGAGCTATGACCTCAATTTTCCAAAGGCCTCTAGATCACTCTATGAAGCTTCTTGTGTTTAAGATTTACATTGCTAGATGCAGGCTTTCAATTGTTAGAGCGGTAACGTTGCTCAGCACGTGACCATTGTGTGACCTTGAGAATTAGGTCAAGGTCAACTATGCTTGCACACAAAGTAGGCCATATAGGAGTGTACTACCATGTGCAATTTGAAAGTCCTGTCTTTAAAATTTCTGAAGTCATGGTGGTAAAACCATGGGATGGACGGACAGACGGACGGACGGCGCAGGGTACGACAATACTCGTTGGCCTCAAAAGGCCGAAGGGTAAAAAAGAGAGCTACCTAAACCAAATTTGGTGCATGTATCCTTCTTATAAAGAGCTTGGATGACATTGCATACCAGTGACCTTGATTCTGCTTCAACTTCATTGGTCACAAGGGTCAACTTTGTCAGCTTTATGATATGTTCACTCTCAATGTAATAACTGGAACATGAAGAGATCAATGAAGTGTCCACACATTAAATTAGGTAGATGTAGGTGTTTCATTATAGGAGACATGGCCCAGACAGGCTTAAACTTTATGGGGTCATAGGTCAAGGTCAAAGTCACAGTGACCCAATTCTGGTGCATGACACACCCCTATCTTATGAAGTGCCCACACATCAATTTGGATAAATGCAGATGTTATGGTACAGAAAATATGACCTCGACAAGCTTTGTCCTTTACGAAGTGCTTAATGACCTTGAAAAACAGGTCAAGGTCTCAAAATTCTACATAATTTGATTATTTGTTTTATGCATATTTGCCATAAATTTTGCAGTTCCCTCTGAATATGTTATTGCAATAATGAATTTGATGCATTTCTGACACCTATGATGATAACAGATCCAAATAATACCATCATTGGCACCCCTATGAAACCACATACCACAGACTTTAGTGAGTATGCTGTTCCTGTAATGGTACAATGTACATGAAGCCATGTCCACAAGTTGAGATGTAATCACCATCACAGAAAACATTAATCATTACTGAAATTTTTCTCACAGTGACCTTCACAAAGTATGTCAAGGTCACCCATACTATGTTATATTAAACTTCCACACATGGTACACATTGAGTGCATATGTTGTGAAATAAATCAGCTGAATTTCCTAAATCTCACCACATATTAACCCTTGTACTGCTGAATTGGTTTTTCAATCAGCATTTTGGACCGTACAAACACCGGCCCCGCAGCACTAGGGTTAACTCACATTTTCCATTCATTTACAGCATTCTTCTCCTTTGACATTTTATCCTCAAGAATATTTCCAAAAATTTCATAATGATCTGTTGAAAATAAAACGCACAACAGCGTTTGCAATTTTCCACTTTTTGGCCAATGTATTACATAAACAGCAGGTTGGTGCCACCAATAAAGACAGGAACCTAGATTTTAATTCATAGAACATGTCCAAAAATTTTAATTGGCTAGTTACTTAGAAACTGTAGATGCTATCATGTAGACAAGCGATTGTTCTTGTTTGGATGGAATTGACGGACAGACAGACATGATTGATGGCATATTAAGCTCTGTGACCTACAGTCACTAGAGCTAAGGAGTGGCCTTTGTAAATGGGGAAATATTATTGGTGATGGACGATTAATCTTACTGCATGTGAATTTGACCTGAGGCAAGTTGAATCCCTGTGATAGTTTTGTCCTGATTTGACATCCTTTGTACTTCATAATTACATAAGAAGTGTCTGATGTAACTTGCTGTAAGCATTCTAAGGAAAATACACCTTTTCAAAAGGACCAATCTTCTACAAATATAGGAATGTACAGGAAAATGTTGCCAAAATATAGGAAAAATAGGATTATCATGAAATAATAGGAAAATATTGGAAGTGCTGGGATGCCCGTGTATTCAACAGTCCTGTATCATTTAACCCTTTCCCCCTTAGACCGACCAAAACCAGCTGGTGGTCAAATGTCATCTGCTTCAGTGTTTTCAACAGCAATGAAAAACAATTTTGACTGAGAATTGTAGACGAGCCCTATCAAGACCACATGCCCCAGGTCAACAACTTTCCTTGGCATGAGTTGGGCACTAAGTGCCCAACTCATGCCAAGGAAAGTTGTTGATTCAAGTGCCAATTTAAAGGGGAAAGGGTTAAAAAAACTTCCCTCTGACCTTATCCCACCTATAAGAATCAGGCTTTTCCCATATCCTGTACACACAGTCATGGGAGTCTTGATAAGGACTACCACCTTTTTCCTTTCCCTTTCTTTTCCCAACCGCTGTCACTCAATCTAGAAAACACTTTTTCCTCCTAACATGCCATTTCTTTTCTCCCAGCACTCGACCAGGAAGTCCTGTACAGTTCTGACAATTTTCTTTCTTCCTGGCAAACTCATGGTCAAACATATATAATTCATGCTATACATTCTTCTCCTTAGTGCCAAACTTCCTTTAAATGCTTACAGTTTTGATCATCATTCTGCCATTTCCTAAACACACTTTGCCTCCCAGCTATAAGCATCACGCCATATCAACCAATGGTCTGCTATCTCATCTGCCTCCTGGGAACAAACTGTACACTTACCATTGCTACCTGCAGTCCATTTCTGTCCTGTCTTTTATCAATTGATAACTTGATCCTGTGATCCCTTCTCTCCATCCTAGCATGATGATCCTAACATAGTGATTCTAGCATGATGATCCTAGCATGATGATCCTAGCATGGTGATCCTAGCATGATGATCCTAGCATGGTGACCCTAGCATGGTGATCCTAGCATGATGATCCTAGCATGTGCTTTTCTTTGGTCTCCAAAAAAACAAGTATGCCTTTTTTTCCCCCTAGCTCCAGTCCTGTTTCTACCCTTCTGTCACTTCCTTTCCCTACTTATACTTTCCAATCCTCCATCTCATCTTAACCTTTCAATAACTTAGCTACCTCTTTGAGCCATTATGTCTGCTGTGTTCCTTGACAGCTTCGTTGTATATATTCCTCCACCACCTGTCCTTGCATGATGGTTGTGCCTATCCCCAGTGCTTCAACTAGGCTATGGCAAGCCTGTCTGTTATGCTATTCCATCTTAACTCCCTTAACCCTTTCCCCCTTAAACCAGCCAGAACCGGCTGGTGGTCAAATGTCGTCTGCTTCAGTGTTTTCAACTAATTTCAACAGTAATGATAAAAAATTTTGACTGAGAATTGTAGATGAGCCCTATCAAGATCAAATGGCCCAGGTCAACAACTTTCCTAGGCATGAGTTGGGCCCAACTCATGCCTAGGAAAGTTGTTGACTCAAGTGTCAATTCAAGGGGGAAAGGGTTAAGTCTGCTCCTGTCACTGAACCAGCTGGGTAATGCTCCCAGAATCCATTTTCCCATGTCATATTGTGCTTTCTCCATATAAACTTGATATCCCCCTCATTTACTGTCAGTGATAACATCTGAACTACAAGTATACAGGTACAGCATTCCTGGTATAATGCTACTCTGTCCCACAGCATGCCAGCTGCGGATGCCCTATCAAAACTATTTGTTGCTGTTATGGTAGCTTTTATCGTTCCCTTCCTGTGGTTATCCTTGTTTTATCTGTCCAATATGGTACCTGAACGTAACTTTATCTGTTGCTTTTATCTTTAACCCAAGATGTTCTTATTCATCTACCTCTCCAAGTTCAATCAGCTGTTCCCTATAACCTATGGAATGTGGAATTTCCCAAGTCTCCATTTTCTGTAGTGATGACAGGAGGATGTTTATGTCCCGTCAAAACGATATCTGTACCATGTAGATGAATGCTTGTGTCAACACTGTGAAACACCCGATATTAGTGATACATCGGTGACCTGTGGTGACTGCAAGGTGCATGTATACACGCATGGATGTATTATACCTGTCAACATTCTATGGCTCGGAATAGGGACATTTTAGCTTTAACAAAGAATGGGTAACAAATAAAATGGATTTTTACAGGCAAGATTGTCTGAAATTAACCAAATTTGCCCTGAAGAGTCTAAAATCACGGTAAAAAAAATAAGAGAATTCCACAAAGCAGGGAAGACTTGACAGGTATATTTATCAACACACACATTATGTTGGCTCAAGCACACAACCCATTCTCTCCTTCTACGTTGCATGCACCAGTGTCTGCTGGGTTCAGTTTGCAGATTCAAAACAAATTTAGCCCATTGGCTCTGGATGAACAGAACCAGTAGGCACAGTCTGCACAGAACCAGTAGGCGCAGTCTGCACAGAGCCAGTAGGCGCAGTCTGCACAGAACCAGTAGGCACAGTCTGCACAGAACCAGTAGGCGCAGTCTGCACAGAGCCAGTAGGCGCAGTCTGCACAGAACCAGTAGGCACAGTCTGCACAGAACCAGTAGGTGCAGTCTGCACAGAACCAGTAGGCACAGTCTGCACAGAACCAGTAGGCGCAGTCTGCACAGAGCCAGTAGGGGCAGTCTGCACAGAACCAGTAGGCACAGTCTGCACAGAACCAGTAGGCACAGTCTGCACAGAACCAGTAGGCACAGTCTGCACAGAACCAGTAGGCGCAGTCTGCACAGAACCAGTAGGCGCAGTCTGCATCTGCCTGCTGGCCAAATTTTTCTACACAAGAAAATCAAGTATTGCAATACGTATCATGCATATAATCCCCGACCATTGAATAGATAGCAAAGTTGACCGTATACAATCTTACTTCTTGATTTTGGATTAAATGGGGGGGGGGGGGAGATTTTATTCCAATGGATAACTGGAGCTTTGGAATGGTTTTAATTGTACATGGTCCCTCAGGTAAACAGTGGCTGTCTTGTGGCAGGTGCTTGGAGTCCTTTAACCATAATTAGGTACTAAACTGTGGCTGCCTAATGTGGCAGGTGCTTGGAGTCCTTTAACCAAGTTAGCAATATTTTGTGGGTATTTACTAAAGCCAGGACACTGATCCCGGCACTCACCATACATTTAAAAATCAAAGCTACATGTACAAAACGGAGGACAGAAAGTGCCCCCAAGGATCCGCTTTGCCAAAAAGGGAGATTCAGGACTGTCCCCTGCAGACACAGGTGCATGATGGGGTTGTCTAGAAAGGTGACTATAACTATAACTACAACTACCTAAAACAATGCTCGTGCCAGCAGTGGTCTGTGCGCTGGTGGAGTTATTACCTGTTGTACTGTTGCACCCTGCACAGGAGGGGCAAGCAGCACAGATGTTCACAACTTTGGCGGTGCTGGCCGCACTCTCAGGCCGGTAGAATTTGGTTGCTGCATTCTCTGTGGAACAACAAATTTAAATTTATAACACATAGCTTAATTTACCTGTGAGCAAGTGCTGCATTTCTTTGTGGTTTATACACCATGCTGTAAATTGCTTTATTTTCAAGTGCATAAATTTTCACGGTTTTTGTATTTTTGACATATTTCACTGTAGTTTTGATTTTACTGTTTTGGACATAATTCCTATTCAAACTATGTTAAAATACTATTTCACTGTGTTTTTGTGCCGCCAGCGAAATAAGTTAATATAAGGGTAGAGTGAAATTAAAGCAAATTACAGTACAGTGGTACCTGTCGCCAGAGACCTCCCCTAGAAAGCATCAAAATGTGGTCTTATGAGACAGGTGGTCTTTCATGAGAGGTACAAATAAGAACATTACCAAGTAAAGTATGTTAAAAAGTGGCCTCAAAAGGCAGGTGTTCTCTCATTGGGGTGGTCTTTCATGACAGGTTCTACTGTACATTTGTTCAACACATAAAAATGTACACTTTGATAATACAGCCAAAATATCGGTATCTTCCTTTGTTTTCAGAATATCTGTTAACTGGTGGTTGAATAATGTGATTTCAAGTAAGTTATGTTCACAGTAAGCACCATGAACCTTATTATAACAACACTCAGATATCCGACACGAATTTTGAGTGACATGAAGTCAAATTCCTTAGTCGTTTGATTCATTTATTTGACAGATTCAGATATCCAACAAGTTCTGCAGGTAATTAACTGATGGTGTTTTTATAACAAGGTTTCACTGGACTTTGATTACATCATATTTCTCTCATGAAGTACTTAATCTGCAATAATGACGTTAAAGTCCCGGCTGTATATGCTCAAGAAAAGATACATGTACATGCAGTAAAGTTCACCGATCAAGATGACTCACGAGTTTGTATCCTGTATCGTAATGAGCAAAATCCTTTGTTATATGGCTCTTCCTTCACGGTCAGTATCACAGCTATAACTGGCTGATAGTTTTCACCATATATCACAGCCATAACTGGGTCAAAGCACTCGCACATGTGTCAGAGCCGAAACTGGGTCATTGTGCTCACACATATATCAGAGCCATAACACATACAGTATCACAGCCATATATCTGTCGCGACATGTATAGATACAATATCACAGCCATACCTGTCATACGGTGTCACAGCCATCTGTCATACAGTGTCACAGCCATACCTGTCATACGGTGTCAGAGCCATACCTGTCATACGGTGTCACAGCCATACCTGTCATACGGTGTCAGAGCCATACCTGTCATACGGTGTCACAGCAATACCTGTCATACGGTGTCACAGCCAAACCTGTCATACGGTGTCACAGCAATACCTGTCATACGGTGTCACAGCCAAACCTGTCATACGGTGTCACAGCCATACCTGTCATACGGTGTCACAGCCATACCTGTCATACGGTGTCACAGCCATACCTGTCATACAGTGTCACAGCCATACCTGTTTTAACATTCATACATGTAACATCATAGCCATACCTGTCATAGCACTCATACATACGTCACAGCCATACCTGTCAAACCACTGATACATACAACACAGCCACACCTGTCATAGTATTCATACATACCACATCATGGCCACACCTATCATACCATTCATACATACCACATCATGGCCACACCTGACATAAAGTTCATACATACCACATCATGGCCACACCTATCATACCATTCATACATACCACATCATGGCCACACCTGACATAAAGTTCATACATACCACATCATGGCCACACCTGTCACAGCATTCATACATACAAAATCACAGCCACACCTGTCATAGCATTCATACATACCACATCACAGCCACACCTGTCATAGCATTAATACATACCACATCACAGCCATACCTGTTTCAACATTCATACATACAATATCATAGATCTCCCTCGTGATATCAGCATGTAATATGAGAGCCATACCTGGGTCATAGTACTCGTAGACCACCACTTTGGCCATCTGAAGATTACTGACTTCCTCTCGCTTGAAGGAGTTCATACTGAGACACTTCTTCTCATTGGCCAGCTGTCAACACAACAATCGCTACAATGTCGGGGATGTTTTTATTTCACGGGAATAAATTTAAACCAACTTTAACTCATTCCATACCGTGGTCACAGGCCTTGGTCAGTGGTTCTGGCACTGCCTGGCAAGTCATGCTGCAGCTGCCCTTGCGGCAGCTGCAGCATGACTTGCCAGGCAGTGCCAGAACCACTGACTTCAGACTACAGGCATGCTGGTACTCGAACGGAAGCTCTTTTCATGAAGAATTTAAATAAGCAATTGTCGTCTTAAATCTGGGGAAATGTATGGAAAAATCAGGGACTGGTATGAAATGAGTTAAAAAGAAACATGAAGTGCAAATGCTATTACTGCTATATATGATGGTATATAATTCAATAAACTTTGGACATTTTTCTTCTAGGTCATGTCAACATCTAATGATTCTAGGTTCTGAGAAATGTAACCAGCCAAAACTTTCCCGATGGACATTTGGTTGAACAGAAAGTTGCTCATCACTCCTTATCTCCTCTCCACATTGTAGCCTGGGTAAAATTGTCAAGTTGCAAAACAACCATGCCTGTTTAATCTAAGACATCAGACACAGAAATATTAAATCATTACAGTTGATCAATAACAGCAGCTGTAACACACAAAATAATCCCTCCCTCTGCTCTGGTGTTGTATCAGTATGTATCTGTGCAATTCAAAATATAACTCTGACTTCCATTATGGCCTTTGCAAGTGGTTAAGCTTATGCATCCTTGGGCCACCAGATGGCAGCACTCATCAGATGCTTCTGTTCATATCTATGAACCAATAGTACAAGCCAAAGAGACTACAGGTGCTAGGTGGTACCACTGACTGGATATTGTATGGAATTCCATTCACTTACGCCATCCACATAGATGTCCACAGTCCTGCCATTGATCTCTGTCATCTTGACTCCCATACTCTTCTGGTAATTCTTTTGCAGGTCCTGCACATCAGGCTCATAGCCAGACAGCTGCCCGATGCTCATCACCACCATGCCACTCTCCTTGTCTCCCTTCCACCTGTACAACATATCAAAAGAATAGAAAGACAAGGCAAGAGTTGATGAAAGTAGATAGATATAGCTCTTTGTAGCTCGAGTCACCGAGGCACTTGCCCCATCTCATTTGCGAAAGTAGCTAGATGATGTGCCAAAATGCCCGACTGGTCTCGTCCACAACTGGACTCATCAGAGGCAAGTGGGTTCTGCCCAACCCCAGGGTAAACATAAGAGTTTATGTTTTAACCAGTTACAGGGAGTTGGGCACAGTGTTCCAACTCTTTGCACTGTGAGTCAATAGAAACTGAATGCTGTGTTAGATATGTCAGCCTTCAAAGGACAGGATAACATGACCACAGGTACAGACAATGTGACCATGTTATTAGAGTTACAAGAAGCTGTATGTAGCCTGTACATGTGTTTTCCCATTGCCTTGCCCTGTGATGTAGTAATGTACAGGAATCAGCAGTAAAGTATATGCATCCATTGAATGTCCTGCAAGTGAAAAATTCATTCAAAATCAGGAAATGACAGTAGTCCTTTCTAGTCAACAATTTCAGGGCAAGTTTGCCTGAGGCATTTGCCCACAATTTCAGGGGGGGGGGTCTTTTTTTTCTTTTTGTAAATCCAGCTTATAGTTTTGAAGAACGAAAAACTCAGGAAAACAAACGTAAAATTCATTAAAGATGCAAATATGCTAGAACAATCATCACAGACAGACTGGATACCTTTGTCCACACATGGGTCCTGTGACCTTGGAAATGAGGGCAAGCTAGGTCTTAAACCTATAGTAAGATCAAGAAACAGTGTCAAGGTACAATAGCCCTTTTCAAAATGCCAGATGGCGCTACGGGCGCTTAGTTCAGAAGTTGCCGCTTGAGGGCACTGAACAAATCAGGCTGTCGAAGTCGCCATTATTACAATGGAGGATCCCAATGATAGTGACAGCGCAGCAGAAATTAAGAAGGAAAACATAGTGTTTACGAGAGATGAACTGGAGTCAAAGGACATTGCAATGTTAAAAAACATAGAGACACAAGGGAAGAAAGTTTCAGACTATCTGATACAGAAAACCAACAAAAATAGTTAAGTTTTCACGTTTCCATCAAAATCTAGTACCCAATTTTTAACATGGCGACCATACTGACACGTTCCATAATACGCATCATAAGCACATTTGCTTAGCACAAAACTGTGAAAATATTAACACAGTGAAATGTCATTTTAACATGGATTTAACAGGAACTCTGTTCAAAATTGTGAAATAAAAATTGCAATGAAACACCAGACAGCAAAACTGTGAAATTTAGACCCCGTGAAAATAAACACATTCACAGTATGTTATTTTTTTTTTTTTTACAAATAAGACAATGTACATGATATCAAGAAGTGGTAGGCACTGATAGAGAGGCTGCTGGTGTATGGTGTGCTCACCTGGCACAAACCGTGGTGTTGATAGACGTTTTGTCCTTGTCCTCCACCAGCACCTCAGTCTCGATGGTCGGTTCCTCCGTCACTTTGGTCACGTGGAATGACCAGGTCACCTGACAGTAGGTATACACAAACACATGCATTGGTCAGTAATACTGGTGTCATTGAAACTGTTCCTCATCCGTGTTTTGGATACACTTTTTTGTATGTTCTCTGTAGCTGGTACACGGATATTGATAGCTGAAGCTGACTTTGCTATACAGAAATACATCACTGAAGACATCTATACAGTTATTGATACATATTACTGGATATATCTCTACTTTCCACATATTGATACATACTGTTACAGATGTCTCCAGTATACACACTTATACCTGCTGCTGGGGGTGTCTAAAGTATATATGCTGGCGATTAATATAGTCTCGAGATTCTTGTAGTACACAGAAAATGATTACAAGCTCTCATAGAGAAAGATTACTTTGAACAAAATATTAGTCATTTTCATACTATTTGCATTTACCTTACAGATTATATGTATCTTGGTACATATTTTCCCCGAGATATTTCTGTACACTGAGTATAGATTAGGTACATATATAACAAGCATGATCACCCTACACTACCATACTGCAAAGTTCCACATGTCTCTTGCTGGAGCTTTATTATTGTAAATTATGTAAAATGTTTCCTTGGCAACTGAGGACACCACCTCATTACATGTACATTTATTTCCCCAAGGTTATCATTCCTCTGCCATCATATGACATCCCCTCATTACATTTCCCTTACGTTATCATTCCATCCTCATTACAGTTCCTTTAAGTTATTATTCCATCCTCATTACAGTTCCTTTAAGTTATTATTCCATCCTCATTACATTGCCCTTAGGTTATCATTCCATCCCCATTACATTCCCCTTAGGTTATCATTCCATCTCCATTAATCCTCCCTTAGGTTATCATTCCATCCCCATTATATTTCCCCTAGGTTATCATTCCATCTCCATTACATTTTCCCCTTAGGTTATCATTCCATCTCCATAACATTACCCACAAGGTTATCATTCCTCTGCCATCTATGACCATTCCCCTCATCATACTTTCTGCAACTTAATCATTTCTCTGCAATGGGAGACATTCATATTTAACTGCGATCCTGCTCACTTCCCATGTTGCCAGGCCAACAGACTGATGCTTCCACCATGATCAGGGCAGATTTGTATTATATACTGCATAAACATTCATAAATAACACCTTTTCAACCAAAAGAGAGCCAATTTCTAATAATTTAGGCATCCTTTATGTTTCAAATATATGTTAATACATATTCTTAAGATTATTGGTTGTTTGTATTGTTCATTTTGTTGAGAAAGTACTTTTGACCATGGCAAATACATGAATCTGACCTGATGCACGTGGCTCCCTCTTTTTCTCAATAGGTGTTTGAGTAGGACCGCATTTAGATATGAATACATCCTATCATATTGTCTTAACCTACTAATCATCCCCTGCTTATTACACAAGGGTCCTCTTTAAGAATAAACGTAACCCACCTGTACCATGGCCACTCCTTGGCCTGCAGCATTAATTATTACATGATCAGATTCTTTGGGAACCTAAAACAAATGCAACATGTACATAATACACCGCTATATACCAGTGTCACGAAACATTCTAAATACAAATATATACACAGTATATCTCTCTATATATAGCAGTCTCACAAAACATTCTTGATACAAACAGATACAAAGCATATCTTTATATAGCAGTTTCAAAAAAATTCTTGTCTGCATATTTGCTGTTCCAATTTCAAAAATTCCAATTATTTTCTGTGTGTATTTCATTCATCAATAGTATTATACAAGAGGGACTTGACAGTCCTGTGCTCAGCTGACCTTACATTAAGATACACACTGAAATGATCCTGTGAAATTCACAAGGACATCTAGGTCACGATTGATATGACCATCATCACTGTGGTTAACATGTACATATTCCCTGATCCCAAATTTTCCTAATTTTGATAATTTGTTTAAAATAATAAAAATACAAAAGCATAGCCATGTAGTGGACAATCTGGTTCAGATCAAGTCCAGGTACATTTCCAGTAAGTTTGAAGAGGATCCAACTTACCACGTGGGACAGGAAATCAAGCAACGCAAAAATGCATTAAAATTCTTAAACAAAAGGGCTGGTTAACAGCCCGTGCTCAGCTGACTTAAGAAATTCATCACACTAGTGGCACTGTGACCTTGAGAATGAGGTCAAGGTCACCCATCAACTGTGCAAGTCTGGTGTTAACACAAGACCACAACCATGAACATCAAGGTCATAGCTCAAAAGGTTCTCACCTTATCAGGCAAACAATAAAATTCAGAAAAGTGATCCTGTAACCTTGGAAATAAGGTCAAGGTCATTCACGTACTGGGCAATTCTGGCCCGCATACAGGACCACCACCATATGCAATATTAAACTCATAGATTAAGTTATGACCCTAACAGTAAAATTCATGTAAGTAGACCTGTGACCTTTACAATGAGGTCAAGGGCACTGATGTATCATGTATGTCTTGCCTTTATAATCACTAGTGTCCCTATGCAATTTTGAAGCAATTCGCAAAGTGCTTTTGGAGAAGATTTGATTTGATTTTGTCGAAAAAATGAAGAAACCTAATGAAAAAATCCAAACTCACTGGACTGTAACCACTTGAACAAACTAGGTAGAGACTGTCCCAACATACATGCCTACCAAGTTTCAATTTTATCTGGCTCATGGTTTTGGAGAAGCCAAAAATGTGAATTACGATTGCATCCACATCGATGCTAAAACATGAACAAAGATATTCATAGGAAACCTAAAATTCACTTGGCTGTAACCTATTGAACATACTTGGTAGAGACATACACAAGGTAAATCCCCACCAAGTTTGACATGAATCTGGCTAATGGCTTTGGAGAAGTCAAAAATGTGAATTACCATTGCATTCATCATTGAATTGCATAGTAATCAATAGGAATACATGTATCGACCAATAAGTACCCAGATTGAAAAATTCATTGAAAATCAGGGATCCACAGCAATGCCATCTAGCAGACAAGTTTGTGTGACCCTTCTACAAGGTACCTTACTTAACACCAAGTTTAAGGATATTCTGCGTGAAAATTTTTGAAGTTGAAAATTACTAAAACACACAAAAATTCATTAAAAAAGAGAAAAAAAATTGCAAGTTAGAGTCTAGGGGCACCCAGAAGTGTCCCTATATAATTTCAAAGCAATTGGCTCAGTGGTTTTAGAGAAGATTTTTTACGATATTCAAAAAAAAAAAAAAAATGAACACGATATGTCCAGAAGATATTATCTTTTTACATGGGAGTATATTTCAAATTTACCAACAGATTAAGAAAGACCTTCTACTTAATTCCATTTTAATGTTGCAGAGATATTGATTGGTTTGAGGGCACCTTAAACACTTGCCCCAGTTACAACAGCCTCACTAGAGGAAAACGATTTAATTTTGTGGATTTGCCATCATATATAAGTAACACTTTATAACTACATGTGCATGGTATTTAACTTTAAGTTGCTTTAACAATCACAGAATCATGCAACTTTGCTAGAACTGGGCATGTAACAAAATATTAAACATTAAATACACTTTTCACTTAACGCATGCAGTATAATCTGCTTACTTTATACAGTATGATGCTCTTACCTTTTTCACCTAATATAATGTGCATACCTTTTGCACCTCATATATTTGTGCTTACATTTTTCACCTCAAATAATATAACATGCTTACCTTTTACACCTCACGTAATGTATGTGCTTATGTTTTACACCTCACATAATATAATGTGCTTACCTTTTTCACCTAATATAATGTGCATACCTTTTGCACCTCACACAATATTTGTGCTTACATTTTTCACCTCACATAATACAATGTGCTTACCTTTTACACGTCACATAATATAATGTGCTTACCTTTTTCACCTCATTGTGTACTGACTGTGCTTATTACTTTCACTTAACACCGCATACTGTTCTTACCTGTGCTGTCTGCAGAAGAACAGAATTTTGCTTGTTGACAGTAAATTCACGTTTAAAGCTGCCGGCAGCGATCTGGACTTTCAGGTTCATTTTATCTGGGTCAGAAAACTTCTCAGCAAAACCTGCCAGGGCTTGTATAGCCATAACTGTGTCCTGTAACACAGATAAACATCATGAGATCATGAATGTTTGGGCCCTATCCCCTGATGTACTGTATGGCAGTAGCATGCAGAACCACTGGCACCAAAGAGAAACACCATGATAGCTATAACTTTTGGACTGAGGTAAATTACATAGGCATGGTTCTTACGTGGTTCCTTGTTACCTGTTTCATGGTTGCAGTGTGAACTGTAATTCCTAAACAGTACCAGGATTATCTAAGCATGTACAAAATATCATTCTAATACATTCTAGGTTGTCATTCGTCTTGCTCAACAGAGACAGTCATTCCAATACATTATAGGGTGGCATCTGTCTAGATCAACAAAAACAAACTGTTATACAAATACAACCCAGGGGGGCATCCGCTCAACTTGACAGCATAGAAAAGGTGCACTTGCTGCATGGGACACACAGAACTGTGTACTTCATGCAGGAAAGGAACTGTCACAGCTCTGCGTGTCCCACGAAGGCAAGGGCACCATAATCTTAACAATACCAAAGAAAACGAAATCAACATAACAACTATTGCTCTATCATTTTCATATGAAAGAGATAAAAACCTTCCTGACTGTGCCATCTTGCCTTATGTGCAAACAAAGTGCTGGTCCAGCTCAACAGAAAGAAACTGTCACTCTTACATGTTCAAATTTATTTATCTAGCTCAACAGACACAAAATATCATTCTTATACATGTATGTTGGCATGTCTAGCTCAACAGACACAAAATATCATTCTTATACATGTATGTTGGCATGTCTAGCTCAACAGACACAAAATATCATTCTTATACATGTATGTTGGCATGTCTAGCTCAATAGAAACAAACTGTCATGATTCTAATCTGTTGGAATTTTGTATGTTGGCTTGTCTGGCTCAGCAGAAACCAACTGTCATTCTAATGTGTTGGAATTTTGTATGTTTTGACTTGTCTAGCTCAACAGAAACAAACTGTCATTCTAATCTGTTGGAATTTTGTATGTTGGCTTGTCTGGCTCAGCAGAAACCAACTGTCATTCTAATGTGTTGGAATTTGTCTAGCTCAGCAGAAATAAAGTCATTCTTATATCCTGGCTTTTGTAGCCCAACAAAAACATACTGGCATTCTTACGTATTGAAATTTTGTATAGCTCAAACTTTAATTCTTATATGTTGGCATTTATTGATTGTCTAGCTCAACAGAAACAAACTGCCATATTTGTATGTTGGCTTGGATGGCTCCACAAAAACAAAATGCCATTCTTATATGTTGGCATTTGTTTATGTTAACAGAAACAAACAGTCATTGCTATGTGTTGGGATCTGTCTAGCTCAGCAGAAATAAACAGTCATTCTTGTGTGCTGAAATTTTCTCTACCTCAACAGAAACAAACATGCATTTTTATACATGTATGTTGGCCTTTGTCTAGATCAACAGAAACAAACAGTCATTCTTATATGTTGGCCTTTGTCTAGCTCAATAGAAACAAACATTCTTATATGTTGGCTTGTCTAGCTCAACAAAATCATTCTCATATGTTGGCATTTGTCTACCTGAAGAGAAATATGCTATCATTCAATTCTGATATGTTGGCCTGTTTAGCTCAACTGAAACAAAATGTCATTTTTATATGTTGGCATTTGTCTAGCTCAACAGAAACAAACTGGCATTATTATATGTTGGCTTTTCTAGTCCAACTGAAACAAAATGTCATTCTTTTATGTTGGCATTTGTCTCGCTCAACAAACACATTAAACTGTCACTCTTATCCAGTGTTGAGTAACATCTGTTCAGCTCAACAAGAACAAGCCATCATTCCTACACAGCATCGGTGGTATACAAGCTGACATAAACTGTCATTGTCTATACAATACAGAAGGGTACTCAGGTAGAAATGACTTGTCACACATTAGAGGTATCACTGGCTGTAGTTATTTTAACCCTTTCCCCTTGAATTGAGAATAGTGTCCTTGGTATGGGTGGGGGCGCTTAGCACCCAACCCCCGCAGAGTAAAGCTGTGGACCTGCATCAAATAATCCTGGTATGTCTAATCTCAAATTTTCATCAAGCTTTTATTTTTTAATTACGATTAGAATAAGTCCAAAACATTAAAGCTGGCAGCATCTGACCATCAGCCAGTTTTGACTGTTTTTTTTTTTTTTTTGGGGGGGGGGGGGAAGGGTAGTGTCTGAGTGCAACAAGATGTTAATATTGGCAGACAGAGGGTTACCTGAGTGGAGGCATAGCCACCATATGCATTCCTTTGGCTGGCCAGCCATTTGACAATTGGCACAGCAGCAGTAACTGGTTTTCCCATGTTGTAGGTCAAGAGAGCATAGGCCGTAGTTTCCACATCCAGAGAGCGAGCGCGGGGGCGGTAATAATACCTCGTGGCTTTCGGAGTCTTTGTGGCAGACCAGTATTTCTTGCCATCTGAAATAATATTTTCAATTTTATGATTCTAAATATTCAATTACAGACCTTCATTCTTCAGAATGTCAGAATGAGAGGTGCCATTGTTTTGTCAGCCCTACTTCCAGGTGGATGTGACCAACGTATTCATATACATATAAAACTTCAGTATTAAAAAATATAGCAGGATTTTCTTCTGTGTAAATGTTCACATGTGATTTTTCCCCCGTGATTTGCAAATTTGGTGGATCACTGGCTGATACATACATGTCAAAACTTGATTTTTTTTTAATGACAGAGATATTACTTAAATCTCCAAACACCCTGATCCAGCTGAAGTTTTGTCATGCAATTGTTTGTACATGTTGAATGTAGGTCATCAAGTGTATCACTGACATTTCAAAAATTTACTATATTGTCACAGCACGTAGTTTCTGCCTTGGTGAAGCACTGAATAGTTTTGAAACTGTCGAGAGTTTATACATTACAACAAGGTTTAACTGTATGGTCTCATTAAAATGGATGACACATCTAACAAGCATTAGACTGAGCCATTCCAAATGCTAAGTTTTAAACGCAGATAATGTCTTGGAGACCATTATGGTCTGTAGTACATGTATCAGTTTTGTTTTTTAGTTGGTTCATCCGGAGCTGTGTACCTTCAGTTTTAGCCAGAGTTTCCAGGTGTTGCATGGCAGTGGCGGCGTGTCTGCTCTTGGCCAGGCTGAAGGCATACGACAAGATGGCCATGACGTACGCATTGTCCGTGTAGTCCTCTAGGTGCTTAACCAGGAATTCCTCTGCCTTTGTGATGGCCGCCTTCACTTTCTGTAAAGACAATCAGACAGGCGTCTTTTGTTATACTCTACCCCAGATGTTATACAATGATCTGTCTATAACACCACGACCACGATACAACACAACTGCCACTAATTGGGGAATTCAACATAGATGTACAGTATACATGTAATATAGGAAGTACATGTACTTGAATGGGTAGGGATGGCAACCATGTAGAGTGGTCCCCCTTTCATAAGGCCCCTTGGTGAGAGGTGAACCTGACACTGCCAAGGACACTTCTCCAGGTAGTATGTTATATCTGAAATCACTTTGTAAATGAGGGGTGTTATAAAGAGGGAGCACTGAACCTGTCACGTTCTATCAGAAATCATCTTGTAATGAGAGGTGTCACAAAGAGGGAGAACCATTCCCATCATGTTCCATCAAACCACCTGGTAATTAAAATGCAATCACAGACTGCTAGTTATAGATTCATGCCCCCCCCCCCACCTCACTGATTACCTTGGTAATCACAGATATATCATTTGTAATAACTAGAGCCATGAACATTTAACAAACTGAAGGGATAATCATGCAATGTTTTGCAGTGTAATACCCTGTGACCTTGAGACCAGATGTCAAGGTCAAGACCTGGGCCTTACAATGGTGCATAAGCACATGCAAGCTGGAAGTCCTAACTGAAAAAGCTTTGCAGTTATCACCAGCAATGCAGCTGGACAGATGGATGGACCGAATGACAGATAGACAGAAACAGTGTGCAATATGAAATCTTTGAAGTTAAGCTGCATATAGCCCTTATAGAGGATTATAATCCTGTGCAATATGAAAGCCCTATTTCAAAACGTGCTCAAGTTATCATGTGGAAAACAAATTCAATAATGCAGCTTTGTGACCTTGGGAATTGGGTCAAGGTCATCAAACTTCGAAAATGACCTAGTGGTTATATGATGACTATGATCCTGCGTAACACAAAAGGATGGAGTTATAGTGTGTAATATTGTGGACAGACGGATGGACAGACAGATGGAAGGAAAGAAGGAGGTCACCCATCTTTGAACCTGACCTAGCCCTAAAAGAGAACTATAATCCTTTGCAATATCAAAGTCCTTGTGCAAAATTTTTCAAGTTATCATGCAGAAACCAAATTCTTTAATGTGGCTCTGTGACCCTGGGGATTGTGTGAAGGTCACCCATCTTTGACTTTAACTTAGCCCCAACAGATGACTATATAACCTTGTGCAATATGAAAGTTCTAGGTCAAAGAGTGGTGTAGTTATAGTGCGTAAAATTTGTGCATGGACAAATGGATGGACAAAGTGATTCCCATATGCCTCCTCTCCTACGGAATTGGGGGGGTGGGGGATAATGAAAGGCATTATAAAGAGTGAGCAGAATCAACTAACAATGGGGGGTGTTATAAAGAGGGAGGACTGTACCCATCATGTTTTATCACCTTGTAATGAGGGGTGTTATAAAGATAGAGGGAGCATTGTACCCATCATGTTTTATCACCTTTTATCTCTGGATTGTTGGAATATAAAGAATCTTATTGGTTAATCTTCCCCTGTATGTTTACCTGTAACACTGGCTTCACCAGGGTCTATATTCTGTTGCACCAGGCAGCCCCTGGAGAATTCCTCCTGACAACATTTTAGAGCTTCATTTTCCGTTCGATGCAGACGATACAGACATTGTGTGGAATCACTTCCCTTGTAAAGGGCAAGGTTGCCAAGATTGTTAATGGGAAGTGAAGCATTTTGCATCATTTTACAATGAAATACTTACAAAATGACTGAAGGCAACATTAGATTGTACTGTTAGTTCAAACCAGTGTGCTGCAAAGAACCATCCCCAAACAAAATCTTTATACCGGGTTTGCGCCAGGGTAACACAGTAAGATAGACATCCTGGCAAAAGTGTAGACCCTTAATTCAGACAAACCATTCAAGGCAAATGTAGGGGCTTCAGGGCCTACATTTTCCCTGGATGCTTTGCTTCAGAGCCTACACTTTCATCAGGACGATCTATCTTGGTGTATCCCCGGCTCAACCCCAGCATAACTGATAGTAACGAGGGATGTTATAAAGGAGGGGCACTAGACCTACAATGTATTGCCAATGGCAGATAAAGTCACAGATTGATGTATTATGCTGTGTGTATGGATGCAGTGGGGCTTAAAGAGACATGTATTCTGGTCAATCCAATTATAATACAGTGTATATCTGAATGTTAAGTTATACAGCATCTACATTTGTAAAATGCGACCACTTGCCTGGTATTTTACATTGCATTCATAAAATATAATGTCAGTTGGACAGAGGTTCATATGGAACATGTTCATGGCATATATCACACTGCATTTCTTTGAGTTTTACACATTACTATGTCATATAACATCTGAGTTTGCACCAGTAACATCATAGGCCCTGCAGTGAGTGAATTCAGTGGCATAGTCAGGGCAGTGGTTGTGGGGGCTGCAGACACCCACCCCCCGCAAAAAAAAAAATATATAAATGAAAATACCAAAACCAAAAAAGGAGGGGGGAAGAGAGGAAAGCAACACAAAGGTACAGTAAAGCTTTGGGTAGTCAGCCAATAGGACCTTTCTGTCTCTAGAATGCAACATTATCAAATTTTCCTCGAGGAAGCATGTCCCAAGACTCCTTGTGCATACATGTTCAGTGGCCCTTACTCATCTTTAGTCTCTACCTTTGAAAAAATCAGAATATGTCACTGCAACTGGTACAAGAGGAACCGCAATGTTGTCCATGTTATGGCCTACATATATTGATTTTACACTGGTAATGCGATAATTGAAAGTGATGTCATACTCACATTGTCTGTACTTTGAACCTCCAACAAGGCAGACATGACGTAAGCTGTCATTGATACCAGTCCGGTTGAGCCACCCTGCACAAAACAAAACATTTTGAAATTTGAGCTGCAACAACAGCCTCTTCATACAGCATACAGTCCAGCATAACAGTCAAATGTTACAATAGTTCACTCTCATACAGCATATAGTCCAGCCTAACAGTCAAATGTTCAATATATCAGTCTCATTTCAGCAGAACAGTCAAATGTTACGGTAGTTCAGTCTCATACAGCATACAGTCCAGCATAAATGAAATGTTACACTAGAAGGGGGTAAGGGGGGGTTTCAGTACGCTGGTACAGGTAATTATTTTTCTAGAGTACGTAGTACGGGAAATAAAAATCTTTCAAAATTTTGGATAGTACTAGTTCAGTCTCATTTAAACTGTTTCATTGTTGATTTTGGCAGACGTTGCGCTCTGAATTGACATCGGGATACTTCATTCCTATTGTTTGTCAACTGACCTTTCATTCCACTCCCAGCATGCAACAGCTTCAGAGACATAAGGGAGCACAAGAATGGCCCAGGTCAACAGCTTTCCTCCGTGTACCTTAGGCACACTTACCAAGAAAAGTTATTGGCTCAGTCCAAACTTGGCAGTGAAAGCGTTAGAGGGTGGACCGTCTTTGTCACCGTGCTCGTGACCTACACAGAATCCCTGTAGATGCGTGGCGTTCATGTGACAGATCAACTACTGCATATAGCTACACTGCATCAAACAAGAACTTCAGTGGAACAACTGTCACTTTGTCTATGTACACATCTAGTCCAGATGTCAGCAAGTGTGCCAATGCACAAAAACAAGTTTGATTAAAGCAAAATGTTAACTAGCAGCACGCCTTCCACTGACCTTGACATTCAACCCATAAGTCCCACTCTAATCTAGGGGATGAGGAATTGGACATGAAGCACAACCGAAAGTTTGAATTGCACTCGCCATTGACATACATGGTAATCGATAGGAATAAATGCATAAACTGACAGGTACCCAAATTGAATTATTTTGTTAAATGGGGGATCCAGAGTGTCACCACTTAGTGAATTATTTTGAATAATCCTCCCAAAAGCTACATTTCCACCAAGTTTCAGCACAATCTGAGTGAAGGTTTTGTAGAACTCAAAAATGTGAAAAACACAAGACCATTCGTTAAAAAAAAAAAAGACAAAAAATTGCAGCACCACTTGTTGAACAAACTAAGGTCTGGGGGGTCCCCAGAAGTGTCCACATACATTTTCAAAGTAATTGGCTGGGTGGTTTTGGAAAGATTAAAAAAAATCGCCAAAAAATTGAACAAACTTGGTAGAGACCCATCCAAGGTATATTCCCACCCAAGTTTGAAGTGAATCTGGTCAACACCTATGGAGAAGATGCTGGAAATATGAATTTCCATTGCAATCCTTACTGACTTAGTACTGAATAGGAATGCATGCATTAACTGACAAGTAACCCAACTAAAAAAAATTGTTAAAAATCAGGGATCCAAAGTAGAGTGATTTTTTAAGATTTTGGCAACAAATAAAAAAAAAAGAGGACTGTGATAGTCCTGTGCTCAGCTGACATGTACATATACCCTTGCAATTTTTTAAGATTTATCCAAAAAATGAACAACAAAATTCATAAAAAAAAAAAAATTAATGGAGCATGACCATTTGAACAAATCTGGTAGACACCCAAGGTACATTGCCACTAAGTTTGAAGTCAATCTGGTTGACAGACTAAGACTCCGACATACTTTTCTTTCACCATCAATAATGCATGTTACATAACAGAAATAAAGTGGAATTGACACTTTTGGAGAAAAAAGTTGAAAATGTGAATTAGCATTAGAATGCCCATTGACTTACATAGTAATCAATAGGAAAGCTGCATTTACCGAAAACTACCCAAATTGAAAAAAAAAAAAATCATTTAAAATCAGGAATCCATTGCAATTCCACTTTGTGAATAATTTTGTTTGACCCTCTCACAAGAAACATATCCACCTGGTTTCAGCTTAATCTGAGTGACCATTCTGGAGAAGTCAAAAATAGCAAAAGTACACAAAAACTCATTATAAAATTGAATAAAATTGCAGCGCCACCTGGTGAACAAATTAAGAACTAGCAGTCCCTAGAAGTGTCCCTGTGATATAGCAAAGCAATCGGGTAAGCAGTTTTGGAAAACAAGATTTTTAAAGATATACCCCCCCCCCAAAAAAAAATCATCAAAAATCTAAAAATCCCTGGACCATGACCATTTTCACAAATTTGGTAGAGACCCACCAAAGGTACATAGTCACTAAGTTTGAAGTCAATCTGGTTGACCGTTTTGAAGAAGTTGAAAATGTGAATTAGCATTAGAACACTCATTGACTTACACAGTAATCAATAGGAAATGTGCATTTACCGATAAGTACCCAAATTGAAAAAAAATCATTAAAAATCAGGAATGCACAGCATTGTCACTTAGTGAACAACTTTCTTTGAACCTTCCACAAGGAACATATCCACCAAGTTTCAGCTTAATTTGATTGACGGTTCTGGACAAGAAGTCAAAAATAGCAGTAACACAAAAAAATACCGTTCAAAGAATGCAGTACCCTTCGGCCGCCTTCAATCTCTTTTGCTGAGAGTGAATAGGAATAGTGTCCCATAGTATCAGGTATAGTTAGCTACACAAACACTACTATTGTACACTTGACCTTTGACCTCAAAAACATTAGGTCAAATATAGAGGTATAACCTTGACTTTCAATAGCCTTCAAGATCACCCTATGTTGCTTCTTTTGTTTTAAGATTTAGATTTCTAGATGCACAATGTCACTCAGCAAACTTGTGACCCGTGTGTGAGCTTGAAAATTAGGTCAAGGTCAATTATGCTTGTACTGGTGTACTATCATATGCAATTTGAAAGTCCTGTCTCAAAAGCTTCTGAAGTTATAGTGGTAAACACAATTTCAATGAATAGGTCACTGTGACCCAGATATTTGACCTAGTGACCTACTTTTGATTTATGACACATCTTTTAGTTATGATACAAGGGTGGTTAAAATTTCATGTAACTGACTTAAATACTTCCTTACTTAAACCAATTCCAACATTGTGCACTCGAACTTTGACCTCAAAAAGTAGGTCAAATATAGAGCTATGACCTTGATTTTCAATAGGCTTCTAGATCACTCTATCAAGCTTCTTGTGTGTAAGATTTTGATTGCTAGATGCAAGCTTTCAATAATTAGAGTGGTAAGGTTGCTCAGCACGTCACCATTGTGTGACCTTGAGAATTAGGTCAAGGTCAACTAAGCTCACACACAAAATAGGCCATATAGGAGTGTACTATCATGTGCAATTTGACAGTCCTGTCTCCAAAATTTCCGAAGTTATAGTGGTAAACACAATTTCAATGAATAGGTCACTGTGACCCAGATACTTGACCTAGTGACTTACTTTTGATTCATGACACATTCTTTGGTTGTGATACATGTGTGTATAAAATTTCATGTAACTGACTTAAAAAATTCCTTACTTTTACCAACACCACCATTGTGGACTTGACCTTTGACCTCAAAAAGTAGGTCAAATATAAAGCTATGACCTCAATTTTTATTAGACTTCTAGATCACTCTATCAAGCTTCTTGTGTGTAAGATTTAGATTGCTAGATGCAGGCTTTCAATAGTTAGAGCGGTAACGTTGCTTAGCACGTAACCACTGTGTGACCTTAAGAATTACGTCAAGGTCAACTATGCTTGCACACAAAGTAGGCCATATAGGAGTGAACTATCATGTGCAATTTGAAAGTCCTGTCTCAAAAATTTCTAAAGTTATGGTGGTAAAAGCACGGGACGGATGGCCAGACGGACGGCGCCGGGTACTACAATACCTGTCGGCCTCATAAGGCCGAAGGGTAAAAAATCATAAAAAAATAGTAAAAAATTACAGCGCCACCTGGTGAACAATTTAAGGAATAGAAGTTCCCAGGAGTGTTACAGGGTGATATCAAAGCAATCAGGTGAGAGGTTTCAGAGAAGATTTTTTTTAGATTTGCCCCAAAAAAGGACAAACAAACAAATCATAAAAAAATCATAGAGACCTTTAATGAACATTACTAATTAACTAACAAAAGAAATATTAGCCCCACAAAACCATCAAAAGGCACATCTAGCAGTAAGGACTACAAGCCATAACAATTTCAGATTGCTATTAAAGTGTAATAGTTTGGAGAAATGGCCCAGAAACAAGCTGGAAATTTGGTCGGAGGGGCGGACGGATGGTCGTCGTTATCATATCTCCCCCCCCCCCCCCATTTTGTGGGCGGGAGATAAAAAGCATAGGAATGACTGATCATATTATCAAATAATCAAAGCAAGAGGCAGACACTTACCTGCATGGCTGAATGGATCACTCTCCCGCCAGCTGACTCATCAAACCTGCCGCTACTGTGCTGGTGTCGAACAATCCAGTTGACAGCTTGGTTCACCTTGTTCTCATCAATTGTGATGTAAGACTTGGCCTTGTGGAAGGATTTCACCACAAATGCAGTCAGCCTGAAACATTGTTTTCAGTCAGCTTGAATACGCTTGTACACTATTTCATGTTTCATGCACACCAGAATACAGGGCGTGGATACCAGACTTATCAGATTGAAATACATGTACATGTACATGTATGTGGTAAGTATCATCAGTCTGAAATACTGTAGATCACTTTATTATTTTTTCGTTTTTGTTTTAATCCCTTCTCCTTCAAAATGGCTACTAAAATTTCCCCAAATTTCTTTGTTTTAATGCAGAAATTTAAAAAATTCAAAGTCTGTGTCGGTCTTTCCGGGAAAAACAGAAATTTTTAATCAAATATAAAATAACAACAAACAAAACACCACATGCATACATATCTCCCAGTAGTTGACTTGGCTCAAGTTGATCAACAAATCTCACAGCACGTGCGTGTCCGGGGTTTACCGAAGTTGTGCGAAAGTATTACTCTTGGTTTAATAATTTAATGGTAGTATGATGGAAGTAATGCTGAATTTAAGAGTCTGTAATCATTTTAATTTAATTGAACATAAAATAAATGGCAACAGAACACCACATGTATATCTGCATTTTACTGACCGACAATTTACGTTACTCCTGAGTTCCCTTAAGTTCTGCCATGTTATTTGTGCCCATATGAAAATTAAAAATGGTAGATTCACATGTGCACTTAAGTCATGTTCTTTGACATTTCTGTTCCTACAATGCTCCACCTAACAGCTACTTCCTTGAGGTCTTTCACCCAATGCTGGTCCTTCACTTACCACATACTTCCAACACTGTCACGATTTCCAAAGGCACTGAATGAGGCATCATTTCTCTGGTAGGTCAGTTCTCGCATGTAACCTGTTAATTGAAGAAACACTATCAATATAAAGTCACAATTCCTCATCACATGATAGAAAATTTTGAAAAGCTATAAATACTTGAAAAGTTTCATAAAAAGTTTTAAAATGCTATGAGGAAGGTTTTCCATAGGAACCTGGCCCATTATAAGGTGCATCTCTGACAAAAATTTGGTAAAGCTACAGTGAATATTTTTCGAGATAGATGGATGGATGGATGGATGGATGGATGGATGGATGGATGGATGGATGGACAGACAGATGATGCAGGGGATGACGATACCTTTTGGCACTTTATGTGCCGAGGGTAAGAAAGTATTATGGAAACAATCAGTGCTTACAATGTTGCTGGGTTTACTTGTACGAGTTCCTGTAATTTATCCATGCACACTGATAAGTGGGATGCATGCACTGACAAGTGTGTACTCCTAATTAAGGGGATTGCCGCACCTAATGGGCTTTCAGAGCTGCATCTTTACAGGTCTCTCAGTTATAATCGGGTTTATGCTACTGACACAGTGGTACCTGCTCTAAAGACCACCTCTAGTGTGACACAGTATTTTTTAAGAGTGTCCCTCCATGACACCAGGGTCTATTTGTCTCAAATAATTAATTCTACCTGTTTTTCACATTAGGATTATTGTTCCTGGAAATATATACTTAATGACTGTCCTAACACACACTTCACAAGGAACTAGTGTATCTGTCAGTGTTTAACTGACAATTATGAATCCTGATTGGTTTTGGCTTAGTTTCCCATAATGCACCAGTTCAGTTCACAGGAAGTGTGTGTGTACACATGTGCTGATAAGACAGTCCCCTGATTGGCTCTTACCAGCTGTATTAGTATATCATGGTGTGAAACTCAGTGGGATCTGAATATTAGTAGACCACCACTGCCTTTGAGGAAGGGATGTCCATTGATATATTATTTCTAGAGAATATGATCATAATGAAGATCACCTTCAATATAAGACTTTTTGCTGGCAGTCTGGGTGCCTTACACAGCAGGTACAACTGTAGTCAATGCCTCTGCACGTCCATAGCAGTCAATTACATGCATGTACATTGTATATATGTAGCAACCTGACATTACATGTACATGTCTGTAAATTGTATATGATGCAGAAAATGCCATTTGACTGTTATTGCTATGAAATGTCTTTAAACTCCCATTGTTTCACATGTAATTTTCATGCTACCTGTATGTCCTCCCTACTGGATAAATTGCCATTTAACTCATTCCACCCTGATAGAAGACTGAGTCAACAGCTTTCCTTGGCGCGCTCTGGGCGCAATGCGCCCAGAGCGTGCCAAGGAAAGCTGTTGACCATGGGCATATAATTTGGAATGATCTTCCATGCAAGTTTCATCCAAAATATTGAAAAATAATCCCTAAATTAGTAAAATACAATTAGCAGACGACATTTAGATATTAGCGGGAAAAAGCGTCATCAGGGTGGAATGAGTTAACTTTTATTGCTATAATTGACCTCCCTATCTGATAAAATGTCTTTCAGTTGTTATGCTGTTACTTTGTAATACATGTACCTGTCATACTGTGGTTTCCCTACCTGATAAAATGCCTTTCTGGATCAATTGTTACAGTTGTAACACTGTTACTTTGTTATGCAATGTACCTGTGACACTGTGGCTTCCCTACCTGATAAAATGCTTTTCATTGTTACAGTTGTAATGCTGTTACTTTGTTATACATGTACCTCTCATACTGGCATCTCACCACCTGATAAAATGCCTTTTAAGTTTTACTGTAAGTTACAGCTGTAACACTGTGGCCTCAGTACACGATAAAATGCCTTTTAACTGTGTTACAAGTTGCTGTCATCCTGGGGACTCCCTATGTGACAAAATACCTTTCAAATCTTATTGTTATAGTTGTCACACTGTGGCTTCCTTACCTGATTCCATATACTTTATGGCCTTGGCCTCAATTTCCTTGTTGGTTTGAGCAGTAGCCTTCAGGTACTTCAGCACGTGGATGTTGGGTGCAAACTTCAGCATGTTCTGCTCACCACAGCCATAGGGCATTCGGATCAGACGATCAAGGTTCTGCAGCGAGGGCCCCATCACATCACCTGCATGAATACACTTGTACATAAAATCACATACCTGCCACATGTTTATTGGGCTTACTTAGACCCTTGTCTGTGAAGTGACTTTCTGATCCCCCTTTGTCAAGTCTTGGCAAGAGCCAGCAGTAGATATCTGTTTCTTTTTCTCTAGTTCAAATTCCGACTGATTTGGCTACATCATAGCTCATCAGGGAATGAGGATAATGGCCTATGCGGCTGGTTTATACAGTGAGGGGTAACACAGTTACATTTCAACATGATCTGTTACGTTTGCACGTAAAGTGTATTATTGCGTGTGCAGTAGCAGGTTATGACTGCTGGGAAAATTTGTCATAGACATGCTCCTCACAAAACAGCTTTCAAACAAGTACATTGGCCCTGCCCCAGTGGGGACCGGTGTGTACCTCTTACCTGTGGTCTGTATACATAATAATGCATCTTGCATGTAAGCAGGCTATCATGCATGCATGCAACTTACTGATTACGTCAGAAGGTGTGCTCACATTTGCCATGATGAAGAAAAGCTTCAAGTTTTCAGTGTCTGTATATTCTAACTTCAATTACTATCCTCTCATGCAGCACTTCAGTAGCCTGACTGACTCTACTAAAATGAAAAAGATTCAGGAAAGTGGTCTTCGATCTCTTGTTAATGATTCTGTCTCATTACACTCAAATTTCCTACCAGGGGTGAAGCAGTCATCTCTATGTCTGATGAGACTGTACACACTGTCAGGAGACTAACAAAACTGTGACACAGAAAAATCCTTTTTTGAATGACATGTATGGAAAAAGATAAACCAGATTGGATTTATATAAAACTGAGAATATTTCAGCTGCCTGCTTAGGATACCATGTCACAAAACAACAGCCGTCTCAGGTACCCAGGGCCCAGCTATGCAACAACTTGCCTGCAGTCATCAGACAGGCATCTACCAATGTAACCCTTTCCAGGTTGCAGCAGGGCTAAATCAATGTACCCCTTTCTAGGTCACACCAAGGCTAAGTCAATGCAACCCTTTCCAGGTCACAACAGAGCTAAGTCAATGTAACCCTTTCCAGGTCACAACAGGGCTAAGTCAATGTAACCCGTTCCAGGTCACAACAGGGCTAAGTCAAAGTAACCCTTTTCAGGTCATGACAGGGCTAAGTCAATAGCTTTCCCTGGCCTGAGTTGGGCATAATGCACCCAAATAGAGCTGAGGAAAGCTGTTCACCGCTGCCTGTGTTATGGGCAGACAGTCAGATGGACAGTCTGCCAGTCAGACAAGCTAAAAACATATACCCCAAACTTAGGTGGGGTATGTCTTAGCCACACTGAAATGTCCTTTACACAATACCAAATGGCGATAGCTGTGGTGGCCCATCGTAAAGGACTAGAAGGACGGCAACATGTAACCCTTTCTCCCTTGAATTAAGATGGGGTTTAAGAAGGAGACTGTCTGTTGTCTTGATAAGACTTTAAAAGGTTAAAGTAATACAGTGAGACCTCATTATAACAACACTCAGATATTGGATATATTCGCCCAATGACACAGATTTTGAAGGACTTACAGTTCAATTCCTGTCTTATGTGACTCATTTACCTGACATATTCAGATATCTGACACATTTTGCAGGGAACAAAAATTGGCGTCATTATAATGAGGTTTCACTGTACCACAGCGAGATGAAATGACAGGCACTGACCAATCACGGACACCTGAATGTGTTCGGAGCCTTCCACCATGTCCTGCTTTGGAAACTGGATGGGCACCTTCTTGCTGAATTTGGACTCCTTGGTCAGGTCCACAAACATCGGTACATTGATTTCCTGGCGTGTGCCTTCAGGCTGTTAGGTAGTGAAAACAGCATCATGGTACAGTAGCATTATATGCAAGCAGCTTGAAAGAAAAAAATAGTACAAAACGAAATTTTTTCAGAAAGGGTGCCGAAACACATCCCAATCATCCCATGCAAAGCTCACCAAGTTCGCCCCTGAGGCATTTTAAAAATTCAAGATGGCATCCAGAGAAAGGACCGATAACTGAAATAATTGAAAAATCATCCTTTCGTCTCAACCAGAGACCTAAAAATGTGGACTCTTGCATCCAATTATTTCATGCTTGAATGTATAAAGAATGTATAGATGTGACGAAAAGTCCTAGTGACTTACAACAAACTCTAAACATTAAATATAGTTGCTATTATAAGCAACCACAAACCACAGACAGACAATCCCTTGCTACCGTAGTATGAAAAGTACAGGATTGTTTTTGAATTGAAAATAAATTTATTGGCAAGAATTACTTTTTGATTGAAAGCATTTTTTTAAATGGCTTGACAAAGTTTTTTAAACTGGAGTTTTATTGGATTTTTAAAGGGGATTAAAATTGGATTCAAATTTTAAAAAAGTGGGTTTCACTTTTTGCAAATTTTGCTTTGTTTGGTTTCTAGGACTGTCAGAGTACTGCTCCAAACAATAAGTCCTTTGAGGCTAAAGTGACATGTCAACCTTCCAACAACAAACAGTTCTAGAAACCATAAAGCAAAACTTGCAAAAAGTGAGACCTGCTTTTTGTATTCACTTCTCACAACAATCCATTATCCTAAGAGAATCCAAAAGGAATGCCACTTCAAGCCACAAACAGGTGTTACCTTTGATTAGGGTAATAATTTGTCAAGAAGTGGATCAACTTCAGTAATTGTAATTGTTTAAACCAGTGTATTAGCATATGTTTAGGCATTTTTTTCAGTCAGTTTGGTCAGTACATTATTATTTTGAGCAACAATCTGTACTTTTCCTCCTTCTAAAATGCCGGCAAAAGGCACAATTTGACTGTTGGCGACAGGGCTCAGGAATTCTGGACAGAACGGGGTACTGATAGTCTTTGTGCTAATTAGGTGGCCTAGCACAGGGCCTCTGTGGCTTCCATGGACTAAACATATCTATAAGCATCTTCACATGCAAAAACCACAGTTTAAGTGCTTGTAGTTGATTAAACAGTAAAGTATTTTGAGCGTTTCCATTATTGGTCTTTGCTTTGGATGCCATTTTGAATTTTATAAATGCCTCAGGGGTGAACTTTGCAAGGGGCTCATTAGGACGACTTTCTACACCCTTCCTGAAGATACAGCTTTCTACTAATTTTGTGAAGGTGCCTACCTACATTTCTAATTAAGGCCCCTGTACTATTACTGCATTGAAACGCAATGATGCAGAACACATGGCATTGACATGCAATGACATAGTGCATTATGGCACTGATACACAATGACAAAGTGCAATATGGCATTGATACACAATGACAAAGTGCAATATGGCATTGATACACAATGACAAGGTGCAATATGGCATTGATACACAATGACACTGCATGATGGCAATGATACAATATCCTGCATTATGGCATGATACACAAGGACTTGGTACGTGGACCTATCTCCTATTTGAGAAGCATGTGACATACATACAGGAAAAGTGCAACTCTCCTAGGAATATATATATATATATATATATATATACAATGTATGAACACTGCTTCTGGAATGAATTTGCTGCTTGAAGTAAAAATCAATTTAAAATAAAACTTTATTGCACAAATCCAGGAATACACTCTTCAAGAGTTTAAATTATTTATACAACTGTTACTAGTTAGCAAATTTTTTTTCAGGGTAAAATACAATAACAAGAGGACTATAACAGTCCTGTGCTCAGCTGACATGCACATATACCCTTGCAATTTTTTAAGATTTGCCTCCAAAAAGAACAAAGAAATTCATAAAAAGTCCAAAAATCAATGGGGCATGACCATTTGAACAAATCTGGTAGAGACCCACCCAATGAACATTGCCACAAAGTTTGAAGTTAATCTGGACGACAGTTTCAGAGTAGAAGTCAAAAATGTGAATTTGCATCAGAATCTCCATTGACTTACACAGTAATCAATACGAAAGGTGCATTGACCAACAAGTACCTGAATTGAAAAAATCGTTAAAAATCAGGAATCTGCAGCATTACCACCTGGTGAACAACTTTCTTTGACCCTTTTACAAGGAACATATCTACCAAGTTTCAGCTTCATCTCAGTGAAAGTTCTGGAGAAGAAGTTGAAAATAGCAATAGCACACAAAAAAATCATAAAAAATTATTTAAAAAATCGCAGCGCCACCTGGTGAAAAAATTAAGAACTAGGACTCCCCAGGAGTGTTCCTGTGTGATATCAAAGCAATTGTGTTTCTGTGTGATATCAAAGCAATTGGGTGAGCAGTTGCAGAGAAGAAGATTTTTTAAGATTTGACCCAAAAAAGAACAAAAAAAATCATAAACAAGAGGATCATGATTATCCTGTGCTCTGCTGACTGGGATCCGCTTTTACAGTCTTGGAACACATGGACTGCAGTCTAGATTTGTACAGCTATATACATGTATGTAGAGTGGTAGCAAAATTTGTCCTTAAAATAAATTTTGCGGAAGGACAGACGACGGACGCAAACGGATTCTATAAGCTCTGCTGATGGTAGTACATGTATTATCAATTGACATACCTTGCTGTTTCAATGGCTGCCGGTGTACAGTGGCAGCACTCACTTACAGTCACAAAGTCTGATATCGCATAACTTTGTCAAAAATTAACATATCCACATTATTTTCGCAAACTTTCATTGTCTAATGTGCAACTATATTTTGATAAAATTTAAAGCAATTCTATCATGCTGTTCTGGAGAAGAGGTTGAAAATAGCCTTAACACGCAAAAATTCATAAAAAAATAGGAAAAAATTGCAGCGCCACCTGGTGGCCAAAATGAAAACTAGTTGACCCCAGGTGACCCAATGTGCAATATCAAAGCAATTGGCCACGTAGTCCTTAAGATGAAGAAATTTTAATTTTTTTCAAAAAATAAATTAAAAACTTCATACAAAATAGAAAAAAATTATTGCATCATCATCTCCTTCGCAAACTTGGTAGAGGTCCACCTGGGGATCATCCATGTGCAAAATCAAAACATTCTATGTAGCGGTTTTTGAGAAGAAGTCGAAAATATAAAAAGTCTAACGACAGACGGACAGAGGGACGACGGACGCAAACAGATTCTATAAGCTGTGCTGACTGACAAGTGAGCAGAGCTAAAAATCAAAAAATCATTGGACCGTGACCATTTGAACAAACTTTGTAGAGACCCAGCCAAGGTACATCCCTACCAAGTTTCAAGTGAATCTGATTGATGGTTTTGGAGAAGTCAAAAACATGAATTACCACAGCAGTCCACATTCACTTATATAGTAATCAATAGGTCACTTACATACATGTAGTAATCAATAGGAATGTATGCATTGGGCGTTAAGTACCCGAATTGAAAAAATGGTTAAAAATCAGGGATCCACAGCAAAGCCACCTAGGGAACAAACTTGTGTGACCCTTCTACCAGGAACATTTACACCAAGTTTCAGCATAATCTGAGTGATGCTTTTGGAGAAGAAGTCGAAAATGGCAAAAACACACAAAAATTCATAAAAAAATAGAAAAAAATTGCAGTGCCACCTGTTGAACAATTTAAGGTCTAGGGGTCCCCAGAAGTGTCACTATGCAATTTCGAAGCAATTGGCCTAGTGGTTTCGGAGAAGAAGATTTTTTAAGATTTCCCCCCAAAATGAACAAAAAAATTCATAAAAAATCCAAAAACCACTATACCATGACCATTTGAACAAAATTTGTGGAGACCCACCCAAGGGACATCCCCACCAAGTTTGAAGTGAATCTGGCTTGTGGTTTTAGAGAAGAAGTCGAAAATGTGAATTGTGGACGACGGACGACGGATGGATGACGGATGGCTAGTCATAACATAATCTCAGCTCACTGACAAGTCAGCTGAGGTAAAAATTAGCATGAAGCAAACCACAATACATAATTAAGCGTGAAAGTCATTTGCTGTCACTATTTCAGAGCATTTAAGATTAAAATGTACAGCGCTACACTTGATAGAGTATACTGTCTGTGAAAATAAAGTTTTTTCACTCTTGTGAATATTAACTGACCCAAGACATCAACCTGTTGACCTAAAACAAACTTTGACCTAGGGTACTAACCTCAACAATGAGGGTCCTCTCCAGGGCATCTCCAGCTTCTGGTGAAATTGCCCTGACGCTGAACAAGAGGTTTCCGACCTTCTTGGGGACAACCCAGAAGTAGATGGACTTACCATCTCCTGCTGGTACCTGAGCAGTGCAAAAATAACGTAACTGAGCTTGAAGGCATATACACGCTGTATAGGTACATGCAATAATTAATCTATTTCAACACACAAATTTGCCTTCATAGACCAATACCACCCTGTTGATATTTTGTAGTTTGACTGATTGCAGGATTAAACTGTCATTTCCTCTAGTTGATGCACACATTTAGAACCAAACTCATTTTCATAAAGTCCAGATGCATGTGAAATCAGAGCTACACAGGTCAAGACATTTTTTACTGGTCTCGTTTTTGCCAGTTTTCCAGCATCATCACTAAATTCGGAAATGGCTGAGTGATAATACAAGCATTCATCAAAACGTTCTTCAAAGGTACATGTTGTACATTAAACTATCACATTTCATCAAAAATCTGTATCCCTACATTGTACTCTTTTTGAACAAACCATTCTTTGTCTTGATATGCAAACTTGGGCCAGTAGACTTTTCTACACAGCAACTTGCTTCAGCAGTTCACATTTTGTGAACCAGATGGCGACATACAAATTTTGCTGTTAATATCCAGAGATTTTTTAGAAAGATCGGCTGCAATAATTTTAAAGATTTTAGACGTGCCTGCTTTGCTACTAAATTTTATTGCTTAGCATCTGATTCTGTATTCATCTTGCAGACATTGTAGGCTTACATGTTTTCTGTCCGGTTAAACCCCCAGGGTCTATCAGTAGCAAACAGCGGCCTACGGCAGTTACAAGTTTGCCTAATTGTATTTAAAATCTGGTTAGAAAAAATAATTTCTTAATACCATATTTTTGACTTAAATGCTAATGACTTTCATTTTGTTGACATGCCTATGAGTCCACATTTATTCATTGTCAAGAAAAAAATGCTAAAATTTGACAGTATTTACTCAAATGTCACACACTTGGCCTATTATGTTGAAACATTAACTCAACGTTGGCAATGAAATAGAGCTTTATTGTTTGGAAACTTTCAAAGTGAGGAGTAGGTGTCATCATGGGGTTTGTTTTGCATTTCTGGTGCAGGGTGGCCATTGTTGCAGTACTTGTTATGATTTCCCTTGTTTCCTACAGGTTGTCTAGCTGCAACTGTTTAGTTCAAAATCACTGGGGACGAATATAATGCCCCAGTTTGTTTTTGCTTCAGTTATGCACTGGCAGGTAGTTGGACTAAGGTAAGCTTTCCAGCTAGAAAGGGTATGTACTGGTTCACGGGTAAGTCAAATTATTCTTATCTGAACTTGTACTAAACAAATTTAGTAATTATGTTTGGTTTGACAGGTATTCCTTATTTATAATGAAGCTCTGCATTTATAAGCAAAACTTCACTTACTATTAGCTAACTCATCATTTGCCATGTTCATATTTATTCATTATTATGTGGGGTGTGCTTGCTGAATATTTAGCTTAGACAAGGAGCCACTACTCAGAGAGACATGTACAGGTACAGGGTCTGAAACATGTTCTGAGTAGTTACCCATTCAACACCCTTTGATTTATTTGGGCTAATACAGCCTATGTCAAAATTCTAACAGAAGAACTTGCGCAATATGGACAATAGTACTTCTATATCTATATAGGTTAGCCAGTGACAGTTTATAGCTTGTGGAGAGTAAAGAGTTTGGACTGCGGCATAGGGCAATGACTAACAGGAAGCGGTTCCGGACAAACAGGCACAAATACAATACCAAAACTGGCAAGAAAAATATCAGCAGAACTCTTTTTCATTCTCAATTGAATCGTTACTGATTAGGCTAACTTTGCTCTACCTGTGGCACCGTTCAGTCATCATTCAACAATCGTTGGCCCCTTCAACAGACCTGCCCCCATGTTTCTCTTACATTCCACGTGAAAGCATGCATAGACAGAACTCTTTTCAACCATGTAATTTTTGTCATTTCTTTGCAAGTGTGAGTTGCATGCTAAAATACTATGACTAATGCCATTGCATTATATTGCACACATCTCCTGGTAATTACTCGTGTATATAATGTACATCACACATGCGACCTCCTAGCACATATATCATGTCCAACTTGCTGGAACATTTGTATCATACAGCTCCTATTTGCCAAAAGATGAGGTGCACAAGCAGCAAGCCTCTCTGTCACAGTACTTGTGGCACCCCCTGTTGGGTGTACAGGCTCTGCACCATGATCGTGCAAACTCCAGACAGGAGGGTGCTGTCCAAGACTGTAACCTTAACACCTCCGGGATGTAAGAGGAGATTATAAACATGCTAGTATGTTCATGGTTCAGTCTATAGAACAAGATGAACAAGGCCGTTCCCTATTGCTTACATTGACTCCAGTTTCTCCTGAGTCAACACACAGAAATTGAGAGTTTGCTATCAGATTACAGTAACAGCAATTGCTACAAGCCAAATCCCCCTCAAGTTCAAGCTACCACATCCCACTGGTGCTGACAGCTGTTAACCACAGAGCGTTCTTTATGGCAAATGATTGTCAACATCGATAACGCTAAATCGTCATAACAGCAATCCAGATGAGCTTCCCTTCCATAGTGTCTGTTTGACGTGGAAAAGGAAGATCTGTAATTTTCTGTGGGGAAGTAAAATACTTCATACACTCACCTGGACGTCTTTGGTCACATCAGCCACTACAGGCTTGGCTTTCACCTCTTCTACTTTGAACTCACTACTCTTGACAGGATACACGAAGAAATCATCGGATTTCATCAAGGTCACCTTGACCTACATAGTAAAGAGACAAAAAGTTATATCTGACCATATTCACATATTTTTTCTTGGTGAGATTCAACCTTCGTTTACAAGTAAAGGCATATACATGTTGCATAATAGTATGCATTGATTCCACTTATTTGGCTTACCTGTTTAAGGCAATGCATGTATGTTAATAATGTAATTGTTGAACCTCATGAAACAAAAGGACTGTGAGAGTGCTGTGCTGAGCTGACCTTGGTTGCACAGACTGAGGTGGTTCTGTGATCTTGGAAATTAGATCAAGGTCACCATTCTTTAAGACAATCATCAGTGCAAATATCTAAGTACTGGCTCAATAGATCTCAAGCAATCACTCAAAACAGTGAATCAAATGTCCTTCATTCACACCTCAGTCCACTAAGTTTGCAAAAGTGTTCATGTGACCTTGGAAACTGGGTCAAGATTAACTACATGCATCTCATTTTAGCTCTTAGACAGACCCATGCTCAGGTAACACATTGAAGTTGCAGCTGCACATAATTCTCCTAGTATCAAGAGAATAGTGAATGTTCAATATCAAGTGACTACACTGTCCTGTAATATTCAATACATGACATCAATGTAGCTTCCATGCACTGTCAAGCCGGCCCCTGTGAAAGACTTGTTCTGTTTGCAATGTCAAAGCTTTCACGCAGGTAGTTCGGAAGTGATAATTTTTTTAAAGAAAAATGATCCACAATTACCAAGATACATGTATATATGGAAGCCAATGTGTCAGTTTGACTTTTCATGTCATTAAAAACAACAAAAGATATCTCGTAAGTATCTACAATGAGTGTTTAATAGTAATCACTGTTTTAGGATCCATCATTATCAAGATAAATGTCAATATGTTAGTTTGAAGGTTGCTCAACTTTCAACGTCACTCATTGCCGAAATGTACAACAGCAAAAGAAATTACATATATATACTTTTAATTTCTGTCAGTATTTAACATTAACTTTGGGCCTACGATTGATGCACCATTGCCGAGACATATGCCAATATATCAGAGGTACTGCAATCTGTATAGCGACAATGCTGACATATACACTTTTACCAATAATTCTTAATTTGAAAATTTGTTTAAAATCAGAAAATGCCAGCAGCACCATGCAGTGAATGAACTGAGTGGAGCTTGAGTCCAGATGCTCTCCATGTCTTGGAGAAGAATTCAAAAAGGTCAATTACATACAAGGTCTATGTATACTCAGAAGTGTTCCTCTGTAATTTAAAAGCAACTGGTCAACCAGTAGCACAGACACAGATTTAGGCAAAGACTGTAAATAAAGATTGATTAAAAAGTCCCCAAATGACAGGACCATGACCATTTGAACAAATTTAGTAGAGATCCACCAAAGTTGAATCCCCCTGGTCATCAGGATCTGGCCCAGGGTTTTGGTGAAGAAGCCCGAAATTATGAAATTTTTCATGGACAGGCAATTGACGAATGAGAAATTCAGACCCATGCTATAAGTTCAGTTGACTGACAAGTCAGCTGAGCTGAACAAAATGATTAAAGCAGTGTACGCAAATATGAAGTCAAATTCATTATAAATCCCACTCAGCATGAAAACTCTCAACACAGGAACCATCCAAACTGTTCTCTGCTCATTTCTTATGTCCTTAATAATCATTGGCAACATGAGATTTCTGTTCTGTGTTGCTTGCATCTAGTATTGGCCATTTGTGCTCAAAATCAAGCTTTCAACTCTTTTACTGCCAATCACATCTAAAGTCGATCTACTAAAGTCAAACTAGTCTGAATTATCATTATGATCTCAGATTCAGATTCATATTCCTCGTAAAAGACCTCCCATTCAAGTACCAGCATGCCTCTGGTTCCAGAGAGAATATCCCAGGTCAACAGCTTTTCTTCGCAGGCATTGGGTGCATTGTGCCCAATGCGTGCCAAGAAAAGCTGTTGAATCAGTCCAAACTTTGGCACTCAAAGAGTTAACAACATGTTGAGACATGACTGTTACATACCTCTTGCTGGGTTTTCAGGTAGTTGAAGACGGTGACTGTAAGGCCAAACTGTTCCTTGCGCAGGATGGAGTACGGCATGGTCAGACTGATAAAGAAAGGCTTGAACACTCGCACCTGCAACAACACACACGTGTACTCCTGATGGTTCCAACTTATAGCCAGACAGTACCCTTTAGCCCTCTTGACCACTCCAGCTATATGGCTGTTGTATTAGTATTCTAAAGAGATCCAGTACTAATGAGTTACACCAGCTTGGCTCCATTCTCTGGAAGCCTCTCTGCTCTATCAGACATACTGGAAACATTTATGTTCAACTATCAAAACAGTCTGCTTCCATTGTAACCTCTCTGGCCAATGTCTGTATACATTTTGTTCTCTACAAAAATCTAGTATCTCCCAAATAATGTTATCATATAAGGCCTGGAATAAAAGACTAAGGGGTATAGGCTCCAAAATGTGTTCTGAGTAGTTACCCGCTGAAGAACCTATCGTTTATTTGGGCTAATACATCCTATGTCAAAATTTTACAGAGGAACGTGTGCAACATGGACAATAGTACTTCCATATAGGTTAGACAGGGACAGATAAGTTTATGGAGACTAAAGAGTTTAAACTGCAGAACAGGATATTGACTACTAGGAAGTGGTTCTGGACAAAAAGACACAACTACAATTCTGCTCTTGAAGTTTGGTTTTCAGTTCATGAAAACAGGGCTTCTGGCCTAGAAATTGATAGTTTTCAGCTCACAAATAAAGGACTTTTGGCCTTCAACTTTGGCTTTTAAGTTCAGAAATTAAGGGCTTCTTGCCTTCCGAGTTTGTCTTCAGTTTATGAACAAAGAACTGCCGGATATCCTCTTGGCTCCGCCATTTCTATGTAACAGCCTGGCTCCTGACCTTCAAGTTTCCTTTCATGAATAAACCAATCACGGAAATAAAGCAATTTCTGTCAGTAAATTGTCTCTGGCTTTCAAGCAAAGGCCTCAAGTCTGCAGCGGCCAGTTGAAAGCCAAATGTTGGGCACAGGACAAAAAGTGTTGGCATGTACACGTACATGTACATTAAGGTGTTCTACTCTGACCGGGGCGTTTTACCACAGCAGTACCCACCTTGGAGCCCGCAGGGGTGATACCGAGGCCAGAAGTGGGGTGCATAGCGAAGGCAGTAGCCACCCAGGAGGTGATGGTGTCTGGGACCTTGGTGTTGATGACATGCTTTCCGTCTCTCCTGTTATAATAAACATCACCCGGTAAGCGAACAGAGTTTCGACGCATTCACTTTGGCTGAGACTGAACAACACCATTCGCACATGTGGAGTGAATATGTATCTCCATATTTACATTCTGTTTGCTCATGTCACAATTTAATTACACCTAAACTGCAATGTAATCCAGACAGGGAACAGTTTTCGTTCTCTATAACTTAGCATTTACATTCTTAGAAATTACTCGGCACAAAAAAGTAAGTACATACATTTTCTGATTGACATTGTACAGACTAATTTTTGAGGGGGAAGGGGGGACTTTTTTTTTTGGGGGGGGCGCATTTTCATGCAAATTCCATTCAATTTGACCCACGAACTGTTGGACATTTATTACTCATTTAAAGGAAATATCCATTGATAAGACAAAAATTGGAATAAATTGCTCATTAGAGATATCTTAATCATAATATATGTGTGATGACACCAGATTTATACAGACAGATTAAGTTTTCATAGGAATTTAGAACTGGATTGCTGTAAGTTTGTCTTGTGGTGATACATGTATAGCTCTAAAAGTAATCTTATGTTCCTAATTGTTTTAAACACTTGTAAATTTGGATATGGAGGTACAATATTTACTCCTCATCTACAAGTTTAGTCATTCAGTCATATTGTCACCTTAACATTTTCATGATTATACAATCCTTGTTTATGTAAAGCCTATACACGTAGGTACATTATACATTAACATTGCGTTATATACATTGAAATTATAGTGTTATTAATATCACAAAATATGGTTTATCATTTCATATTCAAAATCATATTTTCAGGAAAAATTGCAATACATGTACTGTTCAAATCACTAAATCTTTAATATTTTTATTCTATGTGTGCTTTTACAAACAATTTTCCGTATTTTGATAAACGCGCTTTCCATGGATGACTTTTTTTCATTTTAAACTGAACTTGTCCTGTTCCTTTTAACTTGTTTCATTTTTTACCTTACGTACACGTACATACTATTCTTTTTAACCAACTTTACAAAATCAGATCATTACACAATTATTTTATGCCGATAGAACTACAAGTCTAAATTCTGTCTAAACACGCACACTGCACAAAAGTCAGATGCATTCTCTATAGCAAATCAAAGAAGCAATAAAGCACCAAGCAACCATGCATCCGCCACGACATTAAAGCTCTTCTACTCTAAACTACCCGTATATGTAAGTGGTCAAGCATCAAGCAGCTACGTTTACAAACTACAAGAAAATAGTGTGCAATGCACGGACGTCCCTCGGTGGCCTGGAAAGTTCTTTGCAACGCCTTTTTTGTTTGTCAGTAGCATTAACTGTAGAGTGTATTGTGATGTTGATTTGTGAAATTGTTTTCAAAATTCCAAACTTTTTTTAAATCATTGTGGGGACCTTATTTTAAATAGAATTCCGGCCCATCATGGAGTTCCTCTCTGATCAAAATTTAACGAAGCTGTAATCAGTTCTGATATTGTGATAATGTGGTCCCCTGCCACATCCTCCTCCTGACCTCAAATAAACAGTTTTAAAACGGCAGGGCAATTTTTATAAATGATCGATGGGCATTGATTTTCAGCAAGCAAATCCTAAGGTACACCTCTGACACAAAATCTGTGCAGCGGCCCTTAGCATTTTCTGTAACACTGTCAGAAGAGATGGATGGACGGATGACATTAGGGATGAAAACACCCTCCAGCACTTTATGTGCAGAGGGCACAGACAATTGCTCTGTATTATAAGCAAGCTATGATACACAAAATCCACCAGTGTCAAAATATTGGAGCATTTTATGAATAAGTAAGCTAAACAGAGAACATTATAAGGTTTGTTTAATTGTCAATGACAAAGTTTAATCTATATAATTATGATCTGACACATGCAAGTATTTGACACTACAAGAATCCACTAAATTGGCACAATACTGCAAAAAAATGAAAATGTTACCATGTGAGGATATCATCTACACCATTATGTACATACATGTATTGGGTACATAAATACACCACTATATTCACCAAGTGAATCTGTGACATCGTATGTTTATACACACAGGTAAATACACGTATTATGTCCAAAACAGCAAAATTAAAACCACAGTGAAATAGTAAAAATACAAAAACTGTGAAAAAAGTTATACACACGAAAATAAAGCAATTTACAATAGTAGAAGTACTTTTGGGGCTGCAGACTGGTGTGTGGTAGAAGTACTTTGTGTGCTGCAGTGATGTATGTGTAAAGTGATCATGTACATGTATGGGCTCAAATGGTGTAGGGCCAAAGTATTGTATAGGTACCTGTGGTGTTTAGAAGTATTGTATAGGTACCTGTGGTGTTTAGAAGTATTGTATAGGTACCTGTGGTGTTTAGAAGTGTTGTACAGATACTTGTGGTGTTTAGAAGTGTTGTACAGACAATTGTGGTGCTAAGAAGTATTGTATGGATACATGTGGTGTTTAGAAGTGTTGTGTAGGTACCTGTAGTGTTTAAAAGTGCTGTGTAGGTACCTGTGGTGTTTAGAAGTGCTGTGTAGGTACCTGTGGTGTTTAGAAGTGTTGTGTAGGTACCTGTGGTGTTTAGAAGTGTTGTGTAGGTACCTGTGGTGTTTAGAAGTGTTGTGTAGGTACCTGTGGTGTTTAGAAGTGTTGTGTAGGTACCTGTGGTGTTTAGAAGTGTTGTGTAGGTACCTGTGGTGTTTAGAAGTGTTGTGTAGGTACCTGTGGTGTTTAGAAGTGTTGTGTAGGTACCTGTGGTGTTCAGAAGTGTTGTATAGAAACTTGTGGTGCTAAGAAGTATTGTATGGATACATGTGGTGTTTAGAAGTGTTGTATAGGTACCTGTAGTGTTTAAAAGTGCTGTGTAGGTACCTGTGGTGTTTAGAAGTGCTGTGTAGGTACCTGTGGTGTTTAGAAGTGTTGTGTAGGTACCTGTGGTGTTTAGAAGTGTTGTGTAGGTACCTGTGGTGTTTAGAAGTGTTGTGTAGGTACCTGTGGTGTTTAGAAGTGTTGTTTGGGTTGAATGCAATGATGTTTCATAAACATTGTACTGACATGGGCTACAGAAACACACATCCAAAGTATTTTATCCTGTCAACATGACGAGGAAAGCCATGGGTAAAAATGTGGCTGTGATGTTCATCTATGTTACCCAGTGGCATCTGTTCAAAATGCAAGTGAAATGAGGCACTTCAATCAACTGGATAATTATACTAATGCAGAGTAAACCGGTGTGTGAAGTATATGTCCATAGAGGCCTGTCCCTGCTCTACAGACGGAGAGGATCTGGATCACACTGTATGTGTAACCCTAAAGACCTGGGAGTACCAATTTTTTAGTTAACAAAAATCCATAAAGTACAACTCAGTTTGACATTAAGCCATGCTGTATAAAACCCATGCAGGCCCTAAAAAAATGCAAATGAAATCCCCCAAATTTCACCTTGTACTCAACTATTCATCACTGCAAAAGCAAATTAAAATGACAAATAAAATTAATGCTACCTTGTCCTTACAGTCATTTGTTCCTTAATTGACAATGATAGCTGTTTGTTGCTTCAAAGTTTGCAATCATGCATAGCTCTGATACACTAGCACCAAAATAATATGTTCAGGCCGCAAAATAAACCTGGAACAAATAATAGACCGAGTCGAGCACCTCATCCGCTTCAGAATGCCACAGATGATCCAAACATACCCAACCATGAAATCAGTCCACAGCCACGTTTCTGGGAATTCTTTACGGACTTGTGTCGTCTTTTTTGAGGGTACTTTTTGTACCTCAATGTTTGAATCCATCCCCGATGAGTGGAAGCGAATGCCCGTGGCCATGACTCGCTCAGCTATATACTGGCTATCGGCTGCAGCATAGGCAACAGTAATAACTTTAGTCTGGCTTGCTCATTCTCCGGCATTCAATTTCTGACTGACACAGCAGTCTTTTATATTTTAGGCAATGTTGCATGCACTGGCTTAAAGAATTGTTCCCTTAACAAGAAAACAAAGATTAAAAAAAATTCGGCCCTGAATGAAGGGACAGACCTGTTTGTCAAAGAACCTGTTTCTTCAGGCATAAAATATCTGAAATAATCTTTCACAAAAATCCAGATTAGCCAAGTGCCTTCATCAGATCTCAAGATTATCCACATTTGAAATCAAGGTTTGCGTGAGAACATGGCACACTTCAAAACATCTGGCATAAAATGACAAACAAGTTATATTTTTATTTTGTACAAGTAATGGGAACAGCACCAGGTTTACTTGATCAGCAGTTTATTATCATGTCACTGACCGGGGAACATAGTGACCTACTGAACCAATATTAGTGTTGTGGTTTTTATGGACTACTTTTCATGATTGGTGCACACCCTTCTTCATTGCAATCCATCCTCCATCATTGGGGAACACCCTCAGTGATTGGCCTGGATCCTTACACAAGTATGTGGTGTGTACCCCAACTGACTAACGCACAACTTTGATTGAGGTACCGCAGTAGGTTTTGAAAAGCAACAGTTTCTGATTTCGTCACGGTAAAACTTCTCTGGACTCAATTTCACAGGGAATTTACATCAGTGGCAAATCTCCATTCAGATGTGTCAAGCTCTACCCCCCCCCTCCCCCCGGCCATTGAAGACAAGCAAGCAGACTTTGGTCTAGTGTCCAGCTCTTGTACAAGCCAGCGCCTCAGATACTGATTTATTTGCATTTTTCTTGTTCACATCCATCCCTTCCCGCATCTTTAATAGATCCACCATTATCCACAGAGCAAGCGAGCGGTGCGGACTTAACTCATTTCACATCAGTCCCTGTTTCTTGCCCATATATCTACCAGTACTAAAGATGAATATTGCAAGTTTGTATTCTTTATAGAAAGACTTTCCAATCATGTAACTTTATAGTATTTTTTTTTGTAGCTGCAATACTGACTAAGTCATTTCTTATTGAAGTATGGAAAAAGCAAATAGTCTGAATTGTGAAGGTCAACAAATTTTACAGCATCCTGCATATCCTGCTTATTTGCTAGCAGTCTTGTTTACATGTATGGTTCCCTTATTATCACAGACTTTATGCCTGTCTTTGAGCCAATACACCTGAAAAAAATATGATATGTCACAATAATCTGCAATTTCTACCACAATAACTATAACAAATTCTTTTGCTGCATCACAGGTATCATTTTCCTCTCTATTAAAGTCCTGGGTACTTATGAAATTAAATTAAAATGGCCCTCCAGTTTGCATCTGTATTTTGAACATTATGGGAATAACACCTTGGGAAAAAGGTTAAAAATCCAGTATTTAGCCCTATTTGAACTTTTTTTCTGGTCCCAATAAGGTATGGGACATTTATTAAGAGCATATAAATGCTCACAATGGCGAAAAAAATTGCATTTTTTACCTGGACTAAATGCTTGTAGTTGCACTTGGCCAATACAGTGACTGATATAGCAGGAGACTTTAAAACATTGTTTTTTTTTTTTTTTTTGTTTTTTTTTAAAATGTCATTTTAATCTTCATTTTTCAAAAATATTTGTTTATGTCAGCTTAAGACATACATGTTCTGTAAAGTATCCAAATTCTGATTGCTAAGTCAGGAAAAGAAGGATGCACCTTACATTTTGAGACCTTAACCATGTTACCTGTCTTTACATAATCCACTATCTCATATTGGATAACACCACCTAGATACACTTTGCTTCTTTCAGAATAACTGTGAATACATATATTTTCACAGGTTTTAATTTTCACGGTTTTAGCATTTTGGACCTTTCACTGAAATTTTCAATTCACTATTTTTGTTATGAATCCTATTAACTCATTCCATACCAGTCCCTAATTTTTCCCTTTAGTTAGCTATATTTAAGACACAATTGCATATTTAATTTCTTCCTGAAAAGAGCTTTCATTCAAGTACCAACATGCCTATAGTCTTAAGTCAGTGGTTCTGGCACTGCCTGGCAAGTCATACTACAGCTGCTGCAAGGGCAGCTGCAGCATGACTTGCCAGACAGGGCCAGAACCACTGACCAAGGCCTGTGACCATAGTATGAAATGAGAATAATGCCATGTTAAAAACCTCTTTCAATGGGTTTGTGGTTTTGAAGCATCAGCGAAATAAGCGAAAATAAAAATACAACGAAAATAAATGAATTCACAGTACCTGGCCTGGTTGATTAGGTCCAGCCTGTATGTTCACTTGGACATACCTTATTTTAATGGTTAACTGAGGCTAAATCTTCATGGCTGGCGTAAATGCATTAACTCTGTATGATTTGACTTCATCTTTCTAACTGGTGCACTAAGATGAAGCCTTCATGGCTGGGGTATACATGTATGTATGAAGTCTGTCTTATTAGAATATTAACTTTTTACTTGTTAAGTGGGATGGAGCCTTCATGACAAGGGTACATACATCAATTGGATCAGATTACAGTTGACATTTTCACTGGTCTACTAGTAGAAACCCTCTCATTACCAGGACAACATGTATCAATTCTATCTAATTTAGGTATTCACTTTCCACTGGGCAACTGGGAGGAGATGGTCCATGGTAGGGGTACATGTATCACTTCTGTTGACCTGATTAGGATACACACTATTTATTGGTCAGTTGGGTTATACCTTTGATGATTGGGGTACATGTATCGATTCTGTCTGATTCAAGTACACACTATAGTTACAGGTAATTGAGTGATAGCCTTTATGATTGGAGTCCATGTATCGATTCTGTCTGATTCAAGTACACACTATAGTTACAGGTAATTGAGTGATAGCCTTTATGATTGGAGTCCATGTATCGATTCTGTCTGATTCAAGTACACACTATAGTTACAGGTAATTGAGTGATAGCCTTTATGATTGGAGTCCATGTATCGATTCTGTCTGATTCGAGTACACACTATAGTTACAGGTAATTGAGTGATAGCCTTTAATTATGATTGGAGTCCATGTATCGATTCTGTCTGATTCAAGTACACACTATAGTTACAGGTAATTGAGTGATAGCCTTAAATTATGATTGGAGTCCATGTATCGATTCTGTCTGATTCAAGTACACACTATAGTTACAGGTAATTGAGTGATAGCCTTTATGATTGGAGTCCATGTATCGATTCTGTCTGATTCAAGTACACACTATAGTTACAGGTAATTGAGTGATAGCCTTTATGATTGGAGTCCATGTATCGATTCTGTCTGATTCAAGTACACACTATAGTTACAGGTAATTGAGTGATAGCCTTTATGATTGGAGTCCATGTATCGATTCTGTCTGATTCAAGTACACACTATAGTTACAGGTAATTGAGTGATAGCCTTTATGATTGGAGTCCATGTATCGATTCTGTCTGATTCAAGTACACACTATACTTACAGGTAATTGAGTGATAGCCTTTATGATTGGAGTCCATGTATCGATTCTGTCTGATTCAAGTACACACTATAGTTACAGGTAATTGAGTGATAGCCTTTATGATTGGAGTCCATGTATCGATTCTGTCTGATTCGAGTACACACTATAGTTACAGGTAATTGAGTGATAGCCTTTATGATTGGAGTCCATGTATCGATTCTGTCTGATCAGGGAACATATTTTCACAAATCTGGTCACTGGAATCAAAGCCATCATTACTGGATTGTAAATAGAACCCATCTGACTAATTTATGTTAATCATTTTACTTGTAACACATATGGTATGAAGCTTTCTTTAATACGGTATAAGCGTAAACTGTTCTCATGATAGGGTATGGTATTTTACTGACCAACTGGGGTAGAGCCATACAAGTATTTTACTGACTATCAGCTGGGGGAA
>OZ026624.1:64614407-64658407 GCA_964020975.1 Hermodice carunculata
AGCTATCCTTATCCAACAGTTCCTTCGTGTTGTCTTGGTCGCTGACACTGGCAAGGAATTTCCCCATCTCATCTGTTAGATCTGCCGAGGCTTTTCCCTCAGCCATTAGTATAAACATATTTATTTTCTCTGGATTGCCTAATAGTACACAAAGACTAATCTGGAGGCTCTCCAGTACATAAAAGGACGCACAGGAATAAATACAATACACACTGGACGAGAACAGAAGACTAAATTCACGGCTTGTACACGAATAATACAATTGATGCCAGATAGTGGAGACTTATAATTAGATCATATACTAAATTAGTAGATGAAACGTCTAGATTCTGATAAGAATGTCTGAACAGCCTCAAAGATGAATACATTATCAGTGTCTGGCAAGTCCTCACTACCTTTCAAGAGAATATTTAGTAAAATGTCACTAGAGCACTGAACTATTAAAGTCGGATTTACACCTGGAGCGAGTAAGTGACACACAGTGTTCAGCAGACGGACCCTTTGCACAGTGAACTTGGGGCACAACAAAAGGTAATGTTTCGTATCTTCAGTGGTATGAGAGCATGCACACGTTGAGGCTGGAAGGATATTGACATGATGCAGATGGGCATTTAAAACAGAGAAGTTAAGACGTAGCTGCGTGTGGCATATGTTCAGAAAACGACTTCCATGTTTAAAGTATGTGGGCTTTTTGTCAACACTTAAGAGTAATAGATTTAATTTAGATTTAAACTGCGGCAGGGAATTGGTGAGACGAGTATCAACCGGGAGGTTATTCCATAATTTGATAGCAGACGGGAGAAATGAATCGCCGAAGCGATTGGTGGTGAACCTAATTTGGCGTAATTCAGTACGATTTCTCAAAAGGCGCCCAGTAGTGAATGCAACGTCACGAGGAACGAGATCATGTAGGTATTGTGGAGTTAACCTATTGTACATTTTAAAGAAAAGAATAAATTTAAAGTATTTCCTCCGATTTGCCAGAGTTTGCCATTCAAGCTCTTCGAGAAGTAAGACACGTGGAGTGTATCTAGTTGCGCCAAGGCAGATCCTGGCTGCCTCATACTGAACAGCTTCTACAGATTGTGACAGGTTTTCAGTGCAATTGTCAAACAGGACACACCCATATTCGAGGATAGGACGAATCATTGTACTGTACAGCCGTATGAGTGTTTGGCAGGAGAGTTTATATTTGAGTCTGCGTAAAAGAGCAAGCCGTTGGCTGGCTTTATTAACAATACGTGTTATATGCTGGTGCCATGACAAGTTACTTGAGAGTGTAACTCCAAGGTGAGTATGTAGAGTGGCCTCAGGTATCGGTGTGTTTCCAAGAAGTAGGGGAGGATGATCTGGCTTATGTCGTTTAGCTGAGAAGGTCATTGAGATGGATTTTATGGCATTAAATGTCATACGCCAGAGCTTGCCCCAACGATGAATTTGTGTAAGATTATAATTAAGGTTTTCAGCTGTGGCCATTGGTTCGTGGACAATTTCAAGAATACTGGTATCATCTGCGAATAAACGGATGTCACAGGTGATGTTGACAGTGATGTCATTAATGTAAACGAGGAAAAGTAGGGGACCAAGGATCGAACCTTGGGGCACTCCAGCCTCTATAGGGAGCCAAGGTGAGGTCTGTCCTCCAATAGTAACACGTTGAAGTCGGTTTGAGAGATAGCTTTCTATAAATAGTAACACAGGATCTTCAAACCCCAATTGTTTCAGTTTAAAAAGTAGACCATCGTGCCAGACTCTGTCAAAGGCCTTGGATATGTCCAGGAAAACCATACGGGCCTCATGGCCCAACTCAAGGCCACTGTAAATAGTATGAAGTATGCTAACAAGTTGATTTATGGTGGAATCGTTTTTCTTAAAGCCAGAGTTTTTAGCAGAAAGTAAATTGTTAGAGGTTAGATACTCATAGAAAACGTTATAAACTAGACGTTCAAGTACTTTAGAGACATTACAGAGGAGTGAAATAGGCCTATAATTTTCCTTTGACTGTTTGTTACTTTTCTTAAAAACGGGGCACACGTTGGACCTCTTCCAGGGATCTGGAAAATATGAGTTGGATAAGCAGAGATTGAACAGATCAGTGAGAGAACGTGAGATTGAGGGGGCACAGTATTTAAGAAGGGTGTTGCCTATACCGTCAGGACCACAAGCAGAACTGGTTTTCAGAGATTTTAAAATCTTTTCCACATCATTTACTTGCACTTGAAATATAGACAGGCGGGCCTCAGTTCGGAAGGCAAGGTCGGGCAAGGGCAAAGGGTTGTCATCATGCGGAGTCTTACACTGATCAGCAAAATACTTGTTGAAGGTCACTGACTTCTCAATATCAGAAGAAATATTCCTTCCACCGTCAATAAGAGTTGGTATGTTTTGATAAAGTTTGTGACCGAGAATAGATTTGCTAAGGTTCCACCACCTTTTAGAGTTTATCTCTCTTGAGTCTAGTTCAGATCGGAGTTTGGTAAAGTAAAGACGAATGGAGTTTTTAATAGCGTTGACTGTAAAGTTACGTTTCCGTTTGTATAACTGAAAGAGGCGTTCAATATTTTGAGTAGTGAGGAGTGTGTGAGGCCGAGGCTTTTGTGTCTGGCATTTATATCTGTTCCACGCACGATTGCGCTGCCTTATTAGCCTCTTGATAATACAGTTGATCCAGGGCTTGTCCCTGGGTCGAATAGTGACCACGCGGAACGGAATAAACTGTTTACACGTGTCAATAAATAGGTCTGACCAGTATGACACAGTGTTACTTATGGAGTCAAAAACTATGAAACCAGTTTCCCAAGGAGCATCAAGGAGTACATTGTTCAAGTTGACAAAATCAGCCCTCTTGAAGTTCCAGACAGAGCGTTTAAAGGGGCGATCCTTGTAATGATTCACAGAAAAAGAGCAAAAGACGACAGAATGATCAGAAGAGGATATAGGAGGAAGTGTGCCGGAGTTAAGGATATAACCAGGGGAGTCAGTTATCATGAGGTCTAGTAGGTTTGCAGAGTACTCCGACACACGAGTAGGTTCGGATATGAGCTGATGCAGGTTGTTTTGAGCCAACAGATCAAAGAGGCGCTGTCTGAGTTCACTGTCGGTGTGGGTAGAATCCCAGCTTACACAGCGATCGTTAAAATCACCTGTTATTAGGAGTATTTTAGGGTTAAGTTCGATAGCAGACGAGATGGAGTGAGATAAATTGTCCAGAAAAAGGTCTCTCTCTGCGGCAGATTGGCCTGGTGGACGATAATAAACACCTAGAATCAGTTTACCAGAAGGGACAGTAATTTCAGCCCAGATACATTCACTACTGGGAGTTTCCAGCTCCGCACATCATCTGACAGGTAGATTGTCTTTTACATACAGGGCAACCCCTCCCCCTAAACCAGTTTCATGATCCTTACGTAGCGGGGTTTGAAAGCCTTCAATTGCCAATAAAGCATCAGGGTAGGAAGTATTGAGCCATGTTTCAGATAAAGAAATGACTTCCAATTTTTCAGACTCCGCCAAAATACTTATTTCTTCGAGTTTACCATCAGATTTTAAGCTACGTACGTTTGCATGGCACACAGAAAACTTATTAAGAACAATATTATGAACTGGACCAGGGTTTGGATGAATACTCGTGGAGAGCACCCTAAATATAAGAACCGTCACATGTCTCAGATGGCATAGACATTCGGTAAGTAATATTGCGGCAAATACTATGAGGAAGGTAAAAGAGAGAATGAAACTATGATCGTGATATGAAAATGTAGACACGTTGGCAGACATGGACAGGAACATAAACCCATCTTTGTTGTGAAATAACCCTACCACAGCTCTATATTGATTTAAACAAATGCCCATTAGGGGGTATCATGCTGGTTAATGTCCGTCGCTGAACACTGTGAGACACGACAGAAAAGAAATGCATTCATGTTTACAAAAAACCCAATAAGTATATGACAATGTATGCTGGAGAATATAGTCTTCAAAACAACAAATAAATGAATAAATAAAGTACAAAATACAAGGTATGAAAGAACAGATATAATACACATAACCATCACTGGATACTGTGTGACAGGAACATGTACAATACCAGCTGCAACATGTCGAAACGCTTTGTTACTGATGGAACTGCTTGCTTGATACATGTACAATTCACAGATAATCAATCCAACACAAATACGAAATACAAAGTATAGAAGAACAGATACAATACACATAAAGAAAAATATGAGCATGGTAGCGACAACAACCGTTTGAATGTTGATAGAATGAGAGCTATTTCTGGACATGAAACAAACTAACAAAACTTTGTAACAATGAAAGAATAAACATGACATTTCAGCTATTCTTGTGTAATAAGATCAATATTAACATGTCCGTATTCCTTAGTTGAACAGAAAGAATCTAAATAAATAAAAAATAAGTAAATAAAAATGAAAAAAATTAATAAAAATAACATTGTTAAGGATAATGGCAGAGCTATATCCAGAAATGAGTAAATTGGACTTAAATTAGTCCTAATCGTTCACGTAAACAATCACGGCATGAGTGTTGAAAAGGCGGTAAATTTAAAAAAAAAAAAAAATTGGTCGGTAAATATGCAGCTCATACCCAGTCAACTAAATCCACATGGTAGATACGAGGTACAAAGAGAATGAAACAGTCATTTGTACAGTGTGCGAATACCTCACGGTGACCATCAACGTGACACAGAACTGACGCCCAGGGCTAATGTCAAACATAGTGAGTACCGATGATCGCAAGATTAGTCACATGACTGGTTACAATTATAGATAGCAAACGATATGAGCCAGCGTGTCTCAGCATATAACCAGATACGTCTGAAACAGTAAATCTAGACTGGAGTACCAAATAGGTGTACTGCTCATATCGAATCATCTATAGCAGTGTGACATCATGAATACAGTTTTGAGTGAATATTGACATAAAAATTCGTTTCCTGTCCTGGCAGTAAACACCATCTGTCAAAACACACATTCACAACCATAATAGTTATATCGTTTGGCACATGTGATCAATGTCACGATAGAAAGTTATTGGAAGAAAAAAAAAAATGGCTGAAAAGAAGTTATATAACTAAGTGTGTGGGTCGATAAGTCGCTGACTCAGATTTGGATACCAAATGAAGCATACGTCAGGTACCGAGCCATATCTAGATGGGGCTGCAACATGTTTACAAGCTAAATTGAAGAAAGGAAAAAAAAAAAAAAAGCATCATGCTTGCAGCACGTAACAGGTTCTCCAAGTAAGCACCACTTGTTGATTACACAACATTAAACTTAATAGCCATGCATGGGCGATATTTCATGATTGGACACATCATTGGCTAACTGAATATAAAAGGATGAGAAACGTTTGTGTGTCTCAGCAAAAGAATCGACAAAGGACAATTTATGCATGAATGCCAGGTAGTATACAGTTCATGGTCATCTCTGGAGGTCTTCTCATAGTGATTTCCAGACTGGATGAGAAGCATGAATGCACCACAAGCCAAGTCCTCGCAACAGGGAGGTGTATAACACCAAGTACACGTGTCAAAATGCATCAACACAAAACCAAAACACGCAGAATACATGCAAGAGGCGATCACATGATTAGTCATGTGATTGCTTTGTTATGAAAATTATCAAAATAGTGGGTAATAATACAGATATGACACAGGGTTGTCACACATAGTTTAGAATCCAAATGTAGAATACGGTGATCTAATGTCACAAGAAAAGACCTCATACAGAAGTCAGGCCAAAACTGGAATAAACGTGGAGGGCTGGTCATCAACCATACAACCAATCAGTGCCTATTGTTGTCTGTATTTGTCCAAGTCTTGAGAAGAGTGTATTTGTACAACACGGCCATTAGCTTGATCGCCAGAGTTTGGACCCCATGCCATTGCCGTATAATCTGGTCGGCTTCCGCTCTTACCAGAGGCTCCAGCCATCAAACGGCTAGGAAGGATCAGACGTGCAACGGTTAAAATCAGGAACAATTCTTCCAGCCAACATCTGTACCGCATGACAAGGACTTGCTGAATGATTTGAAAAATTAACCGAAACACCCAAGACCAAAAGTGTGAACAACATAGCCAAAATAAGTCTGAGGAAACAACCTTGGCCCTCTGGGATCTCATGTATATGAACTGAGTTTTCCCAAATATCGGCTGGTTGCAATTATGCATTTTGTGTCACAAAATCCAAAGTTTACAACAGAATAATGCCAGACAAAGAAAGACATCTGGATGCTGGGAATGATGTGCACTGTGTCACAGATTCGAAATCGGTCACAGTTTTTGTCAATCTTCCCAGTGAAATGCTGTAAAAACTGGATTTGTATATAAGGCAGACAGACAAAAGCAGGGAAACAAAGTTCAGTGAAAGAGCGACCCTTCTCAGGGCTACATGACTTTGGTCTGACTACATTTCCAGGCATAATGCAAGAAGCACACGGGGGTATTGTTGCTGAGTCAGCATTATTGTCCTTTGCCTGGCAAGCCATCATTAGACAGCATGTCTCCAGTTATTACAAGCTATTGTATCTGTATCAGCTGTCAAAGACCAATATGATTAATCCGCTTCATCAATCATTCAGCAACTTTTTGTGATGCAACCAATGACCACGCTCCTTGCATTTGACCATGGTGAATGGTGTGCCAATATTGTCAATGCTATACCTGGCTTACACCTAGTTTCACGTCAGGAACATATGTACCTTCCCTTATAAATGATCAAAGTTTCTTAACATTTATCTTCTTGGTGGACTTGTTTAAGGAGAGAGAGGATAATACATGCTGAAAACAGACAGCGAGGGGGACAGTGTCTGTCACTATACATGTTTCACATACTATGTACTAATGGCTGCCTCTTGAAACTGCAACTTTTGGCACCAACCACCTACAGAGTAGCTGAAAATAATTAATGCACATATCTACATGTACCGCTATTGAACCATTCTTAAAAGGAATTGTTCGATCAATAGAGGTAGATATGCATGAATGTCATAATCGACACAGACCAGTTGACTTAACTCATTCCACCCTGATGACGCTTTTTCCCGCTAATATCTAAATGTCGTCTGCTAATTGTATTTTACTAATTTAGGGATTATTTTTCAATATTTTGGATGAAACTTGCATGGAAGATCATTCCAAATTATATGCCCATGGTCAACAGCTTTCCTTGGCGCGCTCTGGGCGCAATGCGCCCAGAGCGCGCCAAGGAAAGCTGTTGACTCAGTCTTCTATCAGGGTGGAATGAGTTAATTTTGTCCAGTACAATTCCAGTCCTGTATTCATACATGTAGTTGTCCTGGTTGTCCAAGAACTGGGGACAGTAAATACGTAAATTCACCCCCGTCATAGAAGCACCAAATTTATATATTTTCTTTTGGCCATGAATCAGCCAGGTTGTGAAACTGAAACCATCAGCACCAATCACATCACATGTTTAGTGTCTAAGACACATTACACAATAAAAAAGCTCATCTAACAGTAACAACAGGCTCTCATTGCTTGCACATGATCAACACTACCAGTTCAATGGACTATAGGCACACTGTAATTTGGTCATCAAGTTGCAGATCTTTTATACCTCCTTCAATGACTTGCTGCCCTGATGTAAGTCAAGCTGGTTCATTATACCTGGTTGCAGGCGCAGATGTTCAACTCACCCTTTGGTTCCATACCTTGAACTTTCGGCATCAGTTATTGTAATAAGATTATGACATCAATTACTGTTAGGATTCCCATATACCCTACACTTATGGCATCAAACACTGTTAACGTTACCCTACACCCTACACTTGTGGTATCAATCACTTAGGATTCCCCTATACCCTACACTTATGGCATTAATCACTCTTAGGATTTCCTTATACCCTACACTTCTGGCATCAATCACTTAGGATTTCCTTATACCCTACACTTATGGCATCATTCACTTGGCATTTCCTTATATCCTACACTTATGGCATCAATCACTTGGGATTTCCTTATACCCTACACTTCTGGCATCAATGACTATTTCAGTTTAACAGCTGGAATCAAGGGGCAAAGACATGTTTTAACCATGCAGGTGATTTTGTAAGAATCATGGGTGTATAGTTGCCAGGTCAGCTTTATAGGTCACCTGTCCCACATGTCAGGGTCAGGCTGCAAGTTTCCATTTGTTTTTACAGGTCGTCACATCAATAGCAGCTGTAAAAGAAAAATATGATTCATCAATCTTTCAGCACTGTGCTTTCTATAGCCAATTACCAAGCCTGTTGCATTGTTCCATTCCACTTGTTGCACCAATAAATGATGCTGTACCAATCTGCTTTATGCCCCAATCAATGATCACGTACCATTCTGCCTTGTGAACCAATCAATGATCTCAACATATACATGTAGATACACACATACATGAATATGTAGTGTGCATTCATCCATACTGCACGATGCAGATTTATGACTGTCTGTGCTGAGAGGGTTATTTTCTCATAGACAGTAATATCCAAGTACATGCATGCCAGACATAAAAAATGACAAGGATAATAGTTACAGCTTGATAGTTGCAGGTAAATGGAATGTCTCTGTTGCAAAAGTAGGGATGCTGAAGCAAATAACAGCATTTTTAGTTGTGCCTGATTTGCAGCATACTATCTATTTATGCGATGTACATGGGCAGTTGCTCTACAAATGATCCAGATCTTCAAGCATTAATAACCTGATCAATTTATGAAAACACTTCCAGGGAAGTTTGTCATAAGTGACTAAATCCCTTTTTGGACCTAATCAGCTCTAAATATAAGCAAGTTTCATCACGATATTTTCAGTCAAAATGCCTGAAAGCCAACTTGTTAGTCACTCTGTGATTAGTAATTATAAGCTCAATGGCTCAGTAGCAGACTATTAAGTGTAATATACATATATCAATACCCAATGTCAACCTCAGTCCACAGCCATGTTTCAGGGAACAACTTGCGTGTCCTAGGGGCAGCCGCAGGGGCACCACCAGGGGAGCCAGTGCGCCCTCTTTCAGGAATGATCCCAGCAGGCCCAGCAGGCCCAGCGGGTCCCGGGGCCCCTGCAGGTGGGAGGCCGGGGGCCCCTGGCATCCCAATGCGGTTTGAATTTTGTATGTACCACGGATATCCTGCAACAAGATCCCATGGACTTTATGCAATATGGTAGATCAGTAACTCTGCGTTTTCTCATTGACCGCCATGTGGCGCTGTGGACAGCTTTCATCCGGGTATTCAATAGCGGGTCAACCTGAGTAGCGTTGCATACTATGATGTGTTAACGCATGGTGCAAACTGAGCGTTTTTCTTGGCGAGTGAAATAACCAAGTGTAACTCATAATCATGATAATGTTATCATTAATAAATACTTTTTTGTAGAAAGTAATGCAATCAAGGAATCAACGCAATACACATTGTTGTGGAGTTAATCACATTTGATTTTAATTTTAATTTAACTTTTAACGCTACCTGCCGACCTTCCCCCCACACCCACCCACACACATACAGTAACACTGTAAAACTTGGGAATTCATCTACAATAACATATTCTGATGAGGTTGTTTACTTGTCTTTATTTTTGACACAATGACAACACACCCAGCCAATAAAATACAATTTACTTCTTAGTCTTAAAACGCGATGACCAATGTTGTTTTATCCTACTAGATCCTCCATTATCGCCCGCGATGAACCGGGTCACATTAAATCCTTGCAACAGGAGTCATGAAATCCTCATGCTGTTGAGTCCATATTATGTGCTATGTCAATAATTTGTTATATGTGATCATTGCATTATCTTAATAACTGTCGAAAAATATTCTTTATAATTGCATTTCTTTCGACCATTCACATAGTCGAGTGGCGCTACGCAGGAATGTAACAAGCAGAATGCGGTTCCCGGTCACCACGGTTCAAATGGATTTTTCACTTTTTTAACACAACATACGAACAAATGCATTCATGCTCTGCTATAATACAATCTTATCTTTCGTGTGTGTAAAATTTATTAGCAGATATTACGTGAAAAGGAACATTTCTGGTATTTTGATTGCCGATACATACAATGTTATCACAGTGTTTGCAAATCCGCCAACCAATGTTCACCCGCAGGCGAGTACCCGGATGAAAGCCTTGCCTCGTGCCGTGCAGTGGAGGTTTCTGGAAACTTAAGAAACTGCCCTTCCCTATTAGGGGGCCTTCACCATCTCTATGTTATTAATGGACATGTTTAACTCTCACTTAAACTTATGTCTGTTATACCTGCCTATGATAAAGACCCTTTCATAGTTCATGTGTTGATGTACCCGATATCCACCGCACAAAGTTTCAGACAACTACTTGGGGATATATAGGTCATATGAGTGGTCAGAGGTGGTTTCCTCCTGGCCAAAAAACGACTGATCCCTGGACCATGGCTCTTCTTCCATGTTTAGTAACTGATATATTATGGGCTTCTTGAGATGTTATTTTTGGTTGATGATCAGTGAATCTTAGACGGTCTACTGCACCACCTAGTATTGCCATGTAGCATAATGACCCGGACCTAGCTGCTGGGACAGCTTGGGGTGCTGACAAAGCAGGGAGCAAAGTGCAAAATAAACTAATCATTACAACTGTACTACCTTTGTCAAGGCCCCCAAGCTTTCTCAGCAGCTAGGCCAGGGTCAATATGCTATGTGGCATACCAGGTGGTAGAGTAGCTTCTTTAAACTGATGTTGCAAGCCTCGACAGCCATTAAATAATAGAGCAGAACAGGCCTAAGGTGACCTACCTTCTCCTACAAATGATCAAAGTTTCTAAACATTTAACTTCTTGGCAGACTTGTTTCGGGAGAGCAAGGATAATATGCTGAAACCAGACAGCGAAGGGGAAAGTGTCTATCACTATGTATCTTTCACATAGTATTGCCTGACTCTTGAAACAGCAACTTTTGGCACCAACCACCTACAGTGTAGCTGAAAATGGGTAATGCATATATATCTACCTGTATTGGACAATTCTTAAAAAGAATGGTTCAATAGAGGTAGATATGCAGGAGTGCCCTAATTGACACAGACCAGTTGACTGAATTTTGTCCAGTATAATGACAGTCCTGTATTCATAGTTGCCCTAGACTGGGGGACTGTACATGCACGTAAATTCACCCCCATCAAATAAGCACCAAATTAACACATTTTCTGTTAACCAGGAAACAACCAGGTTTCGAGCCTGAAACAATCAACACCAATCGCTTGCCCATCATACCTTGGCGTCTAACACACATTAAACAAAAAAGTCGCTCAGCTCACCGTCACAACAGGCTCTCATTGCTTGAACCTGATCAACAAAACCAGTTCAGTACACTAGGTACTTTGGTTATAGGCTGCATAGCTGCCATACCCTCCTTCAACGACTTCCTCCCTGACTTATGTCAAGCTGGTTCATTATACCTGGTTGCAAGTACAGATGTTCACCTGACCCTTTGGTTCTCCAATACACCATCCAACTGGCATTAATCCTTGTTAGGATTCCCCTATAGCCTACACTTATGGCATCAATCACCAGTTGGATTCCCCTGTTCCCTACCTGTATGGCATCAATCACTGTTATGATTCCCCTATACTGCATACTTACATGTATGGCATCAGACACTGTAAGGGTTACCCTATCCCCTACAATTATGGTATCAATCACTTATAGGATTCCCCTATAGCTTACACTTCAGGCATCAATCACTGTAAGAATTCCCCTGTTCCCTACCTGTATGGCATCAATCACTGTTCTGATTCCCCTTCACTCCTACACTTATGACATCAATTACTGTCAGGATTCCCCTATACCCTACACTTATGGCATCAATCACTCAGGATTCCACTATAGCCTTCACTTCTGGTATCAATCACATAGGATTCCCTATACCCTACACTTATCACATCAATCATAGTTAGGATTTCCAATATTCTACACTTCTGCCATCAATCATTATTAGGACCCCTTATGCCCTACACTTCTGCCATCAATCATTATTAGGACCCCTTATGCCCTACACTTCTGGCATCAATCATTATTAGGACCCCTTATGCCCTACACTTCTGCCATCAATCATTATTAGGACCCCTTATGCCCTACACTTATGCCATCAATCATTATTAGGATCCCTTATGCCCGACACTTCTGGCATCAATCATTATTAGGATCTCTTATGCCCTACACTTCTGGCATCATTCCCTATTTCAGTTTAACAGCTGGAATCATGGGGCAAAGACATGTTTTAACCATGCAGGTATATTTTGTAAGAATCATGGGTGTATAGTGCTGCATGTAGGTCAGTATTATTGGTTTCCTGTCCGGCATGCCATGGTCAGGCTGCAAGTCTCCATTTGGTTTTTACAGGCCATCACATATATATCAGCTGTGAAAGAAAAAAAATTGATTAATCTGCTTCATCAATCATTCACCAACTTTGTGATTTCTCACCAATGACCAAGCCCCTGTTATTGTACCAGTCTGCTTAGTACACCAATCAATGATGGCGTAACAATCTGCTTTGTGCACCAACCAATGAAGGCACACCATGCTGCCTTGTGCACCAATGCATGGTCGCAAGATATATACATGTACATTGAATACACACATATATGCATGAATATATAGTGTGCATTCATCCATACTGCACCATGCCGCAGATTTCTGACTGTCTGTGCTGAGAGGGTTGTTTTCTCATGGACAGTAATATCCAAATACATGCATGCCAGACATCAAAATGACTAGAATAATTACAGTTTGATAGTCGCAGGTAAATGGAATGTCTCTGTTGCAAAAGTAGGGTTGCTCAAGCAAATAACACCTTTTTTAGTTGTGCCTGATTTGCAGCATACTAACTATTTAAGCGATGTACATACACATGCAGTTGCTCTGTAAATGACCCAGAATTTCAACCAGTAAGCTAATCAATTTATGGAAAAACTTCCAGGGATGTTTGTCATCATTGGCTAAATCACCTTGTGGACTTAATCAGCTCTAAATATAAGCACATTTGACATGTTATACACTTTAATGTGTGCAAGTTGCATCATGATATTTTCAGTCAAAATGCCTGAAAGCCAACTGGTTAGTCACACTCTAATTAGTAATTATAAGCTCAATGGCTCAGTTGCATACAATTCTGTAATACACCTATATCAGTACCCAATGTCCACCTCAGTCCACAGCCATGTTTCAGGAAACAACTTGCGTGTTCTAGGGGCAGCAGGAGGGGCGCCGCCAGGGGCACCACCAGGGGATCCAGTTCGTCCTCTTTCTGCAACAGGCCCAGCAGGCCCAGCTTGCCCCCTGACCCCTACAGGTCCTGCAGGTCCAGGTATTCCACGGCGTACAGAGGGATAATATGCTGCAAGGAGACCACATGTAGTTCACGCACGGTAATAAGTGGGCCTTCGTCACCTCTGTTATAACGTCACAGACACTCCTAACTGTCACTTTTGCACTTATGTCTGTCATACCTACCTATTATGAAGGCACTTTTATAGTATAGTCATGTTTTAAAGTACCCAATATCCACTGCAGAAAGTTTCTGAGAATGACTTGTGGATATATGTGTCATATGAGTGGTCACAGACGCTTAATCTCCTTCTGGCTTTTAAATGACTGATCCTTGGATCATGGCTATATTCTTCTGTGCCTATAGTAACTGATCCATTATTGGCCTCCTGGCATGGTATTTTTTATTAACGATCAGCGAATCTTAAAGGGACTACTACATCACCTACTATGCCACGTGGCCTAATGACCCGAGCCTCACTGCTGGGACTGACAAAGGAGGGCGTAAAGTGCAAAATAAACTTAACATTACAACTCTTCTCCCTTTCTCAATGCCCACAAGATGTCCCAGCAGCTAGGACAGGGTCATTATGTCATGAGGCATACCAGGTGGTGCAGTTGCCTCTGATGTTGCAAGCCACAACAGCCATATAATAATAAGAGCAGAACCGGCCTAAGGTGATACAATACAAGCTGTTTCCATTTGTTTATGATCCACTGTGCACAGATGGTTCAAAGTTTTGATCTGCTTCAATCCTGTAGTTGCATAAAGCAATATGAAACTCTAAGTATGTCAGACTTGAGACCACAAACCCAGTCTGTTTGCATGGTTATATCCTCTGCTTTTGTCACAAGTACAGTGGCCATGCAGTAAAACTCTCTTTAGACTCAACACAAAATATGGCCACCTAGACCAATCCATAATATGTTGTCCCACTTACATGTATAGTCACAGCGGTGAAAGCGACACTTGGATCTTTGTTACAGTATGTGACCATGCAGCAATGATTGAGGTTTTCATCTGTAGAAGACTGGATAATGCTCTAACTGACACCTTACTTACATGGAATCTACGAATGTAGCCTCACACTCATTGTGTCCCTATCTGCCATACCCATAATTTGTAACTGTCAGAATCTCCAGCTGTCATGCTTATTCACACATGGGCCCCCTAGTGCCAAACAGTCCGGTAACTCTCTAGTTTTAGAGGTAGGAAAACTACAAAAATATTTACTCCTGGGAACAAAGAACAATAGGTTTGCATATGTAAATGTGTCACAATTTGCATCAAATTAACTTGTCACTAAAGAGGTGATAAATAACTGATAATTGATAAATTTATAGATGTCGCTTTTAAAAACAAGTTTATAGAAAATGCCAATCTGCACCTCCAACACAAGAGAGTGTCGGATAATTTAGCATTACGGGGTGCATGTGTGTTTGTATCTTAAAAGTTTGGTCTGCTGGGTATAGTAAACTGTTGATAAATATAATTAGATCTAATTCATATGAAAGTACAGTCCTTGCTAGTGCTTCACAACAAAATGATACCATAATGGTGTTCTACGAAAATATGATAGTGTGTCAAAGGAATATCGTGCCTATATATCAGACAGTGTATTAAGTCTTAAAGTGCCAAATTATGGACTGAGTCGCAATGCACCTGAATGCGCCGAAAAAAGTTGTTGACTTGCAATTGGGATATTTCCTATGGAACTGTAGCCATGCTGGTACTGGAATGAAAAGTCTTTTGACGAGGAATACAAATCTGAGATCCTAGTGATAATTCAGACTAGTTTGACTTTGGAAGATCGACTTTAGACGTGATTGGCACTGACAGAGTTAATTCTCATTGGTGTCGTGTGCATAGACATGGTTCTCAGCCATATACAGTCACTGATGTCAAGACGTTCTAAAGCAAAGGAGAAATGATTAATGTGCTGGAAAAGAAAAGCAGCAAATGACAAAACTGTATGGACTTCCAAGGTAGACATGACTGGCTGTCCTGAGAAAAGAAGACAGAAAAGAAACATTGTCAACAGTTTCAAGGTGGTGAAGAGGTAGTTTATGCTGACGAAACAGAAATGGAAAATAAAAGCAATGGCAAAAAAAATTAAAGCTATGTAAAGAGACAGGTGATGGTGGCAGATCACACATTAGGCATAGTGTCAACACTCGTGACCAAAGTATTCACTGCAGGTCAATGCCTGACTTTTGAAATCAAATAAGGAAATGGTTGTCTGATTGCAGCAGACACAATGACAATGACAATGATTTTATTCTCAGGGGTGACCCTTTTCAGGGCATGGGAGAATTACAAAAATGCATAACAATTGGTAATACAAGAGTGTTATCAGGATATATACACAGTTATATACAGAATAGTTTAGAGTGTTCAACTTCAAGCAGTGTTGCATGTTCTGTTACAGAGTTCACTGGAAAAAACCACCCTTGACAGGGCTTCATGTCTTTGTTGTGACTACGTCTACATACTCATAGACACACTTTGTGGGAAACATGTGTGTATAGCTGGTGGGCCAATACTATTGGCCTTATGGCATGTAGAACCAATCATCCGTGGCCACATATATGTAAATGAATGTGTAATGTACATGTCAGGGGTGGGGGTGGGGTTGGGGGGTGGGAAGTAGCATGCCTGCAGTTGTTACATGCCACTACCTCTAGATCTGTGTCAGGTGTCAAAGAACATAGTTAAACTGCTCCATCAATCCATCAGCACATTTTTATGATCCAGCCAATAACCAAACTCCTCACATTGTGTCATTTTGCATTAATTGTGCACCAATGACCAAACCCCTTACATTGTGTCATTCTGCCTTAATTGTGCACCAATGACCAGACTCCTTACATAGTGTCATTCTGCCTTAATTGTGCACCAATGACCATACTCCTTACATTGTGCCATTATGCCTTGTGCACCGATCATCAATGGCAACATATACGTACATTTTCCATGCTGAGATGTCTGCACATTTATGGTTTTCTCATGGGAGAATTGTCAAAATACATGCATGCCAGACCTTTAAATACCTACATGTATATGATAATTGTTAGAGTTGGACCGTTGGAGGTAAATACAACTGCCGTTTAAAGCATGAAATATGAGGCATTTTGAAGACCACTAACACCCTCCCCTCCTACCCCCAGCCCATTCTGATATCCTTAAACCTGCACATCATTAGCCCAAGAAATATACCCCTCAAACTGAAATCACGAGGGGTTTCTGGACATGGTGATGTCCTCTGAAGCACCAATGTGGTAGTTATGTACTGAAACTATACATGTATATATACAAGTGTTAGGCATGCACACTGCCAGTTGATGGTAGTTGTCAGACATTCTGCCATCTACACGATCTATATGTATATATCATCTAGCATGTCTAGGCTGGTTCCCTGCTTGGAGATTACATGCTCGACATAGAGAGATAGGGATTGGACAGTTGTCTGTCATTATAGCTAACTTTCACTACCCCCAAAATAAGGCCAATAAATTGATTGGCTAATTGTGATGGGGTACAAGCGGATCAGTGATTGGCTTTTAAATAAGCAATCATCAGCAAAACTGCCAGGTGTGCCTTCAGTGATTTAATGGTAGTCCTGTCACCATTGAACAAAAGGAGAGTGAACATTATACAAATATCTGCTCATCGTCGTTGTCGTCATCATCATCATCATCAATCTGGAAGCATAATTGTATAGAATATCCACAAAAACACTTCAAGACATACCAGAAGTCTGATCGTGTTATGGTTGTGGGGCACCATGCGGCATTGAAAGCAGCACTTCAAACGTAACTGTGTCCTACAATAAGACGACTGGGCAAGACCGTTATAGTAAGTTTGGAATGCCACTTTAATAACACCAACCAGAAACTGCCAGACCAGTTTCAACATGGCAACCCTCTCAGTGGCTGATATATATAATGGATTAGGTGTGCCTCGATCTACACCATATACAGCCACACTGGGCTCAGTAATGTATGTTACATCATAACACTAGGAGCCCAGAAAATGTCTTAATGGAAAGTTTGAGTGCAAATAAGGTCTAACTTTCTCTTACCCAATTCTGGTAAGACACAGTAAGATGCTTTTCTCATGGTGCCAGACAAGGAGAAAGTGGTAAGAGGGAGTAAGATGTACTGAAGACAGGGCTAGAGGTAATTAAATTTGGCAAGAGGTAGTAAGACATGCTTGTTATGTAACAGGCTGTGAGGAGAAAGTCAAATACTTGGCACTATGAAAGTAAGATGCAGTAAGGTGTTCTTGGGATACTTCACAGAGATTGCTTATCACAAGGAGGCTACTGTGTAGCCTCCTTGCTTATCAACAGGTTTGAACTCTGCTGGATGGCTGAGTAGGTCAATATTAGAATGTAATTAGCAAACACATGTGTACCTATTAATGACACTGCAGGTCAAGTAAAGAAAGTACATCTTATATCAGTATCCATCCTCATCATATATTCATTTTGCAAAATTCATGAAGCTATATTTTTTATGCCTGTGGATTTCGGCATTTGAATTACAAGTATGCTCAACTTGACTAATTTTCACATGGGTGTATATAAAGATACCATAGACAGTTTTGCTTCCTGTTGCATGCATTATAAAAAAGATAGACAATCTATGTTGCATGTGACCTCATATAGGGTTTACAAGTTCATTCATCCAACACCTTTGTCATCTGAACTGGGCTAAAACATTGTATGCCCACTCAAGCATATGTATTAGAAGATCAGAAGTGATATAAACACTGACATCTTGGTGGTAGCTCAATTTGTGCAAATGTTATTGCATCTGCAAGGGTAACAGACAGATTGACAGACATGGTGATGACAATCTATCTACCTACCTACCTACCTACCTACCTACCTACCTACCTGTCTGTCTGTCTGTCTGTCTGTCTGTCTATCTATCTATATATATATCGCTTATTGTGTCCCTATGTAAATATGGGTACATCACAGTTGATAGTAGGTATGAGTGGTAAATTGACTTATGTCTCAGTGCAAACCCAGACTCTATCTATCTATCTATCTATCTATCTATCTATCTATCTATCTATCTATCTATCTATCTATCTATCTATCTATCTATCTATCTATCTATCTATCTATCTATCTATCTATCTATCTATCTATCTATCTATCTATCTATCTATCTATCTATCTATCTATATATATATATATATATCACAGTTGATAGTAGGTATGAGTGGTAAATTGGCTTATTATGTCTCAGTGCAAACCCAGACTCTTTCTTTCTTTCTGTCTGTCTGTCTGTCTTTCTTTTCCTCCTTGTTGTTACTGTTGATAGTTGGTGTAAATTATTTAATGGTACGTACAGTGGTTTCAACCATGCAGGAAGAAACTAGTTTTCTTCCTCCATGTATTTAACCCTAGCTGAGATCAGGAATACTGAGATATTACTGGTCTCAGTTTTAACTACTGTATGTTAGTCTTGTGTTTCCAGAGGCAACCCCATAGTCTCTGTCCCTTTATGTTGTAGGTGCAATTCCAGAAGAAGTAAAAATAGGCAGGTAGACTTCAAAGGCTGGACTCGCACTAAGTGATAATAACTATAAGGGGGCCATGAAACTGACCCCTTCTGCCCTAAGAATGTCCAGTGAAACCTTATAATGACACTCAGATATCCGACATATTCAATGTAATGATACAAATTTTCATGGAAAAATGTCTATTTTTTTTTGTTATTTGACTCATTTATCTGACACATTTGTTGGGGAACAGATGCAGTGTTGCCAACCTGGTGAATGTATATTTTCGGGAGATTATGAAATAACGAGCAGCTTAAGCAGGGGAGCCCACCCAGGGTGGTCGGAGGGCATGCTTCCCGGGGAAAAAAATGAAAAATAGACATCAAAATATGCATTTTTGTGGCATTTGAGGATACTTGGATTCAAGTTTCAGTATGCCGCGAGATGCACAGCAGCTTAATTTGCTTTAAAAATGTCACTGTGAAAAGCATGTTTGTTAAAATTTACCATATTATGTTTAAGAATGCCATTTGTGGTGATTTTCGTGAGATTCTTGGAGTAATTCGGGAGTCGGGAGGGTAGACAGCACATGCCTGAGTTTTCGGGAGACTCCCGGATAATTCAGGAGGGTTGGCAACACTGCAGATGGTGTCATTATAACATATTTTCACTGTATTAAGCAAAATGGTTAGAGTGAAATCAATATGAAGTAAGAAGACTGAATTTCATTGGGGGGAATTCATAAACAGCAGCTCCACTTATTTTGGTATTAATATTTTCAAGACTGCTTTTACACTGTGATTATTATTTCCATCACATTAGTCTGCTTCATATGAAAGATACCTATTTGATGATGTAGAATCTATGTTGGTCCGGATGAGTATTATAGTCTTGAACAATCCTATATCTTTTTTTTTTCTATTATTCTTGTTGGTCACTCTGGCCCCTAAGGAAAGAGTCGATCTACAGCTATACTGGGTCAATAGGCAAATGAAGTCAGTTTGGTCTGTGTTAAGCCATGTAAATTTAGTAAAACCTATTCCTAGACACATTGAGCACAATGCAGTTATCCACACCAATATATAATTTCATTTTCTTCTTAAATGTTAATATACTTATCTTTGTTGGGGATATATCCACACTGGGTACTTTTTGGCAGTCCCAAGAGAGTTAACTATACTCATATTACTATACTGCATAACCCTGATCTCACACATTATGATGTGATAACAAGATTGCCATAATGAATCTCAACACAATGTAAGCTGCAAACTTTGTGTTGTCTAGGTTTTGTCTACTCCACAAGTGTCACAGAGATAACACAGAACTTGGTCTGCTTTGCAGGCAGCAAGGCAGGCACAAACAATCAATCAATCAATCAAAACATACTGTAAACATGAATACTTCCCCCCCCCCCTTCATTCATTTTAAAACTCCATCTGCAAGTTGCTAAAGATTACAGTTTGCATACACTTAACTCTAGTACTGCTAAATGTTGTTTTTTTTTTTAACCTGCGTTTTGGACCGTATTAACACGGGCCCCACAGCACTAGGGACCCGTTAAGTTGCTCATGACTATGCAATCAAGTTGAGTTAAGATAACAGTGAGTGAAAGCAGGCAGGTGAATTCTATAATTCACCTCCCTGCCCTGGTGAGAGAACAAAACAAAAACAAAAACAAAACAAAACAAAAAAAACCCTACAGATATTAAGTTTAAATATGTCATGATTGATATATGTACTAATGTATGCATGAAATAGTATGTATCACAGATTTGTGCACAAGTTGCCAGCTATGCTGGACATTCAAGTGTCTGCAGTTTCCTTGGAGGGTTGATAACAATAGACTGATCTAAAAGGGGACCCCCAACAGGGAAATGACAATAATCCACAAATGCAGACAAGTGGCAAGATTACATCATAATGTGTGTGAAACTAGGATCATGCAGTACAGTAATATGAGTATACATGTTGTTAACACTCTTGGGACCCCCAGAAAGTACCCAGTGTGAATAGGTGGGAAGAGAGGAAATGTACATGCCTGCCTATAGGCACTTTCACCTTTACATGTATCTGGGTCAATGTTTGCATTGTTGCAGGTGGAAGAGGGCCTGGCATGTTCCAAGTAGGCAATCATCTGGGATTAAGATTGTAGTGCAATTAAGTGTGTATATGCATGTTAAGTTGTGTTGTTTCATCACCTACACTTCCAGGTTGCTAGTCAAGAAGTTGGCTGCACAAAATGCAGAACTTAGTCATGTACAAAGCCAAGTAACAGTTTGTGAAACTCCATGCATATTAAGTCTAACCTGGGGGTGGGGGATGGAGGGTTGCCTGCAAAGCAGACTCTGTTTTTTATGTTCTTATTTTTATGTACATCTTTGCTGGAGTTTGCACCCATGACTCAATTTACCACTCATACCTACTATCAACTGTGATGGACCCATGGTTACATAGGGACACAATAAGCCATATACATGTGTGTGTGTGTGTGTGTGTGTGTGTGTGTGTGTGTGTGTGTGTGTGTGAACACACATATATATTGCCATCCCCATGTCTTTCAAACTGTCTGTTACCCTTGCAGATGCAATGACTTCAGCACAAATTGAGCTACCACCAAGATGTCTGTGTATATATCACTTCTGATCTTCTGAATCTAATATACATGCTTGAGTGTGTACACACTGTTTTAGCCCAGTTCCGATGACAAAAGTTTTGGATGAATGAATTTGTAATCCCTACATGAGGTCACATGCAACATAAACAGTCTATCTATGCATGCAACAGGAAACAAACTGTCTATGGTATCTTTACGCACCTATGTGAAAATTAGTCAAATTGAGCATACATGTAATTCAATTACTAACATCCACAGGCATAAAAAATATAACTTCATGAATTTGGCAAAATGAATCATGGATATCATTAAAGATGAGGATGCATACTTATGTGCAATGTGTTTTCTTAACTGGACCTGCAGTATCTTAATCTTAAATCTGTGCTTAACTCATTCCATACTATGGTCACAGGCCTTGGTCAGTGTTTCTGGCAAGTCATGCTGCAGCTGCCCTTGCGACAGCTGCAGCATGACTTGCCGGGCAGTGCCAGAACCACTGACTTAAGATGATAGGCATGTTGGTACTTGAATGAAAGCTGTTTTCATGAAGAGTTTTATATGTGCAATTGTCATCTTAAATCTAGGTAAATATACATGAATATCAGGGACTGGCATGCAATGAGTTAATGCACATATGTTTGCTAATTACATTCTAATTGACCTACTCAGCCATCCAGCAGAGTTCAAACCTGCTGATAAGCAATCTCTGTGAAGTATCCCAAGAACACCTTACTGCATCTTACTTTCATAGTGCCAAGTATTTGACTTTCTCCTCACAGCCTGTTACATAACAAGCATGTCTTACTACCTCTTGCCAAATTTAATTACCTCTAGCCCTGTCTTCAGTACATCTTACTCCCTCTTACCACTTTCTCCTTGTCTGGCACCGTGAGAAAAGCATCTTACTGTGTCTTACCAGAATTGGGTAAGAGAAAGTTAGACCTTATTTGCACTCAAACTTTCCATTAAGACATTTTCTGGGCTCCTAGTGTAAGCCTGGAGTGGAAAAATTCTCTTCATGTTAAAATTTTCGACTCCCAAATTTGGCACGTCAGACTTTTGTGTTTGGATTCACATGAAAATCCAATGAAATTTAAAAAAAAAAAAAATAGAATGTAATTTTTAAAAATTAAGTAAACAAAGCATTTTTTTTTTCAAAACATGTGCTGTATAGCTGGTTTGTTTTATGTGGATAATCTCCATTCAAGTAATTTCCTGTCTGAATTACAGTCCCATTTCATGTATATGTAGCATTGCAAGTACTTCAATCTCCCACAGCCGGGAACCAGACTGATATTATGTAAAGCTTATCTACAAAGTTGTTATGGCAAATCTATACTTAGCAGGTTCATGAGTACACACCGCAGTCACAGCTAATGACACCATTAGTAAGATTATGTTGTCAGTTATTTACAGGACAATTGGCCAGAGGCCATTTGTCTGATGTTCCAAGCGTTACCCCATTTCCACATCCGTCCAGAGCCAAGTCTCAGGAAACAGACTACGCGTGCGAGGGGCTGTGGTGCCTGGAGTGCTGCCTGATTTGGAAGGCACAGCGACTGCCGGTCCCTTCCTGTCTACTTGAGCACGTTCAGCACCAGGAGCCCTTGGCATGGCCACAGCCCCGTCAGGCATTCCTCGCCACATCGCTGATAGAACGACACATAAATTGTCTTGACATTGTGGCATAGTAAAGCAAGCAAATCAAGTCGTATGACATCCAGGAAACTCTACATAGGACAGACTGTTAGACATGCTGGAAACAGTACAACCCAAAACTTCATTTGCGGGGATATAGCAGCATAGTAACAATGCCAAGAGGTGCTGTCTGGGGTTTGACAAGGGTCCATTTTAATGCATTGATATTACTGTTGGCCCCAGTGATGTGGACGCATTGTCCATAATATACTGTCATCCCTCTGTACAACATTTGTTATACTGCAATATTCACGTTCCAATGGGGAGGAAAAAATTACCCCCCCCCCCCAAAAAAGGAAACAAATCTACATGACTGCATATATATATATATATATATATATATATATATATATATATATATATATATATATATATATATATATATATATATATATATATATATATATATATATATATATATATATATATATATATATATATATATATATATGTACACATATACATGTACATGTATATATAGAGTTAATTTTATTTGTTACAGCTGAATACTCAAGTTTGGACTCTAACAGTCTTTGTCCAAAACAAAAGCGAACTTTTTGAACTTACAATGTATCATTCATTACACCAACAAAGCTATAGTCAGGCATGAATCACCAAAGCATTACATATTGCATATAACCATGTGTATAATTCCTTTCCCTGATGCTGACTTCTGTAACTCCACAGACTCTGCCAAGCAATATGCAGCCAAGCTACAAACAATAACATGCAGACCAATGCAGTTTTCATTTGATTTTGTCGCCATTTGTAGCTGGAATATCTGGATTGCCAGAACAATTCATAACAGGAACAAAAATGGTTGTGGTAATGGTCCAGCAATATGGCACTAAATCTACTTTGATCTAACCAGTCCCACCCCAGGATAATGTCACTCTGCAGCGTCCTATCCCAGGATAATGTCACTCCTCACAGTCCCACTCCAGGAAAATATCACTCCACACAGTCTTACCCCAGGATGTCACTCTGCAGAGTTGTATCCCAGGATAATGTCACTCCACACAGTCCTATCTCAAGACTCCACACAGTCCTGTCCCAGAAGCAATGTCACTCCACACACTCCTATCCCAGGATGTCACCCCACAGTCCCACCCGGGATAACCATACGGTCCAGCCCCTGGGGTAATGTCGCTCCACAGCCATGTCCCACGAGAGTGCCTGCACATGAAGCTGGCTTGTTTCTTGTGTTCGTGAGATATGGTCCTACTGATCATCAACTGCTGGAAATTCTCCATCAGCGTCCATTTCTTCTTCTTCTTCAGCACCACTAAACGCTGCTTACTGTACTAACCGTAGAAATCTGCTGGGTGAAATGTCACGGCTTTAACACTCTCTTATCATAAACACCACACACACCCAAGTTTGTAGCGATGACACCACTTTATGTACATTAACGTAAAAATGTAAAGCAGATATTTATGGGAAATATACATGGATGTGAAACATCTTAGAGGGACATCCATGAAAGCAAAGACAAAAGAGAAAAAAACGAGAGATGTTGATCTACAATGGCGACTTATTTTGGTTCACCTTTGGTCCATTTGTGGGTTGATTTGAGATACTTGTTGTTCTTGAAACCAACAGTGTAATTATGGAGGTGTATAAATAGCTTGATCTTTAATTTTTTCCATCTTGATTTATAAGACAGAGTCAACAGCTTTACAGATGCACCTTTAATCCTTTCATCGATGAACTGAGATTGATTCAACAGCTTCACAGCTGGACTTTTAATCCCCTCCCTAAAATCAATAGGGAGAAATCACCTTCACAGCTGGACCTTTAATTCTTTCCTCCTTGAATTGACACTGAGTCAACACCTTTATAGCTGGACCTTTAATCCCCTTCCTTAAAGAAATACTGAGTTATCACTTTTACAACGAGACCTTTAATCCTTTCCCCTTTGAATTGAGACCGAGTCAAAAGGTTTACAGCTAGACCTTCAATCCTTTCCTCTATTGACTTGAGACTAAAGTGAATAGCTTTCCTTGAGGCAGGTTTGTTGTACACCCCCCACCCCCACCCAAAAAAAAAGACAGCTGTAGACCTAGTGCATGCTATTCTGACTATGCTCATCAATTTTTCTCTTTAACATTCTTTTTGACACTAAGTTAATAAAAAAATCATTTATGCTGATGCTATTCAGCTATCCCCAGCCAGCATTTGCTGCTTAAGTGGGTCAATGTTTCAAGATCCATTGAAAAGCAGATTATCCCCTTGGACCCCTGGAGCCAATGTTGGATTGAATTCATGTTGCTGCAGTACATGTAGCTAGACCTACTTTAGTCTCCCTGCGTAACAGCAACATTTTAGTCTCAGAGGCTAGTAAGGCATACGATTGGATGAGGTGAATGGCATGAAAGATGACCTTGAAAGGAGTGAGGTTAGTAAACAGATTTACAGTGGAAGGGAGTGAGCCTGGCAAGAGGAACAGCTTGACCACTTCACAAGCAGTAAGAGTTGTGACTTAAATACAAAAACTCAAGTTCCATCTCTGCTTATGCTTGGTGCAGTTTCTTTCCAGTGGGAGACACAATGTTCCCATCACAAATACGAGTGGTACAAGAATCAAAGCACCATGTATTCACGTTTTTCCAGGCAGACAAATATACATCACACACCACATGTCCGTGTGAAAAATGAGCACTAAAGAATGTACCCCATGGTTATGTTAGTCCATAGCCAGGTCTCTGGGAAAGCCTTGCGCACCTCCACATCACTTTCAGATGCCCCAGAGGAGCCTGCTTTCTCCTCACTGCCTGCCGCAGATTTAGCGTCATTTTTCCTTTTGCCACTTTGCTCCATGGCGCTGAAACCAGCAGCATTGCTGCGGTCCGTCTCACCATCAGAGACTATCTCAACTGCCGATGAAGGATCAACAAGAACATGTGCTTTCAATGAAACTTTGAGCTGCCATTAAACACACAAAGGACTACTGTGAGATTTTTGAAAATATCCACTTGTCCAAAGTGTATTTCAACATGTTTTAATGCTTTCTTTTTTCCCTTTTTTTTCTTCTCTTTTCATGGCATCCACAACATGGACCATATTGTCCTGTTTGAGATGTGACTATGTGTCAGGCTCTCTGCAATATTAGCTGTACATCTCCTGGATCGAGCCTTTGTCAGCTGTATGCCCACAATTCCTTATATATGCTTTTAAAACAAAGCTCAATTCGGTTGCAGACATAAACAGCACCATCACTGATGGTGCTGGTTGCGTGCATTCCACTGCCATAAGTTGCTGGAAATGAATATGTGTTTTGTGGCAGGTTAACTGTGTATTGCCCTGGGAGTGCAGTGCAAAACTATGACCATCACAACTGGGTGCCTATGTCAAAAATTTGATTTTAGCATTAAATGTCCCTGATGTTACCTGATCATGTAGATGGGATACAGGTAAAGTGGCAACTTATATACATTTGGATCTTCGATAATTTTCCGTGCAGACTATACTGCTGCTCCTCCTCATGACCTTGACCTTTGGCCAGGCCTATTTCTCTGCGCACAATGTGCCCAAACTTGATCATTTGCAGTGCATAATATCTGATGACTTTTCATGTGCAGACATATATCTGCATGGTCTTGGTGTTTTCAGTCAAGACTATATATACTGACCTTGGTGTTTTCAATCAAGCCTATATCTATGGCCTTGGTGTTTGCAGTCAAAGCTATACATGGCCTTGGTGTTTTCAGTCAAGACTGCACAGGACCTGGTGTTTGGTACATGCAGAACATAGAGGCCCATGGAATGCTATCGTGCAGATTTTGTGTCATGACTGTAATAATTCTACATCATGCAGACTATGCATAAAGCACATACATGTATGTGGTGACACTGTTTTTCTCGTATTAGTTATTCTCCATGCAACATAGTTATATCCTTGGTGATTCCCAGTGAAGCATACATGCATGGTCAAACTGATTCTCAAGCCACCATTTTAGTTATGACCTCGCTAAACCTGTATGCACAATATATTACATATGTATGACCCTTCTGTGAGATAGAAATGGGAGCAATGTACACCTTCTAGCAGTTCCAATTCACTAGAACAGTCTTGCACCAATTGAGTGATCCCCTGGTGGCTAACGAGTGGTTTTCCAGAGGCACCTTTGCCTGTGACACCCCTATAGGGTAGACCACTCATGGAAGTTCCATTCCAAGTACACTGTGACATGCAGGTACCAGCCTGTGGCCTATAATTGGGAACTGTGCCACAATTATATTTTAAGCATGATGTGAACAGTGGTGATGTCATGAGACCCCTCTGGTGGGTACATGGTGAAATAAGTGACCCTGGCGGTGTTGTACATCACTGCACACTCAAGGAAGTGGCACCTGGGTTAAACGTTGCAGAAAATAAGATTGGTTGAGCAGAAGGCAGCAATTTGGTTGCAACAGGCATCATGCCGGTGACGTCCCTTAAAACTTGGAACAAGAACTACGCATTTCGAAGTACTCACAAGAAGACCCTTGCAACTTGAGCATGCTGAAACTATGATGATACCAAATTACAACTTTGGGTTTAGACAGTTCCATTTGAAGAAATTACAGATCTTCTATACTCCATTAACAACCTGCAATGCCTTTGTGAATTTTTCCTGAGTGTCATGCATGGAAAGGTGACTTTCTGTGCATAGTTGCACCAATTGTAAGCTACATCATGCACATTAGGGTCGAGTGCAGCCCTTCAAGTTGTCCATTATCTATGCAGCATGTACGCTGAGCATGTACGCTGTAATTTATTTCCAGACAGCATAAACTATATGGTCTTGGTGATTCTCAATGTGACATTATGTTGTGACCCTGGGGATATACTCAAGCTCAAGGCAGCAGTTTATGATCCTTTGTGATTCTCTATGCAGAATATGGTATGACTTTTGTGAATTTCCATGTACCGTCAGTTTGACCTAGGTGATTCTCAACAAAGCATGTTAAGACCCTGTGAATCTCTATGCAACAACAAGAATGACCTTGGTGTTTCTCCATGCAGAATGCACTTTGATACAATGTTTTTACCCTGCACTATAAGTGGGCAAATTATGCCTGAGTGACAGTATGTGTGAGGATGTGACATATTAGAGGGAGTGACACTAGTAAACGGATTCAGTGGGGCGTAGGTCTGGGTTTCGGAACAGCTTTGTCATAATACCCCACAGTGATGTTTGACCACAGCCAAGTCTCAGGAAATGCCTTGCGGACTCTCACAACAGAGTCTGCGTTATCCTCCATGCTGGATGCCGGTTTGTTCCTTTTCTTTTTGATGCCTCGTTCAGCATTGGCTGCAGCCTTTGCTCTCTTGCCACCTGGTGGGCCCCCTCTAAGCATTCTTCTCCTTGTGAACATCTGTCTTTTGTTACCAGCTGTTCATTAAAGATACAATAAACATTCCATGATGTCATTGGGTGCTACAGAATGGCATTTGTTACTGGCCAAGTCAGGGAATGTGGCACAAGGGAAAACAACTGCAATGGGTCTGCATTGATGGCTGCATACACAGCAATCCTGCAGTCATGCTGGTCCTTTGCCTCCTAAGCATCCCCCAGACTCACTATTGCTTTCTTACATGTATGTGGGCGCTCGTCGGGGTCTGCCGTCCGCCGGCAGTATTTTAATTCAGTTACGCAATTGTACTAATTAACTTGATCAACTCGATAACGTGGTCAGGGCCTCTCGGCCAATTGACTCAGCCCTGTTCGCCAGTCGGTCAAGACGATGAATTATTAATGAGCTACGCGCTGACCAATCAGGTCGCACTTCCGGTAGTGTGATACGACGAAGCGTGGCAGCCCCCATGGGAGTGATTTATCAACAGTAGCTCACTTGGCAATCGGTATGGCACGCACGAGAAAAAGGATTAACATCACAGGTCTTACAATGCATGAATTTTATCCTGATTCTCTTATCCTGTTTCTCCCCAATCGTTGCCCTTATCTGGGTAAGTTCAGTATCAATTTTCTTTTCGTTTCTTTCTTCTTTCACCCCCCCCGTATTCTAATGAGACCATTCCGTGCATATGAAATAAGGTAATGCTTACTGTAATTGTGTACCCAGAACTGACTATACCATTTTTGTATTAGGGGTGTTAACTCCGATACATTTGACTTTGTGTTGTTGTGTCACAGGCTTCCACGGGCCTTGGCCGTACATTATCAAATGTGCCATTGGTATTACGTATATATATATACATATATATATATACATACATATATATCGATGCACATATATATATTTACATATATTTGATATCTTACACATACGTACAATGGACTTTCATTTATCTTCTCAACACTTTAGAGAGTGAAAGGCGCAACGGATTATATATATACCACATCAGGCTGCATTTGAATAAAAGTGGTGTGGGCATCGCCAACATTCTTGTTTCATATTGATTCAATTTTGCGGATTTGATGCAATCTATAATAGATTTCGACATAAAACTCAAATAAGAATGTGTGTTTGCATCATTAAAACATGAATCCAGAAAGGAACAATTTCCCAAGTCAGTCTTTTATTTTTAATTAATGATCTAAATGAGTATGCTAATGATTATGGTCACATGGTGTTGCTGGTGGTGACACCTTGTGGCTAAACCTAGCAGTAACACATGTACGGCAAGCCAAATGGACATGGGTCGCCTTGACTCCTGTGAGGTTTGCAAGCTGGCGACAGTCGGCAACGATATATATCCAAATAGATACGTATATGTATTTCCAAGTGTTTCAAATAGGCCTTGTTAAATTTACTGTTGCATCTAGTAGGTTTGTACTTTTGTTGACCAACACCAAAGGGATCCAATCTGATGGTGGATTTGAAATCGCATCAGCTCTCTTGTTTTGTTGTTATGTTGTTTTTCCGCAGCTTAGATCACGGATCAGTGCCGATGATCAACATGTGAAGGATACGTGGGAAAAACTTTTCACAATTCAGATAGCAGTAGTCAACTCGGCCCTCTGTCTTAATTTTTATATTTGTGTTTATATTCACTAATTAATTACACACTTTGGAAAAGGGCTAAAATGCGTGGATCTGTGACAAGTACGTAAGAAAAAAGACGTTTAAGTCGTTTATTTGTATAGGACTTTTTCCTTTGAGCGTTGCACTTTAAATATTTATTAGGATTAACCCCCCCCCAAAAAAAGCAAACAAACAAACAAACTAACAAATGCTAATTGCAATTGAAAATTAAAAATGACATGGTTGTTCAAAGTGGTTATGGATGCCGGAGATTCAAGCACTGAAGCAGGTTCGAGAACCGGCCGTTTCATGCTGAGACTGACACGGCAAACGATAGACTATCATGTTTGGGCGGAGACAAACTTCAAAAGTGTTGTTGTTGTCGTTACGCCAGTCGAATTTTTCCCTGAATCCGAAAAATGAAAAATAAAAAAACATCGATTTCATTATCTTTGATAGTGTTTTTACGAGCACGGTGGCAGCTGCGGTTGGTGCTGTGCCTCGTGGGCTGTTCCTTCAGAAACTGGTCATTCTTCTTGGTCAAACAATTTAGCAGAGAGGGGCGATCAAAAGGATGTGGCCCCTATAGTCTTCTGCCCTCTTTATATTGCATTTAAGTGCATACACATGTACAAATAAATTTATTCAACCTACAACTAAACCTGTATTTCTGTGTTAGGTTTAAGTATTAAAGTAACTGAACGCATAGCTTGTTGAATTGAGATTTTTTGCCACCGTCAAACATTTGGGAAATGCTTTAGTTTGTAACAACTCTGCGATGAAAAGTCATTGACGTCTTTGGATGTGTTTGAAATGCATTTGTGAAAGTGTTTGAAATGCGTTTGGTGAAGTATTTGAAACGTTTTTGTTATTAGAGCGTTTGAAACGCGTTTGTAAGAAAGAGCTTGCAACGCAGTTGCAACGCGTTTGCTTCGCGTTTGAGTTTTCTCGTTTGCGTTTGAGGATCGTTTGGGAAGCGTTGGTGCGTTTGGCGTTTGATAACTTGAATGCGGGCGGAACTGTATTAGCAGAATAATGGCTTTCTCTCTTCCCATCGACTGCAGCAACGAGGGGAGTATCTGAAAAATGAGTGATTTGCCGCTCCAGTCGGCAGGACCAAGAGCGTGTCCCGTCGTTCCACTGCTGCACTATGAATTGCATCGATCTGCTCGTCCGAAGGAATAACCTGCATGTTTGCCTTCCTCAGCAGTCTTCCAGCAACTTTCCCAGTTCTTCCCTCTTCATGACTGTCTTTCTTGTTTCCAATATACAAGCAATTAATTAGCCGCCTAATTAGGTTTCGCAATTCACAAGATTTACCGCTACTGTGAGAACCATGAATACACAACTGACCGCGGTCAAGCCACGCCTCGCCTTCTCCATAATCCTGTCATTGCTTGGATACAACTGCTGCGCAATTAGCGTCACTTCCCAGTATGCTATTGTGCATCCGCATTGTTTTACCAATCATATCTGCGTGCACGATCGCACGGTCGGCAGCTTGACCCTCCGTTAAACGGCAGACCCCGACGAGCGCCCACATAAGAAAGCAATAGCGAGTCTGGGGGATGCTTAGGAGGCAAGCTGGTCCTCTGTTTAAACACAAGCTCTCTGTCCATAGTCTTCACTTGGTCCTGGTCAGCAATCACCAAAAAGCTGCAGTGATCAGACGAAGACCAATAGGATGTAAAAAGGAAGTAAGTTTTTCACAGGACTCAGTCAAACTAAACAAGAGCATAAAGGTATGAGTGAACCAAACCTGAAATAACAAGAATGTTTAGATCATGCGCAGCAAAATATTGCATTATAATTTCATTTTGATTAAGGTCTATACATGCCCCTGTATAATCTGGACTCATCCAACAGTATAGTCCCTCACCTGTCTTCCTTGTCCTCAATTGTTGTACCTGACTTTACCTATTGCTCCCCCACACATGACACAGGACTTGACAAATTTATTTTCCTGTGAATTTTATATGTGTGTTGTTGGTATGCAGGCTGACACTGTAGCATTTACAGTAGCATTTGTGACTGGCTGACATTGTAGTATTCATAGCAGCATGCATGGCAGGTTGACCTAGTTTCTGCCAGCAGCATCTGTGACTGGCTGACATAGTAGCATTTATAAATTGCAACATGTGTGACAGGCTGACATTGTATCATTTATAGCAGCATTTTGACTAGGTTGTCATTATAGCATTTATGGCAATATATGTGACAGGCTGACATTGTAGCATTTATAGCTGCATGTGTGACAGGCTGACATTGTAGCATTTATAGGAATATGTGGGACAGGCTGACATTGTAGCATTTATACCAGTATGTGTAATAGGCTGACACTGTCGCATTTATTTCAATTCAACTTCACCATGGGAAGGTGACTGCATTTAGTTGTATAATCAGCAGGCCATGGGAAGTCGTCAGAGTTAAATTTTAAAAATGAGCATGTGTGATCATACAAAATAGTTAAACTGATCATCTCTTATACTATCATTCTTCTGTATTTAGTACTGTCTCCCATACATGGTTGAGGTCAAGGTGATGACTGGCGATTACATACAGCAGTGGAAGGGTTTGGGTCATGCACTATAATGCAGTGGTGCTGCTGTGTTGCTGTCATACATCTGTTCATGTACGTTGATGGCAACAAGATGTCACCCACGCTTGACATGTACATGTTGAAATGCTGAATAAAGCTAGTGAATTCCTTTCTTTGCAATGTAAGCTGCATGCAAGTTTAGAGAGACACGTATTCACACAGCCAGGATTTCAGGTACACAAATGTATAGCACAGAGATGACTATTGAGGCTGTACCCAACGGTAATATTAGTCCACAACCAGGTCTCTGGGAATTCCTTGCGGACTGACTCAGCATCATCAGCATCCTGGGGAGCACCACTGGCGCCACCTTTCATTCTGAACTTTGCCTTTGCCATCCTTTTACCTCCACCAGGTGGCAGGGCACCTAAATCCTCACTGAACATGGACAACCCAACTGGATCTGTTGGGACAAAAAGTATACAATTCATCACCAATTCTGACACAATCCATCATTCATCACCAGTTTTCAGTGACGTTGTGAGTGACTGGTATGAACACTACTGATGCCTGGTATGTATGGGTGATTTGTAACCAGAACTACAGAGACATGTACCACCCTGCCATTGGGGATGAGACAGCTTTTAGTGATGAGATGTTAAAAGCAAGAAAATCAAGATTCAACTTTGAGAACTGAAAAATAAAGAGAATGCCACCATTAGACCATTGCTCAGTTGTATTCAAAGCACACCAAAGTCATGCAATATGCTGTGAATATGAAATAAATGTAACTATGATCAATATAGGTTGTACTATAGACATGAATTCTAGGTGGAATGATGAATGGGCAAACGTGCAAGGTAAATGTTAACTTATGGCCAGATGAGGAAAAGACTAAACGTTGAATGAGAGAGAAACAAGATAAGAGGAAGTAAAATACATCAAACTGAAGCTCTCAAGATTTCCTCAGCTGTTGTTCCCATTAATTCTCAATACTGCTCTGTGTCCACGTGTGATAGTGTGTGGAATTGGATGCCAACTCACTGCAACTTCTGGCTACACACACTAGTTGGTCAAATCCACAGCATGATCCCGCCTCAGAGTGACATTGCATCACAGCCATTCATTAGAAGCCAGAAGAATGACTCACTGAAGGCAATTGCAAATTCAAGCACTGGTTGAGGCTGTAAGGTGCTGCCACCTGGTTATCACTAAACCAGACATTGACTGGTTAAAAAACAAGAAAGAAAAAAACTTGTTCATATAACCCTGCAGAATTCCTTTTAAAACAAGTTCCATCCATGCATTTGAAAATCCCAGGCTTACACCTAAAACAATAGCTAAACCTAGCTGGGCTTTTTTTTTTAAAAGTTTTTTTAACCATAACTGACTCAATCATAGTGACTGATCAGTCCTGGCCTCCACAGACACATTTCTTGTGCAATTGATGGGTACAGTAGTCCCTCCTTTGAAAGACCACTCCTTTGGGAGACTACCTCCTTTGAGAGACCACAATTATCAGGTCTCTCTGTAGTACTTTTCATGTTATTTATACCTCCTTTGAGGGACCACCTGCTTTATGTGACTGCCTTTTGGGTGGCACTAGGGGTGGTGTCTCAAAGAAATGACCACTGTCTCTCAAAGGAGGTGGTCTCCCAAAGGAATGGTCTTTCAAGAGAGGGACTACTGTATATACATGTATATGGAAGCACAGAGTGTATGTTTCTCGTTATCACAGGAATATACTCCCCTGTAGTTTTATAACCTTGACTTGTAAAATTTACAGTGAAGCTGGTTTCCAGCTTCCCTAACCTCATTGTCCCATCCCTAGAAAATACTTGTTTGACAGACATACATGTATATCAGGTTGTGTTTTGCCATTGGGTACATGTACTAAAATACAGTGGGCATTGCTGTATGTCGTGTTCATAAACATGCAGTGGCGGTCACTGAAACACACAATGGTGCATGAGTGTTCAAATGGTGCATGAAATCTATCAATTCTCTTCTGTGCTGCATGTGCTTTATGCAGTTTTGCAGAGCATGGCACATGCCCATATAAACCCAGGAATGATATGAGGTGCATAACTGGCCAGCAGACAGAAGAAGGAAGACTCTACCCCATGGTTATGTTAGTCCACAACCACGTCTCTGGGAAGGCTTTGCGGACGGACACAGCCTCAGTGTCCTTGTCAGCGCCCACTTGTGGAGCAGGTTGAGCTTTCATGTTCGTGCCAGCATTCTCTCTCATCATTCTGTTGCCCATCCCACCACCAGATTCAGGCCTGGCATTAAGGGAAAAAAAGACAGCGTCTCCTCCTGTCAGAGCAACAAGAACACACCTGAACATGTCATCATCCCACACAACATACCAACAGCTACCAGTATATATACTGTCATAGTAATCTCTCCTGTTGCTGCCCAGAAATGCTGCCATAAACTACATGTACATGTAACGGGTCAACTTGGCCGCCATCTGACACTGGCTTGTCATGTGGCCACCAGGTGGAGGTGCAAAAGCATCTTTGTGCCATGCATTTATACCATGATTTCATGCTTGGCAAGTCTTAGCATGTAGAATGTCAAGATTTAACTGAGGAAGGGAAAACCTAGTGAATACCACAATTTAAGATGTTCAACAACATTCCACATCAACCAATGGTAACATTGTGAACGGGAAAAATATCTGACTCTGTTTCACGGAATTGCATGTGAGTTGACATGTTAGTGCAAATTAACAGCCTCTTAGTGTCATGCACATGATGCATGCAAACAAGTTTCATGGTTGACAGAGAAGAGAACAAGGAAAATCATGATTTACCCATGACCACTGAAAGCCTGTCATGAAAGTGCCATCGTTTTATCCTGCCTGTTTATGTCAGACGACAGATGATGGACATGACGAGCAGAATGATAGAGGGCTCACAATGTCCATCATCCTTGGTCTGACATGAACATGATCAGGCAAGAAAAAATCATGACATTTTCATGACGGTGATCATATTTCAGGTGACGACAAACCCAGGTCACATGGTAAGGAAGATCCTGATGTGACTGTATTGTGTGTGTATCATGTGGAATGCAAGGCTACACTTTGACAATGATCAGGAGGACTGTGACAGTCCTGTGCTCAACTCACCCTGCGTGCACAGAGTGAAATGGTTCTGCAACCTTGGCAATTAGGTCAAGGTCACCCACTTTGCTCTGAGGAAGCATCACGAGAGCTCTACTGGATAACAAAGTATGAAGGCACACAGATGTTAACATGACACAAGAGACGGACATGCTCCAATGCTTTCTTTTTGCACTTTTTCCTTCTTCTTCTCTTTTCATGGCATCCACGACATGAACCATATTGATCCTGTTTGAGACGTGATTATGTGTCAGGCTCTCCGCCATATTAGCTGTACTTCTGAATTGAGCCTTCGTCACCTGTATGCCAACAACTCCGTATACACGCTATTAAAACAAAGTTCAATTCAGTTGTAGACATAAACAGTAGGACTGCTGATGGTGGTGGTAATGCATGCACTTTGCTGCCTTAAGTTGCTGTAAACTCACACATATTTTCTGGCAGGTTAACTGTGCACTGCCCCGAGGGTGCAGTGCAAATGTGACCATCACATTCCATGACTACCTGGCACATTCTGTCACCAATTTGATTTTGGCATTAAATATCCATGATGTTACCTGATCACGACCTGTACATAATTATGTGCTTGATCATGGTCTTTCTGTGCAGATATATCTGGTGCTGGTGTTTTCAGTCAACGCTATACATGACCTTGGTGTTTTCAGTCAAGACTATATAGGGCTTGTGAATTTGCATTAAAGACAATACATGGCCTTGGTGTTTGCAGTCAAGGCTTTACATGGCCTTGGTGTTTGAAGTCAAGGCTACACATGGCCTTCGTGTATCCAGTCATGGCTTTATATGGCCTTGGTGTTTGAATTAAGTCAGGGCTATACATGGCCTTCGGTGTTTGAAGTCAAGGCTATACCTGGCCTTGGTGTTTGAAGTCAAGGCTATACATGGCCTTGGTGTTTGCAGTCAAGGCTATACCTGGCCTTGGTGTTTGAAGTCAAGGCTACACATGGCCTTCGTGTATCCAGTCAATGCTTTATATGGCCTTGGTGTTTGAATTAATTTAAGTCAAGGCTACACATAGCCTTCATGTATGCAGTCAAGGCTTTACATGGCCTTGGTGTTTGCAGTCAAGGCTATAAATGGCCTTGGTGTTTGCAGTCAAGACTGCACAGGACCGGGTGTTTGGTACATGCAGAACATGGAATGCTATCATGCAGATTTTATGTCACAATTGTATTTATTCTACATCATGCCAACCAGGCATATAGCACATATGCTGCAACACTGTTTTTCTTTAATTTGTTATTCCCCATGCCACATTATGAGTTATACCCTTGGTGATTCCCAGTGAAGCATACATGTACATGTATGGTCAAACTGGTTCTAAAACCACCATTTAGTTATGACCTCATTGAATCTGCATGAACAATACATTATGACGATGATGGTCTCCATGTTGCATAAGTTATGTCTTTTATATCCCTGTCAACTCTCCTGATTTTGATAGGAGTCTCCTGATTTGGAGACTCCAAAAGTTTTAAAATGAGGTGGGGAACAGTTCTTCCTGTTATATGAAATGAAGGTACTGTCACCCACTTCTGTTTTGGATGCTAGACATTGCTGCAGCTCTGACCCGGCCTTGAGCCCAAAGCACATGACACATGAGACGAACTGAAACTGCGAGCACACATTCACCCAGATCTATCATCATAGGAAAAAACGTCTTTGTTGATTTAATATTCTTCGGTATATATAAAACAAATGGTGCAATTGGCTTTGGGTGACAGAAAAAATTGTGAACCTTCGTGAAGGTTGTTTGAATGTCAACCTTCAGCTTCGCTTCGGGTTGACAGTCTGTCCCTCAATCAGATTCACTATTTTTTCCTGTCACCTGCAGCCAAGGGCACCATTGCACATTGCAGCATGCATGACAGGCTCACATAATATTTATTGCAGAATGTGTGACAGGCTGACATTGTGGTATTTATAGTAGCATGTGTGACAGGCTGACATTGTAGTATTCATAGTAGCATGTGTGACAGGCTGACATTGTAGTAGTCATAATAGCATGTGTGACAGGCTGACATTGTAGTATTCCTAGCACACATGTGTGACAGGCTGACATTGTGGTATTTATTTCAACTTCTTCACCAATTGGGCGGTGATTGCGTTGAGTTGAATCATCAGTAGGCCATGGGAAGTCCTCAGAGTTCAATTTTAACAAGGACCATGCATGATCATACATAACAGCTAAACTGATCATCTCTCATATACTAATATCATTCTTCTGTACTTAGTACTGTCTCCCATACATGGTTGAGGTCAAGGTGATGACTGGCGATTACATACAGCAGTGGAAGGGTTTGGGTCATGCACTCTAATGCAGTGGTGCTGCTGTGTTGCTGTCATACATCTGTTCATGTACGTTGATGGTAACAAGATGTCACCCACGCTTGACATGTACATGTTGAAATGCTGAATAAAGCTAGTGAATTCCTTTCTTTGCAATGTAAGCTGCATGCAAGTTTAGAGAGACACGTATTCACACAGCCAGGATTTCAGGTACACAAATGTATAGCACAGAGAGGACTATTAAGGCTGTACCCAACGGTTATATTAGTCCACAACCAGGTCTCTGGGAATTCCTTGCGGACTGACTCAGCATCATCAGCATCCTGGGGAGCACCACTGTCGCCACCTTTCATTCTGAACTTTGCCATTGTCATCCTTTTAACTCCACCAGGTGGCAGGGCACCTGACTCGTCAGTAAGCATTGACCACCCAACTGGATCTGTTGGGTCAACAAATATTCGATTCATCATTAATTCTGACACAATCCATCATTCATCACCAGTTTTCGGTGACGTTGTGAGTGACTGGTATGAACACTACTGATGCCTGGTATGTATGGGTGATTTGTAACCAGAACTACAGAGACAAGTACCACCCCGCCATTGGGGATGAGACAGCTTTTAGTGATGAGATGTTAAAAAACAAGAATCTCTCTATACATGTACCATATATATGCAACACATGATTTCACCACAGACCAGCACCAGAAGACAGAATACCAAGAGAACTGAAAAACAAAGAGAATACCACCATTAGACTATGCTGAGTTGTGTTCAATGCACACCAAGGTGACTATGCTGTGAATATGAAATAAATGTAACTGTGATCAATATAGGTTGTACTACATACATGAATTCTGGGTAGAATGATGAATGGGCAAACGTGCAAGGTAAATGTTAATTTCTGGTCAGATGAGGAAAAGACTAAATACTGAATGAGGGAGAAAAAAAACGAAGCAAAATATATCAAACTGAAGTTCTCAAGATTTCCTCAGCTCCTGTTCCCATTAATTCTCAATATTGCTCTATATCCATGTGTGATAATGTGTAGCAATGGATGCCAACTCATTGCCACTTCTGGCTACACACACTAGTTGGTCGAGTCCACAGCATGATCCCGCCTCAGACTCACATTGCATCACAGCCTGGCATTGGATGCCATGAGAATGACTCACTGCAGGCACTAGAAAATTCAAGCACTGGTTAAGGCTGTAAGGTGCTGCCACCTGGTTATCACTAAACCAGACATTGACTGCTTGGGACTGTAAGGTGCTGTCACCTGCTGATCAGACATGTAAATATAAGGATCTATCAGCTACTGTGACCAGGTAAGGTAACCCACCTGAAAAGCCTACTTCTGCAAAAACATCAAATCCTGTGGTCATAATAATTATGTATCAAACTCATGTAAATATGTTAGAACATAGGGGTGCCCAATGGAACAGCGAATAGGCGTTGGCCTGTCACTGCTGCGGCCTGGGTTCAATCCCTAATGATGGCACAAGTTGTTCCTCCCTGGAAGCTCCTTCGACGGGCGAGTCCGATTCCTCCGAGGGTTTGAATTTTGCGGCGTTTTTTGGCTGGGGTTCGTGGTTGCATGTGGCAGGGTTTTCCAAACACCTGCTTTCCTCCTACATTAAGTTTGGGATAATTGGGCTAAGATCTTGCCTACTGGACCCTGTGGAAGAACAGCCATAGGCTGAACAGGCTATCCAGTGTAAAGATGTTCAATTTTTATTATAGAACACAATAGGTATAGTCCAGACTTGAAAAGAAAACATGTACACAGCACACATGTACACACACAGTGTATATGCATGCACACAAACACAAAGATGAGTTTGAGAATTATACACCTAGAAGGCTGACCAAAAAGGCATGCATGGAAACTGACGGAGTCATAAAAAACAGAGAGTGTCCAGGTAAAAGCCAGGCTTCAAATTAAAAACAAAACAAAAAAACAAGAAAGAATAAAAAAAATGTTCACATAACCATGCAAAATTCTATTTCAAACAAATTTCATCCATGCATTTAAATGTTCCAGGCTTATACTTTAACAGGAGTGAAACCTCCCAGCTGTGTTGATTTTTTTTTTATTTATTGATTTTTTTTTTTACAGTTTTCCTTTTTTTTTCTTATTTTTTTAAGAACTGACTCAATCATATTGATTGATCTGTCCTGGCCTCCACAGACAGACTTCTTGTTCTGCAATTGATGGGTACAATGTATACAGACGCACAGAGTGTACGTCTCTGATTAACATGGGAATAGACTCCCCTGTAATTTTATACATTTGATTTGTAAAATGTACAGTGATGCTGGTCTCCACTTCCACAATGTCGCTGTCCTATCGCTAGAAAATACTTGTTTGACAGACATACATGTACATGTATGCATGAGGTAATGTTTTTTGCCACTAGGTACTTGTACTAAAATGCAGTGGGCATTGCTGTATGCTCTGACTCTGATCATAAAACATGCCGTGACGGTCACTGTGACACACAATGGTGCATGAGTGTTCACATCAATTCTCTTCTATGCTACATGTGCTTTATGCAGTTTTGCAGAACATGGCACATGCCCATGTAAACCCAGGAATGATATGAGGTGCATAACTGGCCAGCAGACAGATGATGGAAGACTCTACCCCATGGTTATATTAGTCCACAACCAGGTCTCTGGGAAGACTTTGCGGACAGACACAGCCTCAGTGTTCTTGGTATCGCCCCCTTTTGCAGCAGGTTGAGGCTTGGCTTTGTTGACACCTTTCTTTCTCATCCTCCTGTTCATCTGATTACCACCAGCACCACCATCAGCAACAGCTGAAAAAAGGACAGCCTCTCTTCCTGCCAGAGTAACAAGAACACACCTAAACATGTCATCATCCCACACAACATACCAACAGCTACCAGCACATACTGTTATAGTGGTCTCTGGAGTGACTGCAAAGAAAAGCTGCTATTCAACTACATGTAACCGATCAACTTGGCCACCATCTCACGCTGGTTTGTCATGTGGCCACCAGGTGGGGGTGCAAACAGCATTTTTATGCCATGAATGAATTTATACCATGATTTCATGCTTGGCAAGGGTTAGCAGACAGACTGTCCGGATCTGATTTAGGAATGAAAAACCTTGCGAATACCACAATTCATGATGCTGAAACATATTTCACACCAATCCATGGCAACACTATGAATGTTCAGCACATTGTAACTGACTCTGTTTCATGGAACAGCATGTGAGTTGATGTGCGAGTGCAAATTAACAGCCTCTTAGTGTTATGCATTCAAACCAGTTCCATGATTGACCAGGGAGAGAAGAAGGAAAATCATGATTTATTCTTGAAAGCTGCAAGCCTGTTGTGAAAATGTAAGGACTTTATCCTGCCTGATCATGTTCATGTCAGACCATGATCAAGCAGGATAAAATCATGGCATTTTCATGACGGTCATCATATTCAAGTTGACGACAAATCCAGGTTACATGGTAAGGAACTTCAATACTGATGTGACTGATTGTGTATTTATCATGTGGAACACAAGGCTATACACTTTGATGATGATCAGGAGGACTGTGACAGTTCTGTGCTCAACTGACCCTGCGTGTACAGAGTGAAATGGTTCTATAACCTTGGCAATTAGGTCAAGGTCATTCACTTAGCTCTGAGGAAGTATCACGAGGGCTCTTAACTGGATAACAAAGGATGAATGCATACAAATGTAAACATGACACAAGAGCTGGGTATGCTCAGTGAAGGTACAGAGGTTCATCACATGTGAGGAGTTGGAAGCAGTGTTGGCAGTACAGGACTACCCTGTGATTGTGGGACACATTAACAAAACCCCGGGCAAAATACCTGCAAGCTTCAAATACGCGAATACTAGATGAGGTGGTTGGTGTGAACAAACATAACGGGATGGGGAGTGGGGGTGGGTGGGTGGGGTGGTGGTGGATACACTTAAAACAGGTACAGAAGAAAAAAGCCAGGCTTTGTGTGCTAGGAACAGGTTGAACCAGGCAGTCTGTTGTGCACAGATGGTGTTCCAAATTTCAGGACTCCAGCTCTGCCAGTCATGACATAATGGCATTTCATGAAAGGGTGGACAACAATGACAAGGTGACCCCCAGCCCTCTCTAAGCCCTTCCCATGTCACCAGCTGACACATATCCATTGGGAACCCCACAGATGTGGGAAGTTGTGATCAGTATGCAATCAGGGAACCCCACAGATGTGGGCAGTTGTGGTCAAAAATGACAAGGTGACCCTCCAGCCCTCTCTAAGCCCTTCCCATGTCACCAGCTGACACATATCCATTGGGAACCCCACAGATGTGGGAAGTTGTGATCAGTATGCAATCAGGGAACCCCACAGATGTGGGCAGTTGTGGTCAAAAATGACAAGGTGACCCTCCAGCCCTCTCTAAGCCCTTCCCATGTCACCAGCTGACACATATCTATTGGGAACCCCACAGATGTGGGAAGTTGTGATCAGTATGCAATCAGGGAACCCCACAGATGTGGGCAGTTGTGGTCAAAAATGACAAGGTGACCCTCCAGCCCTCTCTAAGCCCTTCCCATGTCACCAGCTGACACATATCCATTGGGAACCCCACAGATGTGGGAAGTTGTGATCAGTATGCAATCAGGGAACCCCACAGATGTGGGAAGTTGTGGTCAAAAATGACAAGGTGACCCTCCAGCCCTCTCTAAGTCCTTCCCATGTCACCAGCTGACACATCTCCATTGGGAACCCCACAGATGTGGGAAGTTGTGATCAGTATGCAATCAGGGAACCCCACAGATGTGGGCAGTTGTGGTCAAAAATGACAAGGTGACCCTCCAGCCCTCTCTAAGCCCTTCCCATGTCACCAGCTGACACATATCCATTGGGAACCCCACAGATGTGGGAAGTTGTGATCAGTATGCAATCAGAACCATATCACACTTTATCATATACCAGTGCAGTCAGTATGCAATCAGAACCATATCACACTTTATCATATACCAGTGCAGTGCAGTATGCAATCAGAACCATATCACACTTTATCATATACCAGTGCAGTGCAGTATGCAATCAGAACCATATCACACTTTATCATATACCAGTGCAGTGCAGTATGCAATCAGAAACGTAATTGCAGTCGGTATGCAATCAGAATCATATCACACTTTATCATAAACCATTGCATTTGATATACAATCAGAACTGCATCACACATGATACACAGTTGCAGTCAGTGTACCATCAGATCTATATCACACGCAATTATACACAGTCGCATTCAGAATGATATCATAGATAATAATATATCTGCCTGCAGTCAGGATACAATGAGAACTACGCCACTGTAATAATAAATGCTTACAGTCAATATGCAGACAGAAACAAGTCATGGCAGTAATAACATATGCTTGCAGTCACTATACAATCAGAACTAAATCACATGTAGTAATATACATGTGCATACACTAATACTAAGCAATGCGGAGGCACACATGATGTACATATGTTCTGTGTGACATGCAGGTCGGATACGATGCATGTAGAAATGTTGCAGGCCCTATGCCAGCAGAATTCACTTCATGCATACACTGAGGATGTTCTACCCCATCGTCCAGCTTGTCCACAGCCACGTCTCTGGGAAGACTTTGCGGACTGCTGTTTTGCTGTGATACCGGGAGCCTCCTGAATGACTGTTTCCCTTAGTTGTCTTGAACACCTTGTTGGGGTTGTCTTTGGGTATGGCTTCAGCCCTCGGAAAGAAGAAGACTCTGCCATTTGCTACAAGTCAGCACCAACACGACATACATAAAGCATAACATTACAACGTCAAATGATACCAGTTTCATGGCACCACCTTTTCTGTTATTATGCTACAAGAACACAAGTGAACAAACA